>CM070028.1:20341014-20512155 GCA_036247105.1 Cirrhinus mrigala | reverse complement strand
TTATCAAAAACAATAAAATAAAATGCAATATTGTGTTAAGAGAAAGTGTCCCCAACTAAGCAAGCCAGAGGCGACAGCGGCAAGGAACCAAAACTCCATCGGTGACAAATGGAGAAAAAAACCTTGGGAGAAACCAGGCTCAGTCGGGGGGCCAGTTCTCCTCTGGCCAAAGGTCCCGTGGTCTTGTGCCGACAGCCGTCTAGGTGACGAGGTCTTCACTGTGGATCCGTCTCTGGGGCTCATCTAGTTGATGTGGACTCCGCTGACATTCAGGGCTGTAGAGGTCGTCACTAGGTGCTGATCCACCATCTGGGCTGGGTTCGGACTGGATCCGGGGGACTGCAGTGACCATCTGATCTGGATACGGACTGGATCTGGTGGTTAATGTGACCTCGGAATAAGAGAGAAACAGACTAATATTAGCGTAGATGCCATTCTTCTGACGATGCACTGAGTACATCGGGTGTTATGGGAAGTGTTCCCGGTTCCGGTTGACCTAATTAATGCAGCCTAACAATCCTTTAACGGATTTGAATTATACGAATATGTTGATGTGTTATGTGTAAGCAAGGTTAAAGAGATGGGTCTTTAATCTAGATTTAAACTGACAGAGTGTGTCTGCGTCCCAAACATTGTAGGGTAGATTGTTCCAGAGTTTGGGCGCTAGATAAGAAAATGATCTCCCGCCCGTGGTTGATTTTGATATTCTCGGTATTATCAAATTGCCAGAGTTTTGAGAACGCAGCGGACGTGAGGGACTATAATGTGATAGGAGCTCGCTCAGGTACTGAGGAGCTAAACCATTAAGGGCTTTGTAAGTAATTAGCAAGATTTTAAAATCTATACGATGTTTAATAGGGAGCCAGTGCAGTGTAGACAGAACCGGGCTAATATGATCATACTTTTTGGTTCTAGTAAGAACTCTAGCTGCTGCATTTTGGACCAGCTGGAGTTTGTTTATTAAGCGAGCAGAACAACCACCCAATAAAGCATTACAATAATCTAACCGTGAGGTCATAAATGCATGAATTAATGTTTCAGCATTTGACATTGATAGCATAGGTCGTAGTTTAGATATATTTTTGAGATGGAAAAATGCAGTTTTGCAAATACTAGAGATGTGGTTTTCAAAGGAAAGATTACCATCAAATAGCACACCTAGGTTCCTAACTGATGACGAAGAATTGACAGAGCAGCCATCCAGTATTAGACAGTGTTGTAGGTTATTACACGCTGAGGTTTTAGGCCCAATAATTAACACCTCTGTTTTTTCAGAATTTAGCAGTAAGAAATTACTTGTCATCCAATTTTTTAACTCAACTACACAATCCATTAGTTTTTCAAATTGGTACGTTTCGCCGGGCCGCGAAGAAATATAGAGCTGTGTATCATCAGCGTAGCAGTGAAAGCTAACACCATATTTCCTGATGATATCACCCAGGGGTAACATGTAAAGCGTAAAGAGTAATGGCCCTAGTACTGAGCCTTGCGGTACTCCATACTGCACTTGTGATCGATATGATACCTCTTCATTTACTACCACGAATTGATGGCGGTCAGATAGGTACGATTTGAACCATGCCAATGCACTACCACTAATGCCAACATAATTCTCAAGTCTATTCAAGAGAATGTTGTGGTCAACAGTATCAAACGCAGCACTAAGATCCAGTAGCACTAACAGAGAGATACAACCACGATCAGATGACAAGAGTAGATCATTTGTAACTCTAATAAGAGCAGTCTCAGTACTATGGTACGGTCTAAAACCTGACTGAAAATCCTCACAGATATCATATTTCTGTAGGAAGGAAGATAATTGTGAGGATACAACCTTTTCTAATATCTTTGATAGAAATGGGAGATTCGAGATAGGTCTGTAATTAGTCAATTCGTTGGGGTCAAGTTGTGGTTTTTTAATTAGAGGCTTAATAGCAGCCAATTTGAAGGTTTTGGGGACATATCCTAATGACAGTGATGAATTAATAATATTTAGCAGAGGATCTATGAGATCTGGAAGCAAGTCTTTTAGTAGCCTAGATGGAATAGGGTCTAGCATACAAGTTGTTGGTTTAGATGATTTAACAAGTTTATACAATTCTTCCTGACCTATAGTAGAGAATGAGTGGAATTGTTCCCCAGGAGATCTATAGCGCACTATCTGATGCAACACTGTAACTGACGGCTGCATGGTGACAATTTTGTCTCTAATTGTATCGATCTTAGAAGTAAAGTAGTTCATGAAGTCATTACTGCTATGCTGATGGGCATAGTCAGTGCCTGTTGGTTCTTTATTTTTTGTTAACTTAGCCACTGTATTGAATAAATACCTAGGGTTATGTTTGTTTTCTTCTAAAAGAGTCGAAAAGTAATCAGATCTGGCCGATTTTAACGCTTTTCTGTACGATAGGGTACATTCCCGCCAAGCAGTACGAAAAACCTCTAATTTTGTTTTCCTCCAGCTGCGCTCCATTTTCCGGGCTGCTCTCTTTAGGGCGCGAGTGTGCTCATTATACCACGGGGTCAGACTGTTTTCCTTAATCTTCCTTAGGCGCAGAGGAGCGACCGTATCTAGAGTCCTGGAAAAGAGAGAGTCAATAGTTTCTGTAACATCATCAAGTTTTTCTGAGCTATTGGACATGCTGAGGAATTCAGATAAATCAGGAAGATTACTTAGAAAGCAATCTTTTGTAGTAGAAGTGATGGTTCTACCATACTTGTAATAAGGAGTTAAATTTACAGTTTTAGTTATCTGGAGTATACACGAGACTAGATAATGATCAGAGATATCATCACTTTGCTGCAGAATCTCAACGGCATTGACATCAATTCCATGTGACAGTATTAAGTCTAGAGTATGATTTCGACAATGAGTGGGACCTGACACGTGTTGTCTAACTCCAATAGAATTTAGAATGTCTGTAAATGCAGCTGCCAGTGCATCATTTTCAATATCAACATGGATGTTAAAGTCACCTACTATTAAGACCTTATCTGTAGCCAACACCAGCTCAGATATAAAATCAGCGAATTCTTTAAGAAAATCTGTATGGTGCCCTGGTGGCCTGTATACAGTAGCAAGTACAAACGTCATGGGGGATTTATCATTAACACTTGTTTCTCTGGATAATGTTATATGAAGCACCATTACTTCAAACGAGTTATACTTGAAAACCGCTCTCTGTGAAACACTAAAAATATTGCTATAAATTGTAGAAACACCTCCCCCTTTACCTTTTGGACGTGGCTCATGTTTATAACAGTAATCATGAGGGGTAGACTCGTTTAAGATAATGTAATCTTCTGATTTTAGCCAGGTTTCTGTCAAACATAGCACATCTAGGTTATGATCAATGATCATATCATTTACAAAAAGCGCTTTTGTAGAGAGGGACCTGATATTCAAAAGGCCGAGTTTTATCATTTGTTTCTCTGTATTATGTACATTTTTAATTTGTTGAACGTTGATTAGATTGTTACTCTTAAATTGGTTTGGACGTCTTTTGTATTGTCTAGCTCGGGGAACAGACACAGTCTCTATAGCATGATATCTAGGTGTAAGGGTCTCTATGTGCTGAGAATTAACTGATTTTGGTGACGTGAGGCGGCTAGCAGACGGTCGGATTAGCCAGTCTGTCTGCTTCCTGACCTGGGCCCCAGTTAGTCAAGTGCAAACTCTAAGACTATATGCCATATTACTAGAGAGAAGAGCGGCACCACCCCTGGAGGGATGAAGACCATCTCTTTTCAACAGGTCAGGTCTGCCCCAAAAACTTGTCCAATTGTCTATGAAACCTATGTTATTCTGCGGGCACCACTTAGACATCCAGCCATTTAGTGACGACAGTCTGCTATGTATCTCGTCACCACGATACGCAGGGAGGGGGCCAGAGCAAATTACACTGTCTGACATCGTACTTGCAAGTTCACACACCTCTTTAACATTATTTTTAGTGATCTCCGACTGGCGAAGTCGAACATCATTTGTGCCGACGTGAATAACGATCTTACTGAATTTACGTTTAGCATTAGCCAGCACTTTTAAATTTGCCAAGATGTCAGGCGCTCTGGCTCCCGGTAAACATTGGACTATGGTGGCTGGTGTCTCTATTTTCACGTTCCGTACAATAGAATCGCCAATAACTAGAGCACTTTGATCAGGTTTCTCAGTGGGTGCGTCACTGAGTGGGGAGAACCTTTTTGATGTTCTGATCGGAACGGAAGAGCGGTGTTTTGACCCGCGACTATGCCGTCTCACAGTCACCCAGTTGCCCTGCTGCAAAGGCGAAGTTACCGGAACCGAACAATGTACGGGACTTCCTAAGCTAGTCGCATCCAAAGCCGTATCTAATGCCCTCGCATTCTTACTATCCTCGATTAAAGTTTGGATGCGTGTCTCTAGTTCTGAAATCTTCTCTGTCAGCCTAACTATTTCCCTGCATTTATCACATGTGAATCCCTCGCTGCCGACAGAGATTGATAAACTATGCATATGACAGGTGATGCAGGTTACCAGGAAAGGAGAAGAAGCCATTACTCACCGTAGTTGTAGAACGATTTCAACTCACCACTGTTGTCTGATGAAACTTGTGTAGAAAAAGGCGTAGAGAAAAAGTAAAAGTGAATGGCAAGCTAACCGGCTAACACACTACAAACACGCTGCACTCGCGGTTGTAGAATAAAAACGAGCGATCAACGAGAGCGAGGAAAAAAGGAAAGCGGTAGTAGACCTGAATAGAGACGTGAGTGGGAACGCAAATGGCAGGCTAACCGGCAAACGGAATGCTAACGCACAGCCCGGCGTTGCACTCGCGGTTATAGATTAAAAGCGAGCGATCGGATTAGTTTGATGGATAATAACAGAAATCTGGTGGGGGGAAAAAGCCATATTTTATCACTTTAAACAACAGAAAGTAATAGTAAAATAGAGATTTCCTCAGAAGAATAAAACTCTAGGGAGCCACAAACGCACACCACTCTGCAACACGAGACCGGAACCGGAAGTTTAAGACAGACTGGATTGAATGATGGAGAGATCAAATCTCTGTTTGCACAAGGAGTCTGACAACAGCCTGTGCTCCATACAAAAATCTCACTGGATTATTATAATTAATGGCAAAATGAATGTTTAGAAATGTAAACTGATATTTCCTACTGACACACTACAGCAAAAGACCGACTTTTAACTGACTTTAAACCATTTTTTAGCTAATGAAAATACTAGTGGCCTAAGACTTTTGCACAGTACTGTATGTTGTTTGCTCAACATAAAAGTTGTGGAGTTGAGAAAAAGAGGCTGTTCCCTCAACACTGGGTTTCGAGGCCACAACTTAATACCATAATCTTATGAATCAATAAGTTTTGGCCACAACAAAACGGAACTAAATAGAAGTGAACCGAATTAAACATTCTTTCCCACCATAAAATTCAAGAGCATGAGGTTTTAGGGCTGCCAACTCTCACGCATTTATCGTGAGGCTTACACAACTGACACCGTTTTCACGCTCTCACACCACGAGTCCATTTTCTCATGAAGTAAAAAACATGTTAGTAGAACAGTGGTATACCCACAACTAATATTCCTTTCAAATTTTGAGTGATGAAGATTAATAATATTCCAGAAAAAAATCAAGTATTTATACATTGTTCTCTAAAGTTAATCTCCACTCTGTATTTTTAAACATATATATTTACATATAGGCCTATACAAAACATCCCCAAATAAACCCCCTACTCAACCCGCTGTGTGTCTCACTCCAAGTTGAGGTACAGTTGGCAGCCCTGATGAGGAACATGTATTGGTGGCTTTAAGCTGCAAACCGTTTGCATCATACATTGTGGAAACTTCTAGCAAGACCTCAAACTTTGCACCTTCAGTATCTTTGCTTCTGAATCTACACCCCTAACAGAGGACAGTTGAGGTCATCAGCTCAAATGTGGTTTTACAAGCATTTCTGCAAAGTTTTTTTTTTTTCAAAACCTAACTCAAACATTGTGAAACTGCTCTGGTTTTGCAACACAAACCTTATTTGATTCCAAAGCAAATGAAAAACAAGTAAAAAAAATTTAAGCAAAAACAAATATGTAAAAAATAAAATATGATTTAGAATTTTACCTAATTTTGTGTGAGAATTAAGAATCAGTGGATCTTTTTACTTTTTACTGTTATGAAAATGAATCTAAATATCTGATATTCAGTAAAGGTGAAGCTTATTTGATAGCACTAGTTATTGTTGATTAAACAAAAATTAATGTCCACTTTTCTCTCCATTTCCAACATAATTAAATAGATAAATACAATTCTAGGATATAGTGTACAAATACAATTAAAGTGAAGGGGGCCAATCCATAAATGTTAAAATACTCACTGTTTTAGTAGTATAACCACAAGATGTGAACAACGTGTTAACTTTTTTTTTTTTTTCACACAAAAATCACTTACTAACCTTTTATTGTATAAAGTTCTATCTAATTTTATAACTTTTTCTCCATGACAATGCCATAAACCCTTAAAAGAGAAGTCCACTTCCAGAACAACAGTTTACAGATAATGCACTCACCTCCATGTCATCCAAGATGTTCATGTCTGTCTTTCTTCAGTTGTACAGAAATTATGTTTTTGAGAAAAACATTTCAGGATTTTTCTCCATATAGTGGACTGATATGGTGTTTAAATATATATATGGTGTTTATATCGTATTTTCTCCCTCAACTTCAAAATCGTCCTATATCACTGTTTTACCTTTTTTTGTTAAGGGTGGTTGATCTTCTTAGTATGTTCAGTTTGCATAGACTGGGTCAGTACTTCTGCAGCGATGTAGGATGATTTTGAAATGATTTTTGAAGTTGAGGGAGAAAATACGATTGGAGTTTGTTCGACATACCCTAACTGTCTTGAACCAGAATACACAGAGTTCAGGGAGAGTAAGACAAGACGAGCGTTTGAGATTAAAAAGTATTTAAACTGTATTTTTTAATGAAAATAACTGATCATTTTGCTAGATAAGACCCTTCTTCCTCGGCTGGGATCGTTTACAACCGCATTTGGGATTGTTTGAAGTCGCTTTTAAACGGCATTTTGGAAGTTCAAACTCGGGGCACCATATCAGTCCATTATATGGAGAAAAATCCCGAAATGTTTTCCTCAAAAAACATAAAGACATGAACATCTTGGATGACAAGAAGAAGAAAGAAAGACATGAACACCTTAGATTACAAAGGGGTGTAATTTGTTGTTATTTGTAAATTTAAAAATAGTAAAAATTTACTAAATTTACTACTAAAAATAGTAGACCACTTTATGGCTAAAACAGTACACAAGTCTTAATTATTAATGCAGGTGCTTTTACAAAATGAGCAGCTTCAGATTTCTGCTTATAAACCCTCCAAAAATTGGCCCATTCCCTTCCATTGTAAATGCCTCAATGTAACATTGATTTTCATTTTTTCAAGGAACAATATGAAATAATTTTCGTGGCAATTGACATTATGCGACAAATGGTGTTGATCTTAACTACTATAAAATTTTTTCAGAGGTTAAACTGAAGAGGTTAAACAATCAGTCATTTAGAGCAATTTCCACATTTTATGCAGAATTATGGTCAGACGTGTCTCCACCCCCCCTTTAAACTCTATTTATACAGTGTTTTGTCAGCGAGAGCTCACTGATTGTCTTCATCATGACCATCATCTCTCTGCTCCTGCTGGCCTCTCTGCTGCCACACCTGACCTTCACTGGTGAGACTGATTGACTAAACTGTATATTGATCAATGTGGTGAATAAGACAACTAACAGCACTACCTCTTTCAGCTCATGTGGGTATAGTGAACGGCACGGAAGCTAAACCTCACTCCAGACCTTACATTGTTTCTATTCAGGAGAACAATGAACATGTCTGTGGTGGATTCCTCATTTCTGATCAGTGGGTCTTGACTGCTGCACATTGCCGGGAAGGGTAAAAGTTTTGATTACTCTTAACTGCAACGTTAAAATCACTTTTGATGAAATGACTACAGTGCAATAATACAAGGTATCGTATGTCATAAATGAGCATGACAACTCCATAAATCAATCTTTTTAATACACTCTTTTAACAGATCTGAGATTCTGACAGTTGTGGTTGGTGCTCATGACTTAAGGAAAAGTGAGACTTTTACCCGCATCAGAGTGAAGAACTACATCCCGCATCCAAACTACAATGCCACTACTTTGCAGAATGACATCATGCTTTTAATGGTAACCAGCTGCACTCAGGAAACAGTCGCACAAACCTGACTCACACGTTTGAATTTCTATTGAAATTTTAATAATAATAATAATAATAATAATAATAATTATTATTATTATTATTATTATTATTTTTTTTTTTTTTTTGTATTTCTTAAAAAATACATGGAAAAGTGTTTATTAAGATTGCCTTTGAGTCTGTTTCATTTATTTATTTGCATCAGAAATGCAGAAGATTTTGTACATTTAGTAGTACACTTTTCAACAGCACTTTAATACCATACAGTTCGGTCTTAAAAAAAGATTGTCTTTTTAATAATAACAGCTGTGTTTTTTAATTTCAGCTTCAGGAAAAAGTCAAACTAAGCAGCTATGTTAAATGGATATCATTACCAAAGGATGGAGATGTTGTTAATGCAGATACTGTCTGTAGTGTTGCTGGCTGGGGGAGTCTACAGACTAATGGCAGAGGGAGCGACCGTCTAATGGAGGCATATGTGACCATAATAAATAGTGCAGTGTGTAAACGTAAATGGGAATCCGACTACTATGAATTACAGATGATCTGTGTGTATGGCGACGGTGGAACCTGCACAGTACGTACAAAAGATGATTCACAGAATTTATAGTAATGAATGAACTGGTTTCACTAGTGACGTCCTGATCTGTGTTTCTTAACAGGGAGATTCTGGGGGTCCTTTGGTTTGTGGAAACACTGCAGTTGGTGTCACATCCTTTGGGTACAAAATGCGCTGCAATTCACCTGAGCGTCCTAATGTGTATACTAGGATTTCAGCATATCTTCCATGGATCCACCAGATCATTAGAAATGTTAAGTGACTTTACAAAAAATAATGAAGGAAGAAATGTTTTTCTTGAATTCCTCCGTAAATCTTTAAATAAAAGCATCGCATAGCAAGCATCAATCAGTTGAAGTGTCCTTATTGTCACCACCATATAAAATTTAAGTATTACATGGAGGGCACATGTTCATAGTCATTTCACATTAGTTCATTTGGTTGCCATCTTGGTGTTGTCCTTTAATTTCCAGTCATGCATGTACAGTTCATATGTACTTGAATGGTAGAATCAAAACAGGTCTAACAATCAACTGCTGCAGTTT
This sequence comes from Cirrhinus mrigala, assembly GCA_036247105.1. NCBI lineage: Eukaryota > Metazoa > Chordata > Actinopteri > Cypriniformes > Cyprinidae > Cirrhinus > Cirrhinus mrigala. The sequence continues at coordinate 20,502,805 of CM070028.1, read as the reverse complement.
TCTAAACTCACCAGTAGAGGTGTTTTTTTTTTTTTTTTTTTTCTTCCACAAACATTCCTTTAATGGCCTACTAGCATTACAAAGTAAGGCTTTGGTTGTTTATAAAAACTACATGCAAAAGAAAAGAGGAACGTGTTCGGAGACTTCAAGCTGCAAGCCTTTTACATCATACATAAAGGAATTTGTAGAAAATTGCCAAACCACAAAAATAACTGTAACCCTGGTAAATGAAGGACAATTACTAACTTCTGAAGTTCAATTCCTGACTTCTGAACTGAAACAAAACTGTAAATTAATTTGTCATTATCTCAAAACTAGAATTAATGTCAAGTATTCCTCACAGCATCTCTAATTCATTATATGTTATTTTTAAACATATGGTCTTTTAGGCTGTCTCAACCTGAGTAAATGTGTACAACAAAAAAAAAAAAAAAAAAAAAAACAGGACATTTTCCACCTTTTTGCAACCCTAACAACAACCATTAGGCTTCTCCATACTGTAAGATTTTACAGCTGTCTCTTTTAGACCCTATGAATCACTCGTAGTTTAAGCCAAGGTAGTCAGATCCATGTATTTTCCTTCACAAACATTATTTGTAATGCAACTTTCATCCAATAATCACAAAGAACTTTTTGCTTTGTTAGTTCTGTTAAGAAACAACGACTCAGTTTTCAAATTCTATACATCTCATCACAAAATTCAAACCATAAATGCCATATTGATGTTTTTAAATGTGACGTGACAGTTTGCTATAGCTGCTTGAGTTCAAGCGGCAGCGTGGAGCATGAGTCTCTTATACTTTTTTGACTTGTCACATTAAAATGTGACGCACAGTGCTTCCGTCAAGCCAGTCGCGGAAATAGTTTGTGCTTATTATGATAATTTCAAATATGGCCATTTTCTCAGCATGTTCTCAAAGGATAAGTTCACTTCCAGAACAAAAATGTACAGATAATGTACTCATCCAAGATGTTCATGCCTTTCTTTCTTCGGTCATAAAGAAATTATGTTTTTTGAGGAAAACATTTCAGGAATGTCCTCCATATAGTGAACTTCAATGGTGCCCGCGAGTCTGAATGTCCAAAACGCAGTTAGCTTCAAAGGGCTCTAAATGATCCCAGCCTAAGAATAAGGATCTTATCTAGCCAAACGATCAGTCATTTTCTAAAAAAAAAAAAAAAAGTATATACTTTTTTTAACCTCAAATGCTCATCTTGTTTAGCTCTGCCATGCGCATGCGTACTCTCTGTAATGCGGGTCAATACAGTTAGGGTAGGCCAAAAAAACTCCCATCTCATTTTCTCCTCCAACTTAAAGGAGAAGTCCACTTTCAAAACAAAGATTCACATGTAATGTACTCACCCCCTTGTCATCCAAGATATTCATGTCTTTCTTTCTTCAGTCGTAAAGAATTTTTTTTTTTTTGAGGAAAACATTTTAGCATTTTCCTCCATATAATGATATGGTGCCCCGATTTTGAACTTCCAAAATGCAGTTTAAATGCAGCTTCAAACGATCACAAATCTGCCTGTAAACAATCCCAGCCGAGGAAGAAGGGTCTTATCTAGCGAAATGATCAGTTATTTTCATAAAAAAGTACTATTTAAATACTTTATATTCTCAAACGCTTGTCTTGCCTTTCTCTCCCTGAACTATGTGTATTCTGGCTCAAGACAGTTAGGGTATTGAAAAACTCCAATCGTATTTTCTTCCTTTAACTTCAAAAAATCATTTCAAAATCATCCTACATCGCTGCAGAAGTACCGACTCAGTCTTTGCAAAGTGAACATGCAAAGAAGATCAAACACCCTTAACAAAAAAGGTAAAACAGCGATATAGGACGATTTTGAAGTTGAGGGAGAACATGAGATGGGAGTTTTTCAACATACCCTAACTGTCATGAACTGGAAAAAAAAAAAAAAAAAAACAATCCAGGGAGAGCAAGACAAGACGAGCGTTTGACATTAAAAAGTATATAAATTGTATTATTTTTATGAAAATAACCAGTCGTTACATTAGATAGACTCTACTTTCTCTGCTGGGATCGTTTACAACCACATTTGGGATCATTTGAAGCCGCATTTAGACTACATTTTGGAAATTCAAAGTCGGAGCACCATATCACCATATATGGAGAAAAAAAAGCTGAAATGTTTTCCTCAAAAAACATAATTTCTTTACAACTGAAGAAAGAAAGACATGAACATCTTGGATATGTGAATCTTTATTTTAGAAGTGGACTTCTATGCCTGCATCGGCCTACATTGTTTTTTTTTTGTTTGTTTGTTTTTTTTTTTCCTTCTTCGAATGTTCACACTGGGTTGGTACTTCTGCAGTGATGTAGGATGATTTTAAAAGTAGAAGGAGAACATTTGTGGTTAAAAAGTATAGAATTTTTTTTTTTTTTTAAATGACCAATCGTTTCGCTAGACAAGACCCTTATTCCTCGGCTGGGATCGTGTAGAGCCCTTTGAAGCTGCACTGAAACTGCAATTTGGACCTTCAACGCACTGATGCCTATCGAAGTCCACCACAGAGACAAAAATCCTGGAACGTTTTCATCAAAAACCTTAACCCTCTTGTCTTTTCGACTGAAGAAAGAAAGACATGAACATCTTGGATGACATGGAGGTGAGTAAATTATCAGGAAATTTTCATTCTAAAAGTGAACTTCTCCTTTAACTTCTTTCTTAAGGTTTTCATGAATCTGACACCTGGCTATTGTGGTTATCAGCTCATCTGTGGTTCCAGCAGTTTTATTATAATATTCTACGACATGTATCTTGAGCGTTGCAAAACTGTTCTGCTTTTGCAACACAAACCATGATCAGCTAAGAAATAATTGTCACACACGTAAAATGCAGTCCTAATGAGTAAAAAAATAAATAAATAAATAATAATAATAATAGTGTATTTAGTTACATTCTGTACTTTAAGGAATATTTTGGGTTCAGGGTCTGGGTTCAAATTGCTCACTGTTTCAATATAGCCATAAGACAAATAAATACAAAAAGCCATTTTCATTTTCTGACATCCAGATCTACTCACACACATGCATGCAGATATCAAGAAGTAACACATATTATATCTTCGTACTATCAAGCTGAGAAAAAAGGCTTACAGGCAGCTCAGGGTCTCCACCCATCCTGATTGTCTTCATCATGACTATCATCTCTCTGCTGCTGCTGACCTTCACTGGTGAGACTGATTATATAACAGCATATTATATTAATTGGTATGTGCTGAATAAGATGACTTTTAGGTTAACAACCTGTTAAACATTTAGTTGTTCGAAATAATATCTGATCAGGAAACAGTGGCATAAATCTGACTAACACATTTTAATTTATATTCAAATATCTTTTGTATACAAACATACAACATGCCCTGCAATTCACTTGAGTATCCTAATGTGTATACTAGGATTTGAGCATATCTTCCATCGATCCACCAGATCATTAGAAATGTTAAGTGATCTTAAAAAATAATGAAGGAAGAAATGTTTTCCTTGAATTCTTCTGTAAATCTTTTAATAAAAGTATCAATCATGGCATTCAATAAGTCGAAGTGTCCTCATTGTCACAGTCACATATAAAACAAAGTCCAAAGTCATTTCACATTAGTTCACTTGCCATCTATACCAAAGTCAATCTGTAGAGCAACCATTAGGCTTCTCCATACTGCAAGGTTTTATACTGTATCTGAAAGCTAGGATAGGATCATATTTGGCTGAGATACAACTATTTGAAAATCTGGAATTAAAATATTGAGAAAATCACCTTTAAAATTGTCCAAATGAAGTTCTTAGCAATGCATATCTTCATGGAACACGATCTTTAACTAATATCCTAATGATTTTTGCCATAAAATAAAAATGTATTTTAGGCTATGGCTACAAATATACCTGTGCTACTTAAGACTGGTTTTGTGGTCCAGGGTCACATATCTGTAGTGAAACATGGCCTAAATTGTAAATGTAAGTATTTTTTACATTAAAAAAAATTAAAACATCTCAACTTTTCAGAATGCTGCAGGTTATGTGACAAGAACCAAACAATCATCTTCACTTTTTCTGTAACACCATTGAAAGCTTAACCAAGATGGAGGAACAGCTGATCATAGCTGTACAGGGATACCCATTGTTAATATATTGAATATATGTTGAAAAAATTGTCACGCCCTTGAAGGAGGAAACTGAGATGATGAAGCAGCTGGAAGTAATAGAAGCCTCAAATAGTGAATGGAGTAGCCCCCTCGTCATCTTCCCGAAAAAAGGACGGATCTTTATGTGTCTGTGTCGTCTTCCACAGTGTCTACCCTATGCCGAGAACTGACGATCTGCAGGAGCAGATAGGACAGGCCACAGGCCTGCAATGAAACTGCAATTTAGACCTTCAACCCACTGGCCACCATTGAAGTCTACCATATGGAGAAAAATCCTGGTACTGAAGAAAAAGATACGACATGGGGGTAAATTGGGAGTAAATTTTCAGGAAATTTTCATTTAGGAAATGAACTTCTCCTTTAACTCCTTTCTTAAGATTTCCATGAATCTGACCCCTGTTTAGAGGCCAGTTGTTGTCATTAGCTCATCTGTGGTTCCGTCAGTTTTACTTGTGTATTGCAAAACTGTTCTGCTTTTGCAACAGAAACCATTATCAATTAAGAGATCATTGTAATGGACATAAAATGTAGTAAAGAAATAAATAATATTTAATTACATTTTCTAGAACTTCACAGACCATTTAAACTCATATAGATATAAAAATCATATAGCAAAATTCATATAGACATATGACTTCAAGGAATATTTGGGTTCAGGGTTCAGGTTGAAGTTGCGCTCAGTCAACATTATAATGTTGATCCATATCTACTCGCACACATCCATATCTTGTGTCTTGTGGTTTTATATAGCAGTTGATGCAGATGCCAAGAACTAACACAAATGCTATCTTCTTACTATCAGTGTTACTGAGACCACAAGCTGAGAAAGAAGGCTTACATGCAGCTCAGGGTCTCCACCCATTCTTTTATTTATGCAGTATTTTATCAGCAAAAGCTCACTGATTGTCTTCATCATGACCATCATCTCTCTGCTCCTGCTGGCCTTTTTGCAGCCACACCTGACTTTCACTGGTAAGACTGATTAAATAACAATGTACTATATTAATTGGTATGCCCTGAATAAGCTGACTAATAGTTCTATCTCTCTCTCAGCTCGTGTGAAGGTGGGTATAGTGAACGGCACAGAAGCAAAACCCCACTCCAGACCTTACATGGTTTCTATTCAGTGGAATGAGAGACATACCTGTGGTGGATTCCTCATCTCTGATGAGTTTGTCTTGACTGCTGCACATTGCTGGAAAGGGTACGAGTTTTGTTTAGTCTAAACTGCAATGTTGACTGCAGTACAACAATACAGTGTATTGGATTACTCTTTCAACAGATATCCACAGATTCTGACGGTTGTGGTTGGTGCTCATGACTTAAGGAAAAGTACGGTTTCACACCGCATCAGAGTGAAGTCCTACATCCCACATCCACACTATACAACCATATGTTTGCTTCGGAATGACATCATGCTTTTGAGGGTAACAACCTGTAGTTGTTCAAAATAATATCTGATCAGGAAACAGTGGCAACACTGTGTTTGAATTTCTATTCAAATATCTTTTGTATACAAGGCAATTGTAAATAAATATAAACCTTGGCTTTCAGGGCGTCTGTACTAACCTCAAAAAACTGCAGAATATTCAACTGCAGTTCAGATTTAAAAAGATGATTAAATCTCTTTATTAATAATGGTTGTGTTTTTTAATTACAGCTACAGAAAAAAGTCAAACTAAACAACTATGTTAAATGGATATCATTACCAAAAGACGGAGAAGATGTTAATGCAGATACTCTCTGCAGTGTTGCGGGCTGGGGAAGTCTGTCGATAAATGGCTCAGCGAGTGACCTTCTATTGGAGGCAAACATGACTACAATAGATAACACAGACTGTCACTGCAGATGGAGAGATGAGTTCTCTGCCTCACAGATGATCTGTGCATATGGCGGTGGTGGATCCTGCAGAGTACGTACAAAAGATAATTCACAGCCTTTATGGTAATGTATGAACTGATTTCCATTGACGTGCTGATCTTTGTTTTTTAACAGGGAGATTCAGGAGGTCCTTTGGTTTGTGGAAACACTGCTTTTGGTGTCACTTCCTTAGTGTACAAGAAGCGCTGCAATTCACCTGAGTATCCTAATATATATACTAGGATTTCAGCATATCTTCCATGGATCCACCAGATCATTAGAAATGTTAAGTGACTTTAAACAAATAATGAAGGGAGAAATGTTTTTCTTGAATTCCTCTGGAAATCTTTCAATAAAAGTATCAATCAAGGCAATCAATCAGTCAAAGTGTCCTCCTTTTCACGGCCATATATAAAACATACATATATCACAAAGTCCAAATTATGTATGGCTAGAAAGCTATACCTTCACCTTCAAGATAAAACATCACCCTGGAAGGCTGAATCTGGTAGCCAACAATTTGACATCACATTGTACAGACTCTGCCAATGGCTTTTACTGAGACACTGCTTATGATTTATGGAGATTACAAAAAGGGGTGGGTGGATTTTTATAATTATAGGGTGGTTGTGTACATACACTGCCATCACACATTTATTTTCAAACACCATGTAAAAGTGAATTTTGCATAGTATGTCCCAATAGATTTCTTTCTTCTCTATGAGAAGTATAATAAAGTATTGTTTCGGATTCAGGGTTCAGGTTCATGTTGAGCTTAGTCAACAGCATAATGTTGATCACAACAAAATTATTTTCCAAATTAAATAAATTAATACAAAAATCCATTTACATAAAGTTACATACATACATGCATATCTTAAAGCTTGTGGTTTCATATAACAGTTAATGCAGATGACAAGAAGTAACACAAATAATATCTTCTTACTCTCAGTGTTACTAACACCACAAGCTGGGAAAAAAAAGACTTATGGGCAGCTCAATGTCTCCACCCATTCTTATATTTATATTGTGTTTCTCAGTAAGAGCTCAATGATTGTCTTCATGATGACCATCATCTCTCTGCTCCTGCTGGCCTCTGTGATGCCACAGCTGACCACTGGTGAGACAGATTATATAACAGCATATTATATTAATTGATTTCTCCTAAATAAGCTGACTTATGACTCAAAAATCGGAGTGAAGTCCTACCACAAGCATCCAGGTTATAGGCCTAACGGTCTGAATGGCATTATGCTTTTGAGGGTAAAAAACTAGAGACTCCATTTTTTTTTAAGGGCAACACGAACACATACTTTTTTAAGCATTTTTTTAACAGTGTATAAAGATCATAGATAATGCAAGATGCAAAAAACATATGGTAAAGTACAAAATATGATTCAGTATCTTTTAATGATGATAATTTTATTGCGTTACAGCTACAGAAAAAAGTCAAAGAAAACAGTAAAGTCAAGATTATTAAAATACAAACACAAGAGGGCGACATCAAAGCTGATTCTGTCTGCAGTGTAGCTGGCTGGGGAAGCCTGCGGATTAATGGCTCAGCGAATGCTTGTCTAATGGAGACAAAGGTGTATATAATGGAAACACAGAATGTAAAATAAGATGGGGAGAGATCTACAAGGTTCCAAAGATGATGTGTACATTTGGCATTGGTGGATTCTGTGAGGTATGTATAAAAGATAATTCACAGACTCTGTTCATTTATGAACTTGTTCCACTGGGTTTAAACTGATATGTGGATTTAAGTAATGTGTTGATCTGTGTTTCTTAACAGGGGGATTCTGGGGGTCCTTTGGTTTGTGGAGACACTGCGGTTGGTGTCGTATAATTTTATCTCTTGTATCGCTGCAATTCGACTGTGTATCTTAATGTGTATACTAAGATTTCACCTTATCTGGAGTGGAGCCGCAAAATAATCAAAACGCAAAATGTTAAGTGAATTCATGAATTTATTTCAATAAAAGTATCACATGACAGGCATCAATCATTTGAAGATTTCTCATTGTCACAAACACATAAAATTACAATTTTATACAAGGGAAATGGGTAATAACTTGTCTACTTGATTTTGGAGTGAAATGGATTGGGGGGAATAATCAGAAAACATTTTTGTCAAATTTTTTACGAGCTGGACTTCAGTAAAACATATCCAAGGGAATTTTTGATATATTTGATATGTTTTGGATTTTATAAGTTGTATCTCAGAATAAATTCCCACTTTTTCCATCAATGTTTCTGTTTTTTATTTGATGCCAAAAAAAAAGTAGTAAAGATGTAGTCAACTAACATTTGCACAAACTCAAATCTCCTCCCCATTTTCAAAACCCTTGTGAGATTGTGAGCCTATGCTTTTCCGTGACAGAAAATAAAATAAAAATGCAGCAATTCCCCGGTGTTAATTTTGTGATCAAAAAGGTCCATTGCCTCCATTTTTTTCAATCAAAAAGGATGAAGTGTTTGTTTAAATATTCAATACATGAATCTGTGTAGCATCAATATGTGTAAGTGGTCCTTATCATTGCAGCCTTATAAAATCGTAGTAGTTTACTAAGTGTCACCAACGCGGTCTCTGTGGCTCCCTCCGACCGCCGTCAGCGGGAACCATCACCGGACTTTTAACGCACCACATTTCCCATCACCCCGTACCTGGGATCCCCACTTCTGGTTCCGGGTCCTCCGGGTCACTTCCCCTCTGGCGGCCATTTATAGACCGCCAGGTTGGCGGGTTTCCTCGCGAAGTTTTGGTTAGCTAGACTATCAATCCTGAGCGTTTTTCCCTTTGTTTTTGCCTTATCGTTGCCGACTGGACTGTTTATTCCTCGTGTATGATTTATTGCCGCCTGCCCCGACCTTTCGCCTGGACTATCGTTTACTCTTTGGATTATCTGCGTCACCCCCGTTTGTTGTTGATTGAACTCTGCCTGTTGTACTCCACTTTATTAATAAAGCCGTCGCAAATGGATCCCACGCCTCCGGATCAGTCACTGACCGCATCACAGAAAACTTCGCTGCCTTTGGATCCAGCGACCGCCCAGGCATCGCCGTCAACAGACCCCACGACGGTTCACCAGATCACCTCGGAGTTGTCAGCTCAAGCCTCAACGCTGTTACTTCACCAGCAACAACTGGATCGCCTCACCGATCTCACTGGACAGCTTGTGAGGGCACTACAGGGCTTGCAGCTCACTCCACCACCCGCGCCAACTCCCGTAACCACGCCACCACCAGGAGCCCAATCTGCCGCTGCCAGCCCGCGTCTCGCTTTCTCTGAGAAGTTCAACGGTTCTCCAGAGAAATGTAAGGGGTTTCTGTTACAATGCTCCCTTTTCGTTAGTCAGCAGCCGCATCTGTACCCCACGGACGAGTGCAAGATCGCGTTTGTCTGCTCTCTCCTCTCCGGGAGAGCGCTGGAATGGGCCACCGCTATCTGGCGCCTGGATCGCCCCACGTTCCCATCTTTCTCCGCGTTCATTCAACGTTTCAAGGAGGTGTTCCAACCCAGCGCGGAGGACGGCGAGGCAGGGGAGCAGATCATGGCTCTACGGCAGGGCAGGAGGACCGCCGCGGATTATGCCCTCAGCTTCCGCATGCTTGCGGCCCAGAGTGGATGGTGCGACGGTCCACTCAAGCTCCATTACCGAAAGGGTCTGCATCCTGATTTACAGGTGGAGTTGGCCTGCCGCGATGAGGGTCTCTCATTGGAGGAATATATCGACCTCTCCATCAGAGTGGACAACGTGATGCAGGCCCGTAAGGCGAGCCGGCCTTTCACTCCCGTGCCTCTGACCACACCCTCCGCGGCCGCGGCGCCTGAGCCGATGCAAATAGGCGCCACCAAATTGACAGCGGAGGAGAGGGAGAGACGGCTTCGGGGAAGCTTGTGCCTGTATTGCGGTCAACCGGGCCACATCAGGGCTACCTGTCCCACTCGACCGCCGCGCCCGCCAACCTCGGTGAGTAGTTTTGAAATCACTCCTAATCGATGTGAGATACCGGTAACGCTGTCTTCGGGGAATGTTACTGTCGAAACTACTGCTCTAATAGATTCGGGCGCGGCGGGGAACTTCATCGACGCAGGCTTCGTCACTACTAATCATTTGCCTGTTCTCTCTTGTGCTCCACATGTTACAGTGGCCGCCCTCGACGGGCGACCGCTAGGATCTGGCAAAGTTCTCCACACCACCGATGACATCACCCTCCGAGTCGAACCCAGCCATCAGGAAACCATCCGTCTTTTTGTCATCTCGTCTCCTCAGTCACCCATCATCCTGGGTTACCCCTGGCTAAATCTTCATGGACCCACCATCGCCTGGGCTAACCGTACCATCACTCGTTGGTCTCTTCACTGCCAGGGACACTGCCTCCAACCCAGAACCAGGTCAGAAACGCCTCTCAAGGACCAAACCACCAAGAACGCCATACCCACCGTGTATCAGGATTTACTCGAAGCCTTCAGTCGCCAAAAAGCCACCCAATTACCTCCTCATCGTCCGGGGGACTGCGCCATCGATCTCCTCCCAGGGGCAACACCTCCCAGGGGATGCATCTTTCCCCTGTCTCAAGCTGAGTCGGCGGCCATGGATACCTACATTCAGGAGGAGCTGGCTAAGGGCTTCATCAGGCCCTCCACCTCTCCGGCGTCTGCAGGTTTCTTCTTTGTAAAGAAAAAGGACGGTGGACTTCGACCATGCATCGACTATCGTGGTCTCAACGAGATGACAATCAAGTACCGCTACCCGCTCCCACTCGTCCCGTCAGCCTTAGAACAATTACGCACAGCCAAGATTTTCACCAAGTTGGACTTACGCTCCGCTTACAATCTCATCAGGATCCGCGCTGGGGACGAGTGGAAGACCGCCTTTTCCACCACTTCTGGTCACTACGAGTACCGGGTTATGCCCTTTGGCCTGGCCAACAGTCCGTCTTTCTTCCAGGCCTTCATCAATGAGGTATTTCGTGACATGCTGCACCGCTGGGTAATCGTCTATATTGACGACATCTTGATTTACTCCAACTCTTATGATGAACACGTCAGACACGTCAGGGCCGTGCTACAACGCCTTATCAAGCACCAGCTCTATGCCAAGGAGGAGAAATGCGAGTCCCACCTGGACAAGATCTCTTTCCTCGGGTATGTCATCAGCTCCGAGAGGGTAGCTATGGACGAGAAGAAGGTCAACGCGGTACTCAATTGGCCACGTCCCACCACGCTCAAAGAACTCCAGTGTTTCCTCGGCTTCTCAAACTTCTACCGCCGCTTCATTCATCAGTTCAGCTCGGTAGCAGCTCCTCTCACAGCCATGGTCAAGAAGGGTGCCTCCCGTCTCACCTGGACTCAGCCAGCCCTCCAGGCCTTCAACGATCTCCGCCTGAGATTCTCCACCGCACCCATCCTCCATCACCCCGATCCTGACAAACCTTTTGTCGTGGAGGTGGATGCCTCCAGTACGGGAGTTGGTGCAGTGTTGTCGCAACGACAGGGAGATCCTCCTAAGTTATTCCCATGCGCGTACTTCTCTCATAAACTGAGTTCTGCTGAGAAGAATTACGACGTGGGTAACCGCGAACTGTTGGCCATAAAGCTAGCCCTCGAGGAGTGGCGACACTGGCTCGAGGGCGCGAAACACCCGTTCACCGTTCTGACTGATCATAAGAATCTTGAATATCTCCGCACTGCCAAGCTGCTCAATCATCGCCAGGCCCGGTGGTCCTTGTTCTTCACTCGTTTCAATTTCCTCGTCACCTACCGCCCCGGTTCACAAAACACTAAAGCTGATGCTCTCTCACGCATTCATGAACCCGACCGTCCCATCAGCTCTGCCGAATCCGTTCTGCCCGCCTCCATGATCGTGGCGCCGGTGACCTGGGACATCATGACAGAAATCTCTGAGGCACAGACTCAGGATCCCACTCCAGCCGACTGTCCTAATAACCTCGTCTACGTTCCTCTCACTCTCCGGGCCCGGGTCCTAGCCGAAGTCCATGCAACTCCCAGCTCAGGTCATCCTGGAATCGAGGCCACCCTTCAACTGCTCGGAAACCGCTTCTGGTGGCCTACCCAACGTGCCGATACCATCGAGTACGTCAGAAGGTGCCCAGTCTGCAACATCACTAAGGTTCCCCGTCGTCTGCCTGCCGGCCTCCTCCAGCCCCTGCCAGTTCCACAGCGCCCCTGGTCCCACATCGCTGTGGACTTCATCACGGATCTTCCTCCCTCCAACGGCTTCACCACCATCCTTTCCGTGATTGATCGCTTTTCCAAGGGCTGCCGTCTAATACCCCTGTCTAAGCTCCCCACAGCCATGGAGACAGCCGAGTTGTTGTGCAACTGGGTTTTCAGGATTTTTAGCCTACCCGAGGATATCGTCTCTGACCGTGGACCCCAGTTCTCGTCTCGACTTTGGTCCAGTTTCTTCCGCCTCCTAGGGGTCAACGTGAGCTTAACATCGGGGTACCATCCCCAGGCTAATGGCCAGGTGGAGAGACTGAATCAAGAGCTGACTCGCTTCCTGCGCTCCTACTGCCATAACCGACAGGAGGACTGGAGCCGCTACCTCTTCTGGGCCGAATACGCCCAGAATTCTTTGCGCAAACCCGCCACTCACCTCACCCCGTTCCAGTGCATCTTAGGCTTCCAGCCACCCTTGTTTCCCTGGTCCGGAGAGCCATCAGAACTGCCAGCGGTCAACTCCTGGTTTCAACATAGCGAGGAAACTTGGAACCTGGCCCACGTCCACCTCCAGAGGGCCGTTCGGCGCACTCAGACCCAGGCCGATCGCAGGCGCCGACCCAACCCTCCTTACGTCCCCGGACAGTGGGTGTGGCTCTCGACCCGGGACCTCCGGCTACGTCTTCCCTGCAAGAAACTCAGCCCCAGGTACGTGGGTCCCTTTAAGATAGTCAAGCAAATCACTCCAGTATCATTTCGTTTGCAACTACCTGCTGATTATCGTATCTCACCCACATTTCATGTCTCCCTGTTAAAGCCCGCTGGCGACCCGGAAGGAGTGGAGAACCTAGACGAGACCGCCCCCAGGGGACCCCCCCCCCACCATCATCGACGGCGAGGAGGTTTATCAGGTGAATACCATTCTGGACTCCCGGCGCCGGAGAGGTCACCTCCAATATCTGGTCGACTGGGAGGGCTTCGGTCCTGAGGAGAGGTCCTGGGTCGCCGCTGGAGACATCCTTGACCCTTCGCTCACCACTGACTTCCACTCTACACACCCAGATCGACCAGCTCCCCGTGGGAGGGGTAGACCCCGGCGTCGGGGGGCTCCTCTCTGTGGCTCCCTCCGACCGCCGTCAGCGGGAACCTTCACCGGACTTTTAACGCACCACATTTCCCATCACCCCGTACCTGGGATCCCCACTTCCGTTCCGGGTCCTCCGGGTCACTTCCCCTCTGGCGGCCATTTATAGACCGCCAGGTTGGCGGGGTTTCCTCGCGAAGTTTTGGTTAGCTAGACTATCAATCCTGAGCGTTTTCCCCTTTGTTTTGCTTTATCGTTGCCGACCGGACTGTTTATTCCTCGTGTATGATTTATTGCCGCCTGCCCCGACCTTTCGCCTAGACTATCGTTTACTCTTTGGATTATCTGCGTCATCCCCGTTTGTTGTTGATTGAACTCTGCCTGTTGTACTCCTCTTTATTAATAAAGCCGTCGCAAATGGATCCCACGCCTCCGGATCAGTCTCTGACCGCATCACACTAAAAAAGGATTCAGGTAACCAAAATTACTTCTGCCACAATTGTACAAAAGCCGAGTAAATTCCTGATAATGATACAGAGAAAAGTAAAAAAATGTCTCAACTTAAAGGGTTACTCCACCTCAGAAAGAAAATTTTGTCATTAATCACTTACCCCCATGTCGTTGGTCGTCTTCGAAACACAAATGAAGATATTTTTGATGCATTCTGACAGCTCTGATACTCTCCAAAATTGTTGAATAAAGTATTCTCGTAGCTGACCATATTTGTCTTAATTTTGGACAATAAATCTTTAAAATTCCAACTGAAAATTTAGCACACTTCTTTTTCAGTTACTTTCTATAAAGTGTGTTTGTGGTCTACTTAATTTAGAAAAGGCACTTGGTTTGATATTTTGTAACATAATGCTAATTTAAGACATTAATTCACATTTTTAATTAAAATTGACCTTAAAATTGGCTCACTATGGCTGGTAAAATAAAATTGGCCTTAAAATTGGGTCACTATGGCTGATAAAGGGTCGGTCACATCAACAAAATTTCTCAGACTAAAATGTCCATTGTCTCTGAGGGGGTTAGGGTTAGGGCCTCATGTGAAATTCCCTGGATTCCTATTAAATTTGAAATTTAAAAGAGTTTTATGGTGCCTTAGAGATTACATGTGTGATTACATAAGTGTAGGATAAATTGTTTATTCAGTTTCGTTATCTATTAAAGCAGAATAGCTAAATGTTATTTGGAACAGGGTATTTTGTTTTAATTAATTAATTTATTTATTTATTTATTTATTTATTTATTTATTTTTGTTTAAAAACCTGTGTATTATGTGTAGTAGAGTATTATGAGTGAGAAATGGGAGCAAGTCTGCTCAGTGCATTTGTTGGCTGCATCTTACAAGCTTCCTTGTTTACAACAGTGTTTCATTCACAGTCACCATCTAATGGCGGAATAATAACTAAAATCACCATTGTTCCACACTGTTTCTCAATTCTAGATGCTATTATTAAATACTACTATTATTTATATAAAATATTATTTATCGAATAATAATATTCAATAAACAACAACAACAGCCATCATAAAAGTTGCTAGGCATTTCGGTCAAAAGTACAGGCAGTGCTTTGAAATACAGCATTGTTTACAAGTTACAAAATTTTAAAGTGATGAGATTTTGTCCTCAGCCAAAACTATTTGCTCTGGAACAAACAATAGATTATGGAGACCAAAGACCGCATCTTAGATTTACCCAAAATGAATATCTCATGTTTAACCACTATAGAGACATCAGAGCCAGTGCTGAACAGCCGCTGATGTCCTGGAGCTCACATCTTCGAAAACACTGAAGCTAATTTTCAAACAGACGTTATTTTACAAACTGCAAATTTAAAGCCTAAACAACTACATTTTCGCCAAAAAAAACCCTTAAAACTACATTCTGTGACAATAAAACAATATTATTTACAAAATGACAGTGGATTTGGGTGCCCATCATAAGACTCGCTGTGAGAAATACTGCAAGCAGAGTGATAGAAATGGTGAAACGATTGGAGTTCTGTTATCACTAGAATATTGCACTTCCGCAAAAGGCTTTTAGCCAATCAGATTTGAGGACCAGAAATGACTGTTGTATAAATATTAGGGCTGTCAGTCGATTAATATTTTTAATCCAATTAATTACATGATGTTTCAATTAATTAATCAAATTAATTAGTTAATAATTAATAAATAAATTTGACTGTGAAAATACCCACAAAATATTATTTAAAGTTTTTTTGTGTGTGTTAAATGAGAAAGTATCAAAAAGACATTACAAATTATAGCTTTAGAAAGATTTTTATTTTTATTTTTTTTTTATTCAACATAGAATTTATTAAACAAACATCCAACCATCTGTGGCCTGAAAATGAGACCACAAGGATTAGCAAGAATGATATTTACTTATGACTATGTTGCTTATACACCACAAATTCGCAAAAAGAAATATATATATATTTATGGGCAGCTTAACACTGCAGATGGTATCACTTCCTTTCGTGACACAAAAGTCTGCAATATAGGGTGGCCGAGAGAGCTCAACGCGCTGCAACTTAAGAAAACACATGCAAACGGAAAAAAACAACAACAAATTAAGAAAACATCTTCATCAGTTTGACAACACAGGCGCTGCAAATCCTTGCAATGCAAACACAAATACGGAAACACGCTGCAAATTCTCACAACACAACCAAACACAGAAACGCGCTGCAAACACAGGAACACGCTGCAAACACACAAACGCGCTGCAAATAGCACGGACCACAATGGAAATGTTTCAGGGGGACCTCAAAAAGTGACAAACCCAGCGGGGACCTGATTATTTGTTCGGTGGCTTTTGGTCAGAGCAGAGACCAAGGAATCGTATGATTAGGATGTTAAAATAAACAATAAACTCACCTTTTAGTCACCGACAACACCTCTGTCTCGTCTTTGCAATAGACGATCAAAGAAGCTGTCTTAAAATACACAATCCTTTTTTTTGTGAGTGCATATGAGCAAAATCATATCAAGTAGCTGTGAGATATAGGTGTGTATGCCGATATGCAGCCATATCTCACAAGTGTGATGTGTGCTATTGCGTTTATATAACAGTTCGGCGGTACGAGTGTGTAAATACACAAGAAACAACAACGGAGTGTCTTTAAAGACCTCAGTTTGACAGTTAAATAGCTGAGCCCAAGCCTCTGTTACTATTTCAAAAACATCACTTTACTAGTAATGAAGGAACGTTGAGTTGCTTCATCTTTGTATTACTGTTTAAAAAGCAGTGTATTATGTGTAGTAGAGTATTATGAGAGAGAAATGAACGTAAGTCTGATTACCTGCATGTGATCATGTGATACAGCATACATTCTTCAGCTCAATCTCATATTCACAATAAAAAAAAAATAAAATTAATGTCCGCTGAGGAAAGTGATATCTTTGTCGTAAGTTGCTCTTTAATATCTAGTTGTGCATGTACAGCTTACATCTACTTGAAAAAAGGGGGAGGGGATCCTAAAATCCTAAATCCTAAATTTTTCAGACTGGTCAAAAATAAAGTTAAATGAAATAAAATAATACAATATAATATTGAAAAACATGCACAACAATCAACTGTTGCAGTTTTCTAAACTCACAACTGGAGATGTTGTTTTTTTCCCCCCACAAACATTGGTTATTAGTTTATTAGGCTCACAAAGTAAAGCTTGGTTTGTTTGTAAGAACTACATGAAGCTACATGCAAGAGAAAAGAAGAACACGCTTCAAACTGCAAGCCTTTCACGTCATACATAAAGGAATTTGTAGAAACTTACCAAACCACAAAAATAGTTTCTAACTAAAAGCCAAAGAAATGAAGGACAGTTACTGGCTTTTGAAGTTCAATTACTGACTTCCAAACTTTAAACAAAAACTGTAAGTTCTCAATTGACCCTTCATCTCTCAGGTTCAGAGGACAGTTCATCTGCGATTTTAGTATTTTGACTGAAACGTTCTAATACCTCCATCTTAAAGGTAATAAAAACCAATAAATAATTGTGTGTTACTTTATAGATAATCAAAACTTTACAAAAATTCTTTAGACATATGCTCTTTATATAATTTCAGTACAAGCTGAGCTCAGCAACATAATATTGATCACAACATAATTCATTTCCACTTGTGACTTTAAAGACAATCTGTACATGTTAAAGTACTCACAGTTTCAATATAGCCAAAAGACAAATAAATACAAAAAGCGAGAGCCAGAGCACGCACACACGCATATATCTTGTGTCTTAGATATTGTGGTTTCAAAAAACAGTTGATGCAGATTTGGTGGACTCCTCATTTCACAATGATGAATTTGTTGTGACTGCTGCACATTGCAGAAAGAAGTAAGACTTCAATTTTGTCTCAACTGTAATGCTGATGCATTTTGGACCAGCCGCAACCACCCAATAAAGGATTACAATCTAACCTTGAGGTCATGAAAAATTAACATTTCTGCATTTAACATTGAGAGAATCGGTTTTAATTTAGATATATTTTTGAGATATAAAAAGTAGGTTTTACAAATGCGTGGCAAGATAATGCAAAGATATTCATTGTGTTTTTATGATTGGGTCACTGAATGTGAAAACAGGTAGGTCTACGATTAGTAAAGGGGGAATTACATCCACTGTCTATTAGCTTTAGGGTAACAATGTCTGAAGCACAGCTCACACAGAAATCACTTTCAAACCAAGTTGCTTTCTTTTTCGGTTAACAAGGTGAATTTGTGTGTGGAAAACTTTCGTCCTCACTTGAAATTCTCAATCGTCTGGATCCTTTTGAATTTGGAACAGGTTTATGGTTATTATCTCACCTCTGAGGTCTTTCCTTCTGTTCACAAAGTATCAGAGATTACATATCTTAAGTGTATCTTAAGTGGAATAACTGAATATATTTGGGACAAGTTTGTCATTTCTGCAATTCCCTTAATTTACCACTAGAGTAACCAACTTTTTAAATTGGACGTGTGTATATGCTCAGCCAAAAAAACATCCTCTTACTTTCATTTTTTATTTTCCAGAAAATGTCTTAACATGTGTAAACATTTCTATATTTGCATTACTTAATTAACTTAATTAACAACTGAGACATCAACTGAACAAGTTTTACATACATTTCAACAGAAATTAAATAATGAGTCCCTGAACAAACTGCTCCACCAGCACCAACTGCTTTAAATAGGCTACTATAGTGCATCTCATCCAGTGGTGTATTCTAGTTTGTTTGTTTTTTTTGTGTGAGTATACTGTGATTTTCCCCTCCCAGCCTCATTCTTTCCTGACCCACAGCAACACCCTCCAAAGCACCACCACCCTTACTAAAGCATACAGTATACATCTACATGTAACTGAAAGCATTTAGAAGACATAAGCATTCAAAACGTTGTTTCTAACTTCCACCACTATGAATCAGCGAACGTCCTGCACTTCAGCATCACGCCAAACCTCCTGTCCAATCAAATGCTCTCTAGATTCTGATGCATCCCATCCCCTACACTATAAACAGACACTGAAACTGCAACTGAAATTTGGCTGCTCGTTCATAGAGTTAGTATTTTCTGTCTGGGGAATGACAGTGTACTATACAGTCATAGCCAAAAATATCGGTACCCTTGCAATTCTGTCAGAAAATGCAACACTTCTCTCAGAAAATTGTTCAAATTGCAAATGTTTTGATATTCACACGCTTATTGTTTTTGTTTGCAACAACACAAAACAAAAAAAACTGAGAAGAAAAGTCAAACTTGATAAAATTTCACAGAGAACTCAAAAATGGACTGGACAAAATTACTGGCACCTGGTCAAAATTATAATAAATAATTGCTTTTCAAGCATGTGATGCCCCTGTAATTTGGGGGAAATTGTGGAAAAACATGGACAATCTCAAGGCTACAAGTCCATCTCCAGTGATCTTAATGTTCCTGTGTCTACTGTGGGCAATATCATCAAGAGGTTTACAGCCCATGGCATTGTAGCTAACCTCCCTGGACGTGGACAGAAGAGAAATTAATGAAAAATTACAACGAAGGACTTATGTGACAAAACCACAATCCTTCTGGGAGAATGTACTGTGGACAGATGAGACAAAAGTAGAGCTTTTTGGTAAAGGACATCATGGCACTGTTTGCAGAAAAAGAAATGAGACCTTCAAAGAACACATTCCCTACAGTCAAACATGGTGGAGATTCAAAGATGTTTTGGGTTTGCTTTGCTACTTCTGGCACTGGATGCCTTGACTGTGTGAACGGTATCATGAAATCTGATGATTACCAAAGAAATTTGGGGCGCAAAGTAGTGGCCAGTGTCAGAAAGCTGCGTCTCCACCAGAGGTCATGGGTCTTCCAGCAGGACAATGACCCGAAATACACTTCAAAAAGCACTCCGAAATGGTTACAAACAAAGTGCTGGAGAGATCTGAAATGGCCAGCAATGAGTCCAGATCTGAATCCCATAGAACACCTGTGGAGAGATCTCAAAACAGCATCCTTCAAATCTGAATGACCTGAAGCAGTTTGCAAAAGAGAGTGGTCCAAAATTCCAGTAGAGAGGTGTAAGAAACTCATTCATGGTTACAGGAAGCGACTGATTTCAGTTATTTTTTCCAGTGGGGGTGCTACCATATTAAGTCAAATATTAAGTTTAGGGTGCCAATAATTTTTTTCCAGTGCATTTTTGGGATTCTGTATGAAAATGTATCAGATACAACATTCTGACAGAATTTCAAGGGTGCCAATATTTTTGGCCATGATTGTATAGGGGATACGGAACAATTCAGACAGTGTACTATAAATATGCTTTCCGTTGGGTGAAAGAAGTCTGGTTTTATGCTGTGTTCTGCAAACTGCCACACCACACACACAGTCTGCTCCGGTCCAGAGACACGATACACAAAATACAGCCAGCGCTACATGCATGTATACTGTGGTTTCAACAAATGAAGCACCCAACATCAGTGTTATTGACACCACAAGGTGAGAAAAAAACACTTACAGGCAACTCAGTGTCTCCACAGTGTCTTTTATTTCTACAGAGTTTTGTCAGTGATAGCTCACTGTCTACTTTGAACATGACCATCATCTCTCTGCTCCTGCTGGCCTCTCTGCTACAACACCTGATTTTTACTGGTGAGACTGATCATATTCAAGCACATTATGGTTATATTTCTTTGGTATGTACAGAAGAAGAGGACTTATGACCCTATCTCTCGCTCAGCTCATGTGGATGTGGGTATAGTGAACGGCAGAGAAGCAAAACCGCACTCCAGACCTTACATGGTTTCTCTTCAGAAGGGCTGTAAACATGTCTGTGGTGGATTCCTCATCTCTGATAGATTTGTCATGACTGCTGCACATTGCAAGAAGTAAGACTTCATTTTAGTCTCTACTGCTGTGAAAAGTTAAAATTATTATATCATAGTTTAAAAATGTTTGCTTATTACACTAAAAAGACTTTCTTACACAGGAAAGAAGAAACAGTTGTGGTCGGCATGCATGACTTAAAAAAAAGAAGGAGGGGTTGTGACCGCATCAAAGTGAAGTCTTACCACGAGCATCCAGACTTTAACCAGACCACTTTGCAGAATGACATTATGCTTTTGAGGGTAACAGTAGTTCAAATGACTCATATTAAATGATTAGTCAGTCTGTCTTTTAATGATGGTAATGTTATTGTATTACAGCTAGAGAAAGAAGTCAAACAAAACAAGAATGTCAAGATAATTTCCATACCAACACAAGAGGGAGACATCAAACCTGATTCTGTCTGCAGTGTCGCCGGGTGGGGAAGACTGAGTCTTAAACGGAAAAACAGCACACGTCTCATGGAAGCAGATGTGAAGATCATGAATAACACAGAATGCAAAAATAAATGGAAAGACGAATACACAGCTTCACAGATGATGTGTGTCTATGGCCATGGAGGAAGCTGTAATGTATGTAAAAACAATATCAATTTGAGACCATCAGTACTGAGAAGTATCACCTCAGTCATATGTTGTTCTGTGTTTCTTCACAGGGGGATTCAGGAGGTCCTTTGGTTTGTGGAGACACTGCAGTCGGCGTCACTTCCTTTGGTGACCCAAAAAAATGCAATAGTCGTAAACACCCTGAAGTTTATACAAAGATTTCAGCATATCTTCCATGGATTCAGTCCATAATTGCAAATGTTAAGTAATTTTTGCAATGAGAAAGAATTAAGTATTTGTTTAAATGTTCAATAAACAAGTTGTGTGTCAAGCATCAATATGTGTAAGTGGTCCTTATTACTACAGTTCCATTTTATTCAAAACATCATTATTTATCATTGACATCTTCAGAAAAGGAAAGAAATTCATGCAAGTTTGAACAACTTGAGGTAGTACCCTGC
This sequence comes from Cirrhinus mrigala, assembly GCA_036247105.1. Classification (NCBI taxonomy): domain Eukaryota; kingdom Metazoa; phylum Chordata; class Actinopteri; order Cypriniformes; family Cyprinidae; genus Cirrhinus; species Cirrhinus mrigala. The sequence continues at coordinate 20,481,137 of CM070028.1, read as the reverse complement.
TGAAAAAAAAACAGCTAAAACCAGCTTAGGCTGGTTGGCTGGTTTTAGCTGGTTTAAGCTGGAAATAGCTGGTTTTAGCTGGTCTCCCAGCCTGGCCAAGCTGGTCAAGCTGGTCTCCCAGCCAGGCTGGTTTTAGCTGGAAGTAGTTGGTTTTAGCTGGTTTAAGATGGAAGTAACTGGTTTTAGCTGGTCTCCCAGCCTGGCCAGGCTGGTTTTAGCTGGTTTAAGCTGGACGTAGCTGGAAGCAGCTGGAAGTAGCTGGTCTCCCAGCCTGGCCCGGCTGGTTTTAGCTGGAAGTAACTGATTTTAGCTGGTCTCCCAGCCTGGCCAGGCTGGTTTTAGCTGGTTTAAGCTGGACGTAGCTGGAAGTAGCTGGTTTTAGCTGGTCTCCCAGCCTGGCCAGGCTGGTTTTAGATGGTTTTAGCTGGAAGTAGCTGATTTTAGCTTGTCTCCCAGCCTGGCCAAGATGGTGTCCATTTGACCTAATTACAAATTAATCTGTTTGTTTCACTTACTGACAAGGTTCAATTCAAGGTAAGTTTAGTATCATAATCAGGTAGGCTAGATGATAGATCTTAAATTATTCCAGTTGTTAATGATATCTGAGAAGAATCTAAAACAAAATTATGAAAGTGGTTTCACAAATAAATTATAGTATAAAGTATAGCATAAAATCAAGCTAGCACTCAAAATCAGCACAGAACTCAAATCAGATTTAATTATTGTCTGAAGAAATACATTCACCATAGTTTGTGTGACCAATTATAATCAGCCGTTTTATTTTTGACAAGTGTTTCGGTATTGAATAGACTTTCACACAAAATATTAATGAAACAAATTATATAACAATCACCTGCAGTTAAAAAACACTAGGAGAAAAAAAAACAATATCTTTAACAAGAAATGCTTAAAGCATAATCTGATCACGTGGGTCACGTGGTGGTTTGATGCAAAAGTACAGCATAGTGCTGTAAATTTCAAATCTACAGAGGTCAACATTCGGGAGCGGCAATAAGTACGATTCACAACTGTGGTAAGTGATTTATTTCACTTTTTATTTTTCATGTTTGGTAACTGCAGTAGTTTATTAGTGTCTACGTTCCTCTATCCGCGGTGCGCGAGGGAGGCTTGTGCCGGGTTTAAGCAGCGCGGTCGCGGGAGGATTTCCAACATTCCCCGGCCTCATAGCGGCTATAGGCGAAAAATCTCTGGGTTCCAACGGTAGTAATTACACGCTTCATTGATAACAGTTTTTGATTCACGGGAACGTCGTGCTGTTCAGCAAACTTTCTCGTGATTATTTTATGATGTAAATCAAATTTGCACAGGCAGTCATTTGTTAACACGGGCGCTGAAATGAAATGCGTGATGTTACTAAAGGCTCGCCACTAGTGATGGGAAGTTCGGATCATTTTACCGACTCGGACCTTTGAGTCTCGTTCAGCAAAATGAACGAATCTTTTGTAGAGTCATTTCGTTCGTTTTAGCAAAATATAATTAAAATGTTACGTGTGACAGCCCAATAAGCTTAACCAATGCAGTCTGAGCCGGAAAAATAATTTATTAGTCCATCTCTCGAGTCTTCGGGTTCGAGTCGTTCATCCATCACGTGACAGCCTCATAAGCTTAAAGGAACACTCCACTTTTTTTTTGAAAATAGGTTCATTTTCCAACTCCCCTGGAGTTATACAGATGCCGTCAACTCTGCCGGCTGCAACTCTCTGCATCTACACAAACTTACTGCCGGTCACCATGCACCCATGATACGGCAGTGAAGGATTACAAATTTAAGAATCTGTTTAAAATATGCTGATCCTATGCTAGGTTCCAGTATAACAACATGAACTAAAAAAATTATGTATATTGTGACATTCTAAGAGCAGGCAGTCCAGCTGAACATCTGGCAGGTTTCCCAAGTTAAGTGTGAATTCTAAGCTCAAGGTACAATTGTGCCTTTTGCTTTAACACCTATGCATTTGAATGACACTTGTATGCTAACTAGATCAAGGCTGGGAAAAACCTTTTACTGGGCTGATTTCCTGTACCACATTTGCATGCTTTCTTTAGATTGATTCCACCTCTATGTACTCCTCCCCCTTGAAACCTATATACTCTGCTGTGCTGAGATTTTGTCAGACGACTTTTTGATGACTGCAGCGCCACGCAGCGAGTATCTGAATAAAGAGAAACTTCTGCTTCAAGATATCCAAAACGTCTCCTGGTCTCTAAGAAAAATTTCCAACAGTTTTGGTGCCGTGACCCGGATAGAGCTCCTCACCTGAATCCAGATTGAAACTTCAAGCTCAACAACGATCTGACTTCGTTCCAGACTGAATCTTTCTGTACCAAGGGTTGGTGAGTGTCACTCTATCCAAAAGAACCATTAGAAGCCAGTACATGTGGTTATTCTCTGCGCCGCCAGAGAAGTGTTAACAGACAGCTGCAGGGTTTGTTTAACAGACTGTTATCCTCTGTTTCAGGCAGGGAAGTTTAGCATTAAGTGCTAAAAGTTGTTATCCTCTGTTTCGGTAGAGAAGATTAGCATTACGTGCTAATATCAGTGACCCTCTGTTTAGGCAGAGAAGATTAGCCTAAAGTGCTAGTAGTTTATGTTGTCCTCTGCGTTGCCAGAGAAGGTTGAATACATGATAATGTGTATTAACTAGGTTTTCCTCTGCTTTGCCAGAGAAGGTTAACAACAGTTGTTCTGTGTTAACAAATTTATCCTCTGCTTGCCAGGGAGGTGTTAGAAGTGCATTGTTTTGTCAGAAAGACATTACAACATGTTGAGAAGGAATGCTAGGTTGATTCCAACAACTGAGAAAGGTGGACTAGCTACCCCTTTATGGACAGACAATGAGTTCAAATCATTGTTAGGAGAGCACATGGACTCAATAGTGACAGAGTCAGTCAGATTGGATTTGACAAAGAAATTTGGTATTGATCCAGAAAAAGTATGGTCAGTTGAAGAATGCAAAAAGGTACTTGGAGCATGTATCAGAAAGAAAAACATTAAAGGCATTATCTGCTGCCACAGAGAATTTACCTTATCCTTAGCACAAGAACAAGCTCAATGTATTGCTAAGTTAAAAGAACAAAACAAACAGCTGCACACTCGAGTGTCCTGTCTCACTAAAAAAGTGGGCCATAACAAGGCCTCAACCAGAAGTGACTCAAACGACCAACAGTCAGATGAAAGCTACCCTGACTTACAGTCTTTGTGTAGACAAGAGGACAAATGCAATACTAGAAGGATAGAGAAAGATACAGCAATTTCAATTGAGGTATGTGGAGTGAGACAAAGGGCTCAGAGTAGGGTAGAAGGGGTTGAAACTGTTCCATCTGCAACCCCCAGACTCCAGTTACAAGCAGTCCATACAGCGCTAGGACCTAAAGATATAGAGAGACTATCCCAGAGCTTACCCTCAGCACGCACAAATTTTTCTGAATTTAGAAGAGCATTGACTAGCAAAATGCGTCTCTACGACATGTCGTTAGCAGAAGTCACACAGCTGATGTCACAAATTCTAACTGAATCTGAATTCAACAGTTTTGAGTCTGCTGTTACTTCTGAACTACAACATGCCAGTAAAGCGGATTTGAGAGAAGGTGTTTTGAAAATTCTAAAGAATATCATGGGACCCAAAATAGACTGGTCCAGAATCACTAACTGTGTACAAAGGAAAGAAGAAACTGTGAATGAATACACTGTAAGGTTCTGCCAGACAGCTGTAACTTACAGTGGAATAGTTGATGATCCTGAAAGTGTGCTAGATGACAAGGGACCCCTAGTCCGCATCTGGTCAGATGGCCTTGTAGCTGAGTACAGAAAAGCCTTGCCATTCCTAGATCTAACTTGGTCTAACAAAACTCTCAGAAGTAACCTAGACATGTTAGCTATTTGGGAAAGAGACTCTGATGTTAAAGCAAGAGTAAAGATTGCAGCAGCATCCTTTCAAGTCAACACAAAGAACCAACAGAAATATAAAAGTCCTAAGAGGGAGGGCAGTTGTCATTACTGTGGTAAACTTGGACACTGGATGAAAGAGTGTAGGAAAAACAAAAAGTATGTAAGAGAAATGAACAGTGTAAATCAGCTCCTACTCAGTCTGCTTGCAACTCTGAAGCAGACCCTCCCCACTACACCAAACTCGTGGGGCAGCTTGCTGAGGTGCTAACTGTTAGGGCTGTGAGTTCTTAATTACCCCTGTTATCTATAACAAAGATTAAAAGATCATTTGTAAATAGAACAAAAGAAAGTTGATTTCTTCCCACTGGGGGACTCTGGTTAAGTACACTCACAGCCAAAAACAATACTACAGCACACTCCAGTCACTCACCTATCCTCAATGGGTTATGATGTTTGCTATGACTGATGTTTCATTAGAAGATGGAGTGATTGCACAGTTAAGTTTGCACACCAACTACAGGGACAGACTAGGACACACAGGCCAGTGAGGAGCCCAGGGAAGAACCGAAGTGCAACAGGCCTCGGGGGCCAACCCTGTGGTGAAGATTTCCTCATAGGTTTTTCCCCTCATCAGTTTGTCCCCACCTCACTGGTCCATAGGTGTCAAATGACTTAAGACTAGGTCAACAAAACCACTATACGATCACTAAACTTAAAAACCACTATACGATCAATAGAAGTCTAAAACTGTCTATGCATGAATACTGCTGGTCTGCTGTTTCTTTGTTTTCTTGTGTTGCAGGTATGTGTACATGCCATGATGTCTTCAAAAGCAGCATCCTGGAGTAAAGCATCACCTCAGACATCCATGAACAAGCTTCATGAGGACGAAGAGTCATCTGAGTGAATCTACGTGGGAAATGGAGTTGGACTACAGAAAACTACAGACTACACAGCTATTCAGGCGCCATGGACTTAAGGACTTCCACTCTTATGCTACATGGTTTTCTGTGTCAACATGTAGCTTGTATGACATGTTACCATCCATGTCATGTGTGACAACAGTTATGGTTCTGAAAAGAACTATTACACCTAATTAAATCTAGGACAAGACACAGAATAAGATAAATGTGCCTGTAACTATTTCAAGTTACATGAATGGAAGATGGGGCTTAATGTTAACAAACATAGGCTATAGAATGTATTTATGGAGGTTTAAATTTGTATTATGTGAGAGTTATTAGAACTCTCAAAGGGGGGACTGAAGGATTACAAATTTAAGAATCTGTTTAAAATATGCTGATCCTATGCTAGGTTCCAGTATAACAACATGAACTAAAAAAAATATGTATATTGTGACATTCTAAGAGCAGGCAGTCCAGCTGAACATCTGGCAGGTTTCCCAAGTTAAGTGTGAATTCTAAGCTCAAGGTACAATTGTGCCTTTTGCTTTAACACCTATGCATTTGAATGACACTTGTATGCTAACTAGATCAAGGCTGGGAAAAACCTTTTACTGGGCTGATTTCCTGTACCACATTTGCATGCTTTGTTTAGATTGATTCCACCTCTATGTACTCCTCCCCCTTGAAACCTATATACTCTGCTGTGCTGAGATTTTGTCAGACGACTTTTTGATGACTGCAGCGCCACGCAGCGAGTATCTGAATAAAGAGAAACTTCTGCTTCAAGATATCCAAAACGTCTCCTGGTCTCTAAGAAAAATTTCCAACAGCAGCAAAATTTCTTGATTATTACGCCAGAATGAGAGTATAGTTCCTAGCCATATCGGCCTATAAAATCACAACTTTACATTTTCCACCAGTCTTAGTACACGATGAAACTACAGCAATTCTCAATTTTGTGATCAAAAAGGTCCATTGCCTCCATTTTTTTCAATCAAAAAGGATGAAGTATTTGTTTAAACGTTCAATACATGTAGCATCAATATGTGTAAGTGGTCCTTATAAAATCGTAGTAGTTTACTAAGAAAGGATTCAGGTAACCAAAGTTACTTCTGCCACAATAGTACAAAAGCCGAGTAATTTCCTGATAATGATACAGAGAAAAGTAAAATGTCTCAACTTAAAGGGTTACTCCACCTCAAAATGAAAATTTTGTCATTTGTTCGTCTTCGGAACACAAATTAAGATATTTTTGATGCATTCTGACAGCCCTCACATATAGCAATAACACGATCAACGTCCAGAAACGTAGCAAGAAGATCGGTAAAATAATCCAGGTGACATTAGGGGTTCAACTGTAATTTTACGAAGGTACAGGGGGAATTACTTATGTGTGATTACATAAGTGTAGGATACATTGTTTATTCAATTTCGTTATCTATTAAAGCAGAATAGCTAAATGTTATTTGGAGCAGGGTTGGCATCGCTGCAATTCAAATCAACTCACCACTAGAGGTCACCATCCCCAGCTTTCTAAATTGGACTTCTAAATGGATTATATATTATGAGATAAATGGACACGAGTGTGATTACCCGCATGTGATATAGCATTCATTCTTCAGCTCAATCTCAAATTCACAATAACAAAATAGTTTGAATGTCTGCTGAGGAAAGTGATATCTTTGTCGTAGGTTACTGTCCTTTCTGTCGACAGCACTGCTCGGTGCATTTGTTGGCTGCATCTTACAAGCAGTTGTTGAAAGTAAAAATAACTTCCTTGTTTACAAGGAGTCTTTACTGCTGACTCGTAAAAACAGTCCTTGTCACCATCTAATGGCAGAATAATAACTAAAATCACCATGGCGGACGCACTGTTTCTCAATACTAAATACTATTATTAAATATGACTATTTTTTACAGAAAATATGATTTATCAAATAATAATATTTAATAAACAACAACAGCAATCATAAATGTTGCTAAGCATTTCGGTCAAAAGTACAGGCAGTGCTCTGATATACAGCATTGAAGTTAAAAAAATTTAAAGCGATGAGATTTTGTCCTCAGCCAAAACTGTTTGCTCTGGAACAAATAATAGATTAATGAGACCAAAGACTGCCTGTTAGATTTAACCAAAATGGAGACATTTAACCACTATAGAGACATCAGAGCCAGTGCTAAACTGATGCCCTGGAGCTCACATCCTTGAAAACATTGAAGCAATTTTTCAAACAGACATTATTTTTATTAACAAACTGCATATTTGAAGACTAAACAACTACACATTCACCTAAAAACACTTAAAACTACATTCTGTGACACTACAACAATATTATTTACAAAATTACATTGGATTTGGGCATTCACCATAATACTCGCTGTGATAAATACTGCAAGCGGTGTGATACAAACGGTGAAACGACTGGAGTTCTGTTGCACTCCCAAAAAAGGCTCTCAGCCAATCAGAATCGTCTGCTGTGGAGAAACATCTGACAGACATCTGTAAGATGTCAGTTTGACAAACATTTTAAATCATAAACATCTTAAAGACATCAAAAGACATCTATTTGACATCTGATAGGAAATGTCCAATAGACGTATTGCAGATGAGCAAACACCTTAAAAAATATGTCTTACAGATTTAATGCAGATGTCAAATAGACGTCTCTGTGATGTGCATGTGCTATCAGGGATGTTCTCTGCTAAATTGAGCAAAAACAAATAATATTGTTTAAAATATAACAAAATATCAACTTCTTATTTACTGAACTGTTGTATAAAATCACATTTAAGCTTGTGATAGATCAAGACACAATCAGCATTTGTGTCATACAGCTCTTGTTTCCAGTGTAATATATATATATATATATATATATATATATATATATATATATATATATATATATATATATATGAGACAGAACAGGGCCTTTTGTGCACCATTATCTTGAATTTTAGGGCATAACTACGTTTGTGGAGTTGTTGCCCTGCATCACATTTGTCAACACTCAACTATATGAAATATAAGATGACGTACAGGTCTGGGGGCGCGGCCAGCGCGTTAACTGCGTTAAAATAATTTAATTGCGTTATTTTTCATAACTAATTAACATATTAAACTGACAGCCCTAATACATATATATACCACCTGTGTTATGTTGTTGTTGTTTTTTACATTAAAATATTCTGATATTTATGGTAATGAATTGTAAAATGTTCATGTACCAAAATATATGTTGACCTGTTTAATTCGTCTAGAACAACCATCTGTGGCCTGAAAATGAGACTACAATGATTAGCAAGAATGATATTTACTTATCACTGTGTTGCTTATACACCACAAATTATGGGCAGCTCAACACTGCAGATGGTATCACTTCCTTTGGTGACACAAAAGTCTGCAATAGTCATTAAAGACCTGAGGTTTATCGAAGACTTCAGCATATCTTTAATGGATCTGCTGCATAACTATAAAAATTAAATGATTGTTGAAATTTAATGAAGTGATCATTTAAATGTTCAATAAACAAATCGTGTCAAGTATCAATATGCATAAGTGGTCCTTATAATTGCAGCCCTATAAATTAGTAGGAGGCTACTGAAAATATTCAAGTAACCAAAATGACTTCTGCCACAATAATACAAAAGCCAAATAAATTATTGATAATAAAAATCATAATTATCAGCATGAAAACTAAAGTAAAATGTCAAAACTAATCAATGTTCTTCTACAGTGGCCATAAATATTTGGATAATTTCTGACACTTAAGTGTTAAAAAATGTATGAATTTCATTGGATTAGATGCATAATATCACACCAAGGTCCCTCTACTGTCCTAAATTTTTATAACTGTTACTGTAATTGTCTGCTGCCTGTAAACCATTAGTGGATGCACTGAACAAGCATACAGTATAGATTTGTTCAGCGTTCTAAAAAAGGAAACACACACAACACCAGTGTTATGTTGGCTTTCCATTCATATTTAATGATATTTATGGTTATGAATTTCAAAGTATTCAAGTACCAAAATGTATGGTGACCTACTTTATACTTTAAGACCAAACCATCCGTGGCCTGAAAATGAGACCACAACGATTAACAAGAGCAATATTGACTCATCATTGTATCGCTTGTACCACAAACTGAGAAAGAAAAACAGATTGATTTAGGGGAAACTCTGTGTCTCCGCCCACCTTTACCCTATGTTTATACAGTGTTTTGTCAGTGAGAGCTCACTGATTGTCTTCATGATGACCATCATCTGTCTGCTCCTGCTGGCCTCTCTGCTGCCACACCTGACCTTCACTGGTGAGACTGATTGACTAAACTGCAAATTAATTAATCTCTAAAAGATGTATTAATCACAACCATGATGACAGCATATTTTCTGGATTTTTGCTGATGCCTCAGTAAGGTGTTTTTTGTAGGGTGAATAAGATGACTAACTGTGTCTCTCTCTCTCAGCTCATGTGGATGTGGGTATAGTGAACGGCACAGAAGCAAAACCCCACTCCAGACCTTACATGGTTTCTATTCAGCAGAACAAGGAACATGTCTGTGGTGGATTCCTCATCTCTGATGAGTTTGTCTTGACTGCTGCACATTGCCAAACAAAGTAAAATTTTAGTCTAAAATGCAAAAATTGACTGATTATCGAGTTCTTAGAAATTATAGTAGTACATTGTTTACAAGGTTTGTCGTTACCTTGTATGTTCAGTGTGCCCCTTCTAAAAGAATACATAAAACTGTGTAAAATGTTCATTATACTTCTAATACTTTCTTTTAACAGAGGTGAGATACTGACAGCTGTGGTTGGTGCACATAACCTAAAAAAAAGAATGAGGGGTCTGTCCGCATCAGAGTGAAGTCCTACCACAAGCATCCAGACTATAGCAATAAAATGCATTTGAATGACATTATGCTTTTGAGGGTAAAAATCTGCACTTGTTTCAGTTCCAGAAATAATATGTTAAACAGGCTTAAGCAGGCACTTTAAAACAATACAATAAATATATAAACCTCATATTAAACTGAGAAAATTATATCAACTGTCTTTAATCATATGGTTGACGATTAAATCTGCTAATAAGAAACATTTTCTAAATTACAGCTAGAAAAAAATTCAGACCAAGCAAATAATATGATTCAGTATCTTTTAATAATTATAATGTTATTGCATTACAGCTAGAGAAAAATGTAAAAAACATCAAGAATGTCAAGATAATTTCCATACCAACAAAACAGGGCGACATCAAAGCTGATTCTGTCTGCAGTGTTGCTGGCTGGGGAACACTGCGGACTAATGGCTCAGTGAGTGATCGTCTAATGGAGACGAAGGTGTATATAATGGATAACACAAAATGTAAAACAAGTTGGAGAAAGAACTACTCAGTCTCAAAGATGATGTGTACACGTGGCTTTGGTGGATCTTGCAAAGTATGTACAAAAGATAATTCACAGACTCTGTAAATTTATGAATTGTTTCACTGAGTTTAAACTGATATGCGGCTTTAAGTAATGTGTTGGTTTGTGTTTCTTAACAGGGGGATTCTGGGGGTCCTTTGGTTTGTGGAGACACTGCAGTTGGTGTCACATCTTTTGGATCTAGGCTTCTCTGCAATTCACCTGAGAAACCTAACGTGTATACTAAGATTTCAGCTTATCTGAAGTGGATCAGCAAAATAATCAAAAATGTTAAGTAAACACATGTCAAAAATCATTTCTTGTCACTTTTTATATCACCTGGATCTGCAGTAAAACACATAATTGTTTTTTTTTTGTTTTGTTTTGTTTTTTTAAGTGTTGGACAGGGCCGCTGCTGGCCAAATGGGTGCCCTAAGCAGAATTGTACTGTTGTGGCCCCTCCCACAAAAATTATGGAAGAAAAAAAAAAAAAAACCTACTATATAGGATCAAAATAGAACTTTAATAAAAAAAAAAAATAAAACTAAATAAAAAGGTTAATAAATTGTAATTAAATTGTCTTATGTATAAATTACAGTTGTAGCTCTAGACAGTTACCTATGGCTATGATTTTATTAATACAGTTGTCTGATTGATGTTATTGTTCAAACATTCAGAAATCACACAAAACAAAATTTTTTTACTGTAAAACCCAGGTTAATTTTGCCTGGGGTTGTGATGTCCACATGTTTATGTTGAATAAATTATAGAGGTTGTAGCATTTCTATTGCAAGATTAAGTGGATATTTGAATTCATTGTTTGGTCAATTAAAAATGGATTCGATCGTCCTCTCAGTGTATCAGCTACAGTTATTAAACCTTTGGCGCCCTTTGCAGGCATTTGTAATAATATATAATGTAAATAGTTTATTTCGTATTAGCCCACATTATCTATTTTAACAGTGTTATTTAGTGAAACCATATGATTATTATTAATTAACCATACATTATTGCCTCATTGTTTTTATATAGCCTAAAGCATTTTAAGCCATGGAAACTAGAATAGTAAGGCAGATGCGTTGGTGGTGGTAAAAAAAAAAAATTTTTTTTTTATTTTTTTTTTTTTTTTTTTGAGGTGAGGTGAGGTGATGACAGCGGGCGCGGGCGCAAATGGCACGTCACGTGTGCTTAGCCTACTGTCTACTGCGTTCACAGTAAAAAAAAAGTAAATAAATAAATAAATAAACATTATATATATAGAGAGAGAGAGAGAGAGAGAGAGAGAACGAAAGTTTTTTTTTTTTTTTTTTTTGCGCAACTGGGATGGTGCCACACCCTTGGTGCCTTACACATACTCTGCGTATAGGGAGCACAGGTACTGGTTTTGGATTTTATGAGTTGTATCTCAGAATAAATTTTCAAAGGTTATTAAGGTATAAAAAAGTCATTATTGTTTCTGTCTTTTATTTGATGCAAAAAATAAAAAAGAATGTAGTAAAGATGTAGTTATCCAACATTTGCACAATTTTTAAACAAATCTCCTTCCCATTCCCAGTCCTATTGTGTGATTGTGAGCCTATTTTTTCTGTGACAGAAATGCTAAGACAACTAGAAAGATGCAGCAATTCTTCTGTGTTAATTTTGCCATCAAAAAGGTCCATTGCTAGTCTATTTATGAATAAAGCACAGCTTACAACAGAGTTACTTACAAACCAAGTTGCTTTTTTGGTAGTTTGTGTATGGCAAACTTTCACCATTGTGTAAAACTTTTTATCGTGTGGATTCCTACTAAAAATAATGTGATTTTGCCCACGAAAATTCATAATAAATGTGACGTCATGAAAAACCATTCAGAAGCTACATTTAAGGGGAAAGAGGAACAGGTTGGTGGCTCTCTCACCTCTGAGGTCTTTCATTCGGTTTACAAAGTGTCAAGAGATGCATTTCATCTCAAATGATTTCTCTGTGTATTAAAGTAGAATAACTGAATATTATTTTGAGCAAGTTTGTCATCTCTGCAATGCCCTCAACTCACATACATGTGTTATAATGCTTTTCCATTTACATATGACAATAATTCTGGTAATGAATTGTAAATTATTAAAGTACCAAAATGTTTACCAACCTGATTAATACTATCTATCTAACACCAAATTATCTGTGACCAAGAACAATATTTACTCATCATTGGCTGGGAGCAACAGCTCATTTGCATTTAAAGAGACATGCACAAAGACCGTGTGTTTCCGCTTCCACTCAAAACAGCCATTTTCAAAATGATATAATAATGAGCTGTGGGCAATTCTGAAATGAAACTTTACAGACATATACTAGGGACACCTGAATCAAAACTGCAGCTAAAATTGGTCACTTGTTTACAAAATTCGTATTTTCTGTATGCTGAATAGGCACTACATAGGGGATAGAGAACGATTCAGACGGTGTAAATATGTTTTCCGTTTGGGCCGAATGAAGTCTGGTTTCACTTTGTGTCACACAAACCGCCGCAGGACGCACACACACTCTGCTCTGGCCCAAAGAGACGATGGTAGATCATCAGATCACAAAATGTATTGGACCAACTTGAATACTACACAGAAAGCTATATTTTATAGTGATATGGATGAGATTGTGGCACATGAATGAGGCCAGTTTGTAAATGTTAAAATACTCAATATAATTCTTAGTAGTACAGCCATTTGACACAGAGATGCACAAAATAGAGCCAGAGCTACATGCATCTTGTATACTGTGGTTTCATATAACAGATGAAGCACCCAACATCAGTGTTATTGACACCACAAGGTGAGAAAAAACACTTACAGGCCGCTCAGTGTCTCTACTACTTTTTTATTTATACAGAGTTTTGTCAGTGATAGCGCACTGTCTACTTTGAACATGACCATCATCTCTCTGCTCCTGCTGGCCTCTCTGCTGCCACACCTGACTTTCACTTGTGAGACTTATTATATTAAAGCACATTATGCTGATTTGTTAACAATATTTAATTGGTATGTACAGAAGAAGATGACCTATAATCCTATCTCTTGCTCAGGTCATGTTCACGGCCTGAAGATTATACAGCGATTTCAGCATATCTTCCATGGATACACTCCATAATTGCAAATGTTAAGTGATTTTTGTGATGAGAAAGAATGGAGTATTTGTTCATAAATATTCAATAAATAAAGTTTGTGTGAAGCATCAATATGTGTAAGTGGTCCTTATTGCTGCAGCACCATTTTATTCAAAATATCTTTTTTATGTTCAACATCTTCAGAAAAAGAAAGAAATTCATGCAGGTTTGAACAACTTGAGGTAGTAAACAGTGACTAAAGCTCCCATTCGGTGTATCCATTGCACCTGAGGTGTTCAAATGGAAACAGCATGAATTGTTATCAAGTCTAAAGGGAATTGAGCCCATTGCAGATGATATTTTTGTTGTTGGATGTGGTGACTCAGACCAGCAAGAGAAGAATGATCATGATTTTAAGCTTCAGGCCCTGCTGGAGCATTACAGAGAGGTCAAGCCACAACTTACAGTAGCTTTTAAAAATTTCTCCATGGTCATATCCTTTTATCCACTGACCCAGAAGAAGTGAGGGCTATCATGGACATTGTACCTAAAGGTGCTATAGGTGCACAGAGTCTCTTCAGGTTTGCTAATTATTTAGCCAAGCTCATGTCCCATTTGTTGAGTGTTTGCACACCACTGCACACTTGCTCAACACTCTTGGCACTGGCTGTCCTTGGCCACATCGATGCCTGTGTTGTGCTATCATGATGTTACTAAGCTTGTCACAGTACAAAACGACTCTAACCAAAGTGGTCTTGGGTGTTGTCTTATACAAGAAGGACAGCCTGTTGCTTTCATTTCAAGAGCTCTGACCCCCACCAAGAAAAACGCAAACTTAAATCGTGAAAGAGTGTCTCAGTATCGTCTTGCCAAAGATTTCAGCATTACAGCCGAGAATTGGTACCAACAGAGACTGACCACAAACACTTGACTGCTTGAAAAGCAATCCTTCATTGGAGAAACACCTCAGCTGAATACATAAACAACAGCCCTGCCCAAAGGTTAATGTTGCAGAGACTGAAGATGTTTTTTCCAGTAACAAACAAGCTTCTGGAGCCATGTATAGTGACTGGGTTTGTGAAGCACCTAAAGATACCGAATCTAAAGGCACAGTAATATGTTCACAACCTGATTGGTCGGGTTGAATGATGTATATTTTGTGAAGAAACTCACCAAACACCCCAAACAAAAGGTGTGTTCGACTTAAAGTGGTGCTGCGCAAAGCAATCGGTGTATGACATCAAAGTACCCATTCACTGATTGGTCTGCTCAGTGCTGCTTTAAGTCGAATACACCTAATGCCATCTGGAAGTGGACCAAGACCCATCTTTTTAGCGATCTCAGTCCGCTTATTTGTTGCACACCAGGGTTCGAATGGTAGCGTTCACACTCATTTAAATGAACCGCATCAACAGAGCAATCACATCAAAGTTTTTTTAATCCAGGGGTCACCAAATTTGCTCATGGAGGCCTGGCATCCTGCAAAGTTTAGCTCCAACTTGCCTCAACACACCTGCCTGGAGGTTTCAAGTATACCTGGTAAAAGCTTGATTAGCTGGTTCTGGTTTAGGGTTGCAGCTAAACTATCTGCAGGATACCGGCCCTCTGGATCAGCCTGCTACATTAGCCATGCCCCAAAATGTTTTGATCTCTCTCAATGTTTGCACTTGCATGTAAATCAGGCCAATTTGTAAATATTAAAATACTGTTTCAATAGTATAGCAATTTCCATACTCTGACACTGAGAAACACAAAATACAGCCAGAGCTACATGCATACTGTATACTGTGGTTTCATATAACACGATGTAGACGTCATCAGTATTTGACACCACAAGGTGAGAAAAAAAACAAAAAAAAACAACAATACACACATACTGCCAGTTCAGGGTCTCCATCCATCCTTATATTTATACAGTGTTTTAGCGGAAGCCTGCTGATTGTCTACTTTCATCATGACCATCATCTCTTCTCCTGCTGGCCTCTCTGCTGCCATACCTGACCTTCACTGGTGAGACTAATTATGTAAAAGTATATTACTTTTTTTTTTTTTTTTTAATATATATATTTAATTGGTATCTACTGACAGCACCCTGACATCTCTTTCTCAGCTCATGTGGATGTGGGTATAGTGAACGGCACAGAAGCAAAACCCCACTCCAGACCTTACATGGTTTCTATTCAGAGGAACTGTAGACATGTCTGCGGTGGATTCCTCATTTCTGATAGCTTTGTCATGACTGCTGCACATTGCTGGAAGACGTAAGACTTCAATGTAGTCTCAGCTGCAATGATGAGAAAAGATCATAATGTCATAATTAAAAAAAAATCTATAATGATGGTATTGTTCATTATACTAATAAGACTTTCTTACACAGAAATCAGAAACTAACAACTGTGTTTGGTGCACATGACCTAACAAAGAATGAAGAGTCTGTCCGCATTAAAGTGCAATCTTACTGAGCATCCGGACTTTAACATTCACACTTTCCAGAACGACATTATGCTTTTGAGGGTAACAGTATTTCAAATGACTCATTTTAAACAATAAGTCAGTCTGTCTTTTAATGATGATAATGTTATTGTATTACAGCTAGAGAAAGAAGTTGAACAAAACGACAATGTCAAGATGATTTCCATACCAACACAAGAGGGAGACATCAAACCTGATTCTGCCTGCAGTGTCGCCGGCTGGGGAAGACTGAGTCTTAAAGGGAAAAAGAGCAAACGTCTCGTGGAAGCAGATGTGAAGATCATGAATAACACTGAATGCATAAATAAATGGAAAAACCACTACTCAGCTTCACAGATGATGTGTGTCTACGGCAATGGAGGAAGTTGTAGTGTATGTGAAAACAATATCACATTGAGACCATCAGTAGTGAGAAGTGTCACTTCAGTCATGTGTTGATCTGTGTTTCTTCACAGGGGGATTCAGGAGGTCCTTTGGTTTGTGGAGACACTGCAGTCGGCATTACTTCCTTTGGTGACCCAAAAGTCTGCAATAGTCGTAAACGGCCTGAAGTTTATGCAAAGATTTCTGCGTATCTTCCATGGATCCATTCCATAATTGGAAATGCTAAGTGATTTTTGCGATGAGAAGGATAAAGTGTTTGTTTGAATGTTCAATAAAAAAAATCATGTGTCAAGCATCAATAGGTGTAAGTGGTCCTTATTATTGCAGCTCTGTAAAATAGTAGTAAGCTACTGAAAAGCATTCAAGTAGCCAAATTTATTTCTAGGTTTCTGGAAACCTGTTGCTTTGACCTCATATCTGGTGTTAATGCATTTAAGCTTTTAATGTGTTGTAGCCTGGAATATTATTAGGAATACTCAATGTATCTCTGTGTGTTGGAGATGTGATTTTTAAAACATGCTAATTATTCCCGTGATAATAATGAGCAAACACTCTAAAAAAATTTTGGGTCTCACTTTATATTAGGTGGCCTTAACTACTATGTACTTGCATTTAAATTAATCATGTGATACAATGCACTTATTGTGTACATACTGTACATGTTTTTACATTGTACTTGTATTTTTAAAAATCCCTGCATGTAATTATATATGCAATTAATTTTTGTAATTACATGTATAATTAAACTGTTGACCCATCCCTTACACCTTAAAGGAACACTCCACTTTTTTTTTGGAAAATAGGCTCATTTTCCAACCCCCGAGTTAAACAGTTTTACCGTTTTCGAATCCATTCAGCCGATCTCTGGGTCTGGTGGCAGCACTTTTAGCATAGCTTAGCATAGATCATTGAATCCAATTAGACCGTTAGCATCTCGCTCAAAAATGAAAAAAAAAAAAGAGAGAGAGTTTCGATATTTTTCCTATTTAAAACTTAACTCTTTTGTAGTTATACCGTGTACAAGATGGAAATATAAAATAGGAACAATATTTTCATTATATTTCGTCATTTTTGACGATAATGACGATTTTTGATTCGAAAATGGTAAAATCCAACTGTTTAACTCTATGGGAGTTGGACAATGAGCCTATTTTCAAAAAAAGAGGAGTGTTCCTTTAACCCACCCTTAAACCTACAGTACCCATACCACCAAACCTGTCCCTAACCTTACCTGTATCCCATCTCAGTAGCAGCAGAAGTGTTTTGTAGTACAGTATGAACACAATAAGTACATTGCACTTATTTTTTTAAGTAACTACATAGTAGTTAAGGCCACCTAATATAAAGTGGGACCAAATTTTGTTTCCTGTTCTGGGGTGGTAATAGTACAGTATATTATGGAAGGAGTAAAAATTTATTTAATTTTTTGTCACAAGAGGTAAACCGGCCCTAGGTATGTCGATGTCTGCTAAAGAATGCTTGATCTGCTGTAACATCTGCCGTATCATCGTATAAAAAGCTGTTTTACATACATTCTAAATCCTTAAACAACTTAAATACATTTTCTAAACATTTATTTAACATCTTAGAAATGTCTTAGAGACATATTATGATAAGTGTTTTTTTTGTTTTTGTTTTTTTTTGGTCACTGTATCTAAAAACAGTTACAGTTTATGGTGACAAAAGCAAAATTTGTGGGCAAAAAGGTCCATAGCTTACAGTCTAGAAATAAAGCACAACTCACACAGAAGTTACTTTCAGTAAAAAAAAAAAAAGTTTTGTTTTTTTTTTCTTCTTTTTGGCTAATGTAGTTTTTGTGTGGCAAACTTTCACCATCGCATGAAATTCTTTATCATGTGGATTTCTAAAGAACAACATGATTTCGGCCGCAAAAATTCAACAAACAATTGTAAATTTGAATGCACCAAAAACAATTCAGAAGCTATAGAGCTTAAGAGAAGTGAGGAACAGGTTGGTCTCTTTATCACTTTTGAGGTTTGTGTTGTTTACAAAGTGTCAAGAGATAACCCTGATAGCACATGCACATCACAGAGTGTTTGCTCATCTGCAAAAATATTTTTCTGTCAGATGTCAAATAGACGTCTAACAGATGTCTTTTAAGATGTTTATGATTTAGAATGTATGTAAAACTGATATCTTACAGACGTCTGTCAGATGTTACAGACGTCTGTCAGTGATCTTTAACAGACATCTTGTAGACGTACATGTTGCTGTCTTGGAAGTGACATGCCAAATGATTTCATTTTCCACCAAAGTAGAATAACTTCAGATTATTTAGAACAAGTTTGTCATCTCTGCAAATCTCTCAACTCACCGCCTGATGTCACCATCAACAGCTTTCTAAATTGGACCTCTTAAATTTAGAAATCTCAGTATGGTGACCTCTGGTGGTGAGTTGAGTGATGTATGCCAATATCAAAATGAATTCCAACTTGCTTAATACTTCTAGACCAAACCATCTGTAGTCAGAAATAATTGACAGTAGTATATGGTTTTGTCATTGATTTAGTAGGCTTAATATGCTCTTAAAAGAATACATTAAACTGGGAAAAACATTCATTATACTTATAAGACTTTCTTTCAAAAGAAATAAGATATTGACAGCTGTGGTTGGTGCACATGACCTATGATGACCTAAAAATGAGAATAAGGGATCTGTCCACATCGGAGTGAAGTAATACCACAAGCATCCAGACTATAGCAGTGATTCGAACTTGAATGACATTATGCTTTTTGTTTATTCATAAACTCATAGCTATGATAAATATACAGTACTGTGCAAAAGTCTTAGGCCACTAGTATTTTCACCAGCTAAAAAAATGGTTTAAAGTAAGTTATTTCTATCCTTTGCTGTAGTGTGTCAGTAAAAAAATTCGGTTAACATTTCCAAACATTCTGTTTGCCATTAATTGTAATAATATAGTGAGATTTTTGTACAAGGAGTCTGACAACAGCCAGTGCTCCACACAGAGATCTGATATCACCATCATCCAGTCTGTCTGGATTGACATGAGGAAACAGAACAAACTGAGACAGACTAAATCCAGAAGAACTGTGGCAACATCTCCAAGATGTTTCAAGTAACCTACCTGCAAAGCTACCTGAAAAACTATGCACAAGTGCACATAGGGCAAAAGCTACTTTAAACGCAAAGGATGGTCACATCAAATGCTTATTTATTTTAGTTAATAGAAGTTCATTGATAAAGAAAATCTGTTTATGACATTGTTTTTGACAGCATCCTCATTTTTTGTGCCTAACTGATTAAAAATTTTAACAGTACTGTAGCTTTGTAAGTATAGGACTCTTAAAGCATCTTGGAGATGTTGCCACAGTTCTTCTGGATTTAGTCTGTCTCCGTTTCTTCTGTTTCTTAAGACAGACTGGATTGAATGATGGAGAGATCAAATCTCTGTTTGCACAAGGAGTCTGACAACAGCCTGTGTTCCATACAAAAATCTCACTGGATTATTATAATTAATGGCAAAATGAATGTTTAGAAATGTAAACTGATATTTCCTACTGACTCACTACAGCAAAAGACCGACTTTTAACTGACTTTAAACCATTTTTTAGCTAATTAAAATACTAGTGGCCTAAGACTTTTGCACAGTACTGTATGTTGTTTGCTCAACATAAAAGTTGTGGAGTTGAGAAAAAGAGGTTGTTCCCTCAACACTGGGTTTCGAGGCCACAACTTAATACCATAATCTTATGAATCAATAAGTTTTGGCCACAACAAAACGGAACTAAATAGAAGTGAACCGAATTAAACATCCTTTCCCACCATAAAATTCAAGAGCATGAGGTTTTAGGGCTGCCAACTCTCACGCATTTATCGTGAGGCTTACACAACTGATACCGTTTTCACGCTCTCACACCACGAGTCCATTTTCTCATGAAGTAAAAATCACAATAAATTGAAAATAAATAAATAAATAGGATAATAACAACACAGTTTTGATAAACGCTCCAGTGCGTAGTTATGTTTAGTTGTAGTTATTTACAACATGTTTTCGTAGCACAGAGCAATGTAGCCAACCCTTTGCTGAGGAGAACTTTTGCAAGTTGTTTGGAGAGAGGAGAACTGGTCCATGGTGCACTTTAGTGATAAAAGCAAGTTTAATTTATTTGGGTCAGATGGGAAACATTATGTTCGGCGTCTTGCTGAGCCCTGAGTGCATAAAGAAGTCAGTGAAAGGTGGAGGAGAAAGTGTCATGGTTTGGCGGAACCCAAAGAAACGCACCAGAGTTAACAAACTATGAAAGAGAGTGGAAGAAGAGTGGACCAAGATCACACCAGTGCAGTCTGGGAAACTAGTGATGTCCTGCGACTGCAGATGTGCTGAAGTCATTCAAAACAAGGGCCTCTACACTTCCTACTAATTTCTGATAGCTGTAACCCTCCAAAAATTTACAGTAGTTGCAGTGGTTACTGTTCTTCACAAAATGAAGGTTTTTGTTGAAATGCCTTGGTTATTTTGTCAAACATGTTAGTAGAACAGTGGTATACCCACAACTAATATTCCTTTCAAATTTTGAGTGATGAAGATTAATAATATTCCAGAAAAAAATCAAGTATTTATACATTGTTCTCTAAAGTTAATCTCCACTCTGTATTTTTAAACATATATATTTACATATAGGCCTATACAAAACTTCCCCAAATAAACCCCCTACTCAACCCGCTGTGTGTCTCACTCCAAGTTGAGGTACAGTTGGCAGCCCTGATGAGGAACATGTATTGGTGGCTTTAAGCTGCAAACCGTTTGCATCATACATTGTGGAAACTTCTAGCAAGACCTCAAACTTTGCACCTTCAGTATCTTTGCTTCTGAATCTACACCCCTAACAGAGGACAGCTGAGGTCATCAGCTCAAATGTGGTTTTACAAGCATTTCTGCAAAGTTTTTTTTTTTTTTCAAAACTTGAACATTGTGAAACTGCTCTGGTTTTGCAACACAAACCTTATTTGATTGCAAAGCAAATGTAAAACAAGTAAAAAAAAATATTAAGCAAAAACAAATATGTAAAAAATAAAATATGATTTAGAATTTTACCTAATTTTGTGTGAGAATTAAGAATCAGTGGATCTTTTTACTTTTTACTGTTATGAAAATGAATCTAAATATCTGATATTCAGTAAAGGTGAAGCTTATTTGATAGCACTAGTTATTGTTGATTAAACAAAAATTAATGTCCACTTTTCTCTCCATTTCCAACATAATTAAATAGATAAATACAATTCTAGGATATAGTGTACAAATACAATTAAAGTGAAGGGGGCCAATCCATAAATGTTAAAATACTCACTGTTTTAGTAGTATAACCACAAGATGTGAACAACGTGTTAACTTTTTTTTTTTTTTCACACAAAAATCACTTACTAACCTTTTATTGTATAAAGTTCTATCTAATTTTATAACTTTTTCTCCATGACAATGCCATAAACCCTTAAAAGAGAAGTCCACTTCCAGAACAACAGTTTACAGATAATGCACTCACCTCCATGTCATCCAAGATGTTCATGTCTGTCTTTCTTCAGTTGTACAGAAATTATGTTTTTGAGAAAAACATTTCAGGATTTTTCTCCATATAGTGGACTGATATGGTGTTTAAATATATATATGGTGTTTATATCGTATTTTCTCCCTCAACTTCAAAATCGTCCTATATCACTGTTTTACCTTTTTTTGTTAAGGGTGGTTGATCTTCTTAGTATGTTCAGTTTGCATAGACTGGGTCAGTACTTCTGCAGCGATGTAGGATGATTTTGAAATGATTTTTGAAGTTGACAGAGAAAATACGATTGGAGTTTTTCAAATTCTTGAGTCAGAATACACAGAGTTCAGGGAGAGTAAGACAAGACAAGCGTTTGAGATTAAAAAGTATTTAAACTGTATTTTTTAATGAAAATAACTGATCATTTTGCTAGATAAGACCCTTCTTCCTCGGCTGGGATCCTTTACAACCGCATTTGGGATTGTTTGAAGTCGCATTTAAACGGCATTTTGGAAGTTCAAACTCGGGGCACCATATCAGTCCATTATATGGAGAAAAATCCCGAAATGTTTTCCTCAAAAAACATAAAGACATGAACATCTTGGATGACAAGAAGAAGAAAGAAAGACATGAACATCTTGGATTACAAAGGGGTGTAATTTGTTGTTATTTGTAAATTTAAAAATAGTAAAAATTTACTAAATTTACTACTAAAAATAGTAAACCACTTTATGGCTAAAACAGTACACAAGTCTTAATTATTAATGCAGGTGCTTTTACAAAATGAGCAGCTTCAGATTTCTGCTTATAAACCCTCCAAAAATTGGCCCATTCCCTTCCATTGTAAATGCCTCAATGTAACATTGATTTTCATTTTTTCAAGGAACAATATGAAATAATTTTCATGGCAATTGACATTATGCGACAAATGGTGTTGATCTTAACTACTATAACATTTTTTCAGAGGTTAAACTGAAGAGGTTAAACAATCAGTCATTTAGAGCAATTTCCACATTTTATGCAGAATTATGGTCAGACGTGTCTCCACCCCCCCTTTAAACTCTATTTATAAGTGTTTTGTCAGCGAGAGCTCACTGATTGTCTTCATCATGACCATCATCTCTCTGCTCCTGCTGGCCTCTCTGCTGCCACACCTGACCTTCACTGGTGAGACTGATTGACTAAACTGTATATTGATCAATGTGGTGAATAAGACAACTAACAGCACTACCTCTTTCAGCTCATGTGGGTATAGTGAACGGCACGGAAGCTAAACCTCACTCCAGACCTTACATGGTTTCTATTCAGAAGAACATTCAAAATAACTGTGGTGGATTCCTCATTTCTGATCAGTGGGTCTTGACTGCTGCACATTGCTGGAAAGGGTAAAAGTTTTGATTACTCTTAACTGCAACGTTAAAATCACTTTTGACGAAATGACTACAGTGCAATAATACAAGGTATCGTATGTCATAAATGAGCATGACAACTCCATAAATCAATCTTTTTAATACACTCTTTTAACAGATCTGAGATTCTGACAGTTGTGGTTGGTGCTCATGACTTAAGGAAAAGTGAGACTTTTACCCGCATCAGAGTGAAGAACTACATCCCGCATCCAAACTACAATGCCACTACTTTGCAGAATGACATCATGCTTTTAATGGTAACCAGCTGCACTCAGGAAACAGTCGCACAAACCTGACTCACACGTTTGAATTTCTATTGAAATTTTAATAATAATAATAATAATTATTATTATTATTATTATTATTATTATTATTATTATTATTATTATTATTATTTCTTGTATTTCTTAAAAAATAAATGGAAAAGTGTTCATTAAGATTGCCTTTGAGTCTGTTTCATTTATTTATTTGCATCAGAAATGCAGAAGATTTTGTACATTTTGTAGTACACTTTTGGTATACTTTTCAACAGCACTTTAATACCATACAGTTCGGTCTTAAAAAAAGATTGTCTTTTTAATAATAACAGCTGTGTTTTTTTATTTCAGCTTCAGGAAAAAGTCAAACTAAGCAGCTATGTTAAATGGATATCATTACCAAAGGATGGAGATGTTGTTAATGTAGATACTGTCTGTAGTGTTGCTGGCTGGGGAAGACTGGAGACTAATGGCACAGGGAGCGACCATCTAATGGAGGCATATGTGACCATAATAAATAGTGCAGAGTGTAAACGTAAATGGGAATCCGACTACTATGAATTACAGATGATCTGTGTGTATGGCGGCGGTGGATCCTGCAAAGTACGTACAAAAGATGATTCACAGAATTTATGGTAATGAATGAACTGGTTTCACTAGTGACGTCCTGATCTGTGTTTCTTAACAGGGAGATTCTGGGGGTCCTTTGGTTTGTGGAAACACTGCAGTTGGTGTCACGTCATTCGGTGACCATGAACGTTGCAATTCACCTGAGCGTCCTAATGTGTATACTAGGATTTCAGCATATCTTCCATGGATCCACCAGATCATTAGAAATGTTAAGTGACTTTACAAAAAATAATGAAGGAAGAAATGTTTTTCTTGAATTCCTCCGTAAATCTTTAAATAAAAGCATCGCATGGCAAGCATCAATCAGTTGAAGTGTCCTTATTGTCACCACCATATAAAATTTAAGTATTACATGGAGGGCACATGTTCATAGTCATTTCACATTAGTTCATTTGGTTGCCATCTTGGTGTTGTCCCTTAATTTCCAGTCATGCATGTACAGTTCATATGTACTTGAATGGTAGAATCAAAACAGGTCTAACAATCAACTGCTGCAGTTTTCTAAACTCACCAGTAGAGGTGTTTTTTTTTTTTTTTCTTCCACAAACATTCGTTTAATGGCCTACTAGCATTACAAAGTAAGGCTTTGGTTGTTTGTAAAAACTACATGCAAAAGAAAAGAGGAACGTGTTCGGAGACTTCAAGCTGCAAGCCTTTTACATCATACATAAAGGAATTTGTAGAAAAAATAACTGTAACCCTGGTAAATGAAGGACAATTACTGACTTCTGAAGTTCAATTCCTGACTTCTGAACTGAAACAAAACTGTAAATTAATTTGTCATTATCTCAAAACTAGAATTAATGTCAAGTATTCCTCACAGCATCTCTAATTCATTATATGTTATTTTTTAAACATATGGTCTTTTAGGCTGTCTCAACCTGAGTAAATGTGTACAAAAAAAAAAAAAAAAAACAGGAACTTTTTCAAAATTTACTGGAAATTTTCCACCTTTTTGCAACCCTAACAACAACCATTAGGCTTCTCCATACTGTAAGATTTTACAGCTGTCTCTTTTTGACCCTATGAATCACCCGTAGTTTAAGCCAAGGTAGTCAGATCCATGTATTTTCCTTCACAAACATTATTTGTAATGCAACTTTCATCCAATAATCACAAAGAACTTTTTGCTTTGTTAGTTCTGATAAGAAACAAAGACTCAGTGTTCAAATTCATCTCATCACAAAATTCAAACCATAAATGCCATATTGATGTTTTTAAATGTGACGTGACAGTTTGCTATAGCTGCTTGAGTTCAAGCGGCAGCGTGGAGCATGAGTCTCTTATACTTTTTTGACTTGTCACATTAAAATGTGACGCACAGTGCTTCCGTCAAGCCAGTCGCGGAAATAGTTTGTGCTTATTATGATCATTTCAAATATGGCCATTTTCTCAGCATGTTCTCAAAGGATAAGTTCACTTCCAGAACAAAAATGTACAGATAATGTACTCATCCAAGATGTTCATGCCTTTCTTTCTTCGGTCATAAAGAAATTATGTTTTTTGAGGAAAACATTTCAGGAATGTCCTCCATATAGTGAACTTCAATGGTGCCCGCGAGTCTGAATGTCCAAAACGCAGTTAGCTTCAAAGGGCTCTAAATGATCCCAGCCTAAGAATAAGGGTCTTATCTAGCCAAACGATCAGTCATTTTCTAAAAAAAAAAAAAAAAAAAAAGTATATACTTTTTTTAACCTCAAATGCTCATCTTGTTTAGCTGTGCCATGCGCATGCGTACTCTTTGTAATGCGGGTCAATACAGTTAGGGTAGGCCAAAAAAACTCTCCAACTTAATTCATTTTCTCCTCCAACTTAAAGGAGAAGTCCACTTTCAAAACAAAGATTCACATGTAATGTACTCACCCCCTTGTCATCCAAGATATTCATGTCTTTCTTTCTTCAGTCGTAAAGAATTTTTTTTTTTTTGAGGAAAACATTTTAGCATTTTCCTCCCTATAATGATATGGTGCCCCGATTTTGAACTTCCAAAATGCAGTTTAAATGCAGCTTCAAACGATCACAAATCTGCCTGTAAACAATCCCAGCCGAGGAAGAAGGGTCTTATCTAGCGAAATGATCAGTTAATTTCATAAAAAAATACTATTTAAATACTTTTTATTCTCAAACGCTCGTCTTGCCTTTCTCTCCCTGAACTATGTGTATTCTGGCTCAAGACAGTTAGGGTATTGAAAAACTCCAATCGTATTTTCTTCCTTTAACTTCAAAAAATCATTTCAAAATCATCCTACATCGCTGCAGAAGTACCGACTCAGTCTTTGCAAAGTGAACATGCAAAGAAGATCAAACACCCTTAACAAAAAAGGTAAAACAGCGATATAGGACGATTTTGAAGTTGAGGGAGAACATGAGATGGGAGTTTTTCAACATACCCTAACTGTCATGAACCGAAAAAAAAAAAAACAATCCAGGGAGAGCAAGACAAGACGAGCGTTTGACATTAAAAAGTATATAAATTGTATTATTTTTATGAAAATAACCAGTCATTACATCAGATAGACTCTACTTTCTCTGCTGGGATCGTTTACAACTACATTTGGGATCATTTGAAGCCGCATTTAGACTACATTTTGGAAATTCAAAGTCGGAGCACCATATCACCATATATGGAGAAAAAAAGCTGAAATGTTTTCCTCAAAAAACATAATTTCTTTACAACTGAAGAAAGAAAGACATGAACATCTTGGATATGTGAATCTTTATTTTAGAAGTGGACTTCTATGCCTGCATCGGCCTACATTGTTTTTTTTTTTTTTGTTTGTTTTTTTTTTAGCTTCTTCAAATGTTCACACTGGGTTGGTACTTCTGCAGTGATGTAGGATGATTTTAAAAGTAGAAGGAGAACATTTGTGGTTAAAAAGTATAGAATTTTTTTTTTTTTTTTTTTCTTTTTTTTTTTAAATGACCAATCGTTTCGCTAGACAAGACCCTTATTCCTCGGCTGGGATCGTGTAGAGCCCTTTGAAGCTGCACTGAAACTGCAATTTGGACCTTCAACTCACTGATGCCTATCGAAGTCCACCACAGAGACAAAAATCCTGGAACGTTTTCATCAAAAACCTTAACCCTCTTGTCTTTTTGACTGAAGAAAGAAAGACATGAACATCTTGGATATGTGAATCTTTATTTTAGAAGTGGACTTCTATGCCTGCATGGGGATCCATCTACTACATGGGGATCCATCTACTATGAATTACAGATGATCTGTGTGTATGGCGGCGGTGGATCCTGCAAAGTACGTACAAAAGATGATTCACAGAATTTATAGTAATGAATGAACTGGTTTCACTAGTGACGTCCTGATCTGTGTTTCTTAACAGGGAGATTCTGGGGGTCCTTTGGTTTGTGGAAACACTGCAGTTGGTGTCACAGCCTTTGTGTACAAAAATCACTGCAATTCACCTGTGCGTCCTAATGTGTATACTAAGATTTCAGCATATCTTCCATGGATCCACCAGATCATTAGAAATGTTAAGTACAAAAAATAATGAAGAAAGAAATTTTTTTTCTTGAATTCCTCCGTAAATCTTTAAATAAAAGCATCGCATAGCAAGCATCAATCAGTTGAAGTGTCCTTATTGTCACCACCATATAAAATGTAAGTATTATATGGAGGGCACATGTTCATAGTCATTTCACATTAGTTCATTTGGTTGCCATCTTGGTGTTGTCCTTTAATTTCCAGTCATGCATGTACAGTTCATATGTACTTGAATGGTAGAATCAAAACAGGTCTAACAATCAACTGCTGCAGTTTTCTAAACTCACCAGTAGAGGTGTGTTTTTTTTTTTTTTTTTTTTCTCACAAACATTCCTTTAATGGCCTACTAGCATTACAAACTAAGGCTTTAGTTGTTTGTAAGAACTACATGCAAAAGAAAAGAGGAACGTGTTCGGAGACTTCAAGCTGCAAGCCTTTTACATCATACATAAAGGAATTTGTAGAAACTTGCCAAACCACAAAAATAACTGTAACCCTGGTAAATGAAGGACAATTACTGACTTCTGAAGTTCAATTACTGACTTCTGAACTGAAACAAAACTGTAAATTCATTTGTCATTATCTCAAAACTAGAATTAATGTCAAGTATTCCTCACAGCATCTCTAATTCATTATACGTTATTTTTAAACATATGGTCTTTTAGGCTGTCTCAACCTGAGTAAATGTGTACAACAACAACAAAAAAAAGAAAAAAAAAAAAAAAAACAGGACATTTTCCACCTTTTTGCAACCCTAACAACAACCATTAGGCTTCTCCATACTGTAAGATTTTACAGCTGTCTCTTTTTGACCCTATGAATCACTCGTAGTTTAAGCCAAGGTAGTCAGATCCATGTATTTTCCTTCACAAACATTATTTGTAATGCAACTTTCATCCAATAATCACAAAGAACTTTTTGCTTTGTTAGTTCTGTTAAGAAACAAAGACTCAGTTTTCAAATTCTATACATCTCATCACAAAATTCAAACCATAAATGCCATATTGATGTTTTTAAATGTGACGTGACAGTTTGCTATAGCTGCTTGAGTTCAAGCGGCAGCGTGGAGCATGAGTCTCTTATACTTTTTTGACTTGTCACATTAAAATGTGACGCACAGTGCTTCCGTCAAGCCAGTCGCGGAAATAGTTTGTGCTTATTATGATAATTTCAAATATGGCCATTTTCTCAGCATGTTCTCAAAGGATAAGTTCACTTCCAGAACAAAAATGTACAGATAATGTACTCATCCAAGATGTTCATGCCTTTCTTTCTTCGGTCATAAAGAAATTATGTTTTTTGAGGAAAACATTTCAGGAATGTCCTCCATATAGTGAACTTCAATGGTGCCCGCGAGTCTGAATGTCCAAAACGCAGTTAGCTTCAAAGGGCTCTAAATGATCCCAGCCTAAGAATAAGGGTCTTATCTAGCCAAACGATCAGTCATTTTCTAAAAAAAAAAAAAAAAAAAAAAAAAAAAAAAAAAGTATATACTTTTTTTTAACCTCAAATGCTCATCTTGTTTAGCTCTGCCATGCACATGCGTACTCTCTGTAATGCGGGTCAATACAGTTAGGGTAGGCCAAAAAAACTCCCATCTCATTTTCTCCTCCAATTTAAAGGAGAAGTCCACTTTCAAAACAAAGATTCACATGTAATGTACTCACCCCCTTGTCATCCAAGATATTCATGTCTTTCTTTCTTCAGTCGTAAAGAATTTTTTTTTTTTTTGAGGAAAACATTTTAGCATTTTCCTCCATATAATGATATGGTGCCCCGATTTTGAACTTCCAAAATGCAGTTTAAATGCAGCTTCAAACGATCACAAATCTGCCTGTAAACAATCCCAGCCGAGGAAGAAGGGTCTTATCTAGCGAAATGATCAGTTATTTTCATAAAAAAGTACTATTTAAATACTTTATATTCTCAAACGCTTGTCTTGCCTTTCTCTCCCTGAACTATGTGTATTCTGGTTCAAGACAGTTAGGGTATTGAAAAACTCCAATCGTATTTTCTTCCTTTAACTTCAAAAAATCATTTCAAAATCATCCTACATCGCTGCAGAAGTACCGACTCAGTCTTTGCAAAGTGAACATGCAAAGAAGATCAAACACCCTTAACAAAAAAGGTAAAACAGCGATATAGGACGATTTTGAAGTTGAGGGAGAACATGAGATGGGAGTTTTTCAACATACCCTAACTGTCATGAACCGAAAAAAAAAAAAACAATCCAGGGAGAGCAAGACAAGACGAGCGTTTGACATTAAAAAGTATATAAATTGTATTATTTTTATGAAAATAACCAATCGTTATATTAGATAGACTCTACTTTCTCTGCTGGGATCGTTTACAACCACATTTGGGATCATTTGAAGCTGCATTTAGACTACATTTTGGAAATTCAAAGTCGGAGCACCATATCACCATATATGGAGAAAAAAAAGCTGAAATGTTTTTCTCAAAAAACATAATTTCTTTACAACTGTAGAAAGAAAGACATGAACATCTTGGATATGTGAATCTTTATTTTAGAAGTGGACTTCTATGCCTGCATCGGCCTACATTGTTTTGTTTTTTTTTGTTTGTTTTTTTTTTTACCTTCTTCGAATGTTCACACTGGGTTGGTACTTCTGCAGTGATGTAGGATGATTTTAAAAGTAGAAGGAGAACATTTGTGGTTAAAAAGTATAGAATTTTTTTTTTTTTTTAAACGACCAATCGTTTCGCTAGACAAGACCCTTATTCCTCGGCTGGGATCGTGTAGAGCCCTTTGAAGCTGCACTGAAACTGCAATTTGGACCTTCAATTCACTGATGCCTATCGAAGTCCACCACAGAGACAAAAATCCTGGAACGTTTTCATCAAAAACCTTAACCCTCTTGTCTTTTCGACTGAAGAAAGAAAGACATGAACATCTTGGATGACATGGAGGTGAGTAAATTATCAGGAAATTTTCATTCTAAAAGTGAACTTCTCCTTTAACTTCTTTCTTAAGGTTTTCATGAATCTGACACCTGGCTATTGTGGTTATCAGCTCATCTGTGGTTCCAGCAGTTTTATTATAATATTCTACGACATGTATCTTGAGCGTTGCAAAACTGTTCTGCTTTTGCAACACAAACCATGATCAGCTAAGAGATAATTGTCACACACGTAAAATGCAGTCCTAATGAGTAAAAAAAATATATATATATAATAATAATAAAAAATAAGGAATATTTTGGGTTCAGGGTTTGGGTTCAAATTGCTCACTGTTTCAATATAGCCATAAGACAAATAAATACAAAAAGCCATTTTCATTTTCTGACATCCAGAGCTACTCACACACATGCATGCAGTTATCAAGAAGTAACACATATTATATCTTCGTACTATCAAGCTGAGAAAAAAGGCTTACAGGCAGCTCAGGGTCTCCACCCATCCTGATTGTCTTCATCATGACTATCATCTCTCTGCTCCTGCTGGCCTCTCTGCTGCTGCTGACCTTCACTGGTGAGACTGATTATATAACAGCATATTATATTAATTGGTATGTGCTGAATAAGATGACTTTTAGGTTAACAACCTGTTAAACATTTAGTTGTTCGAAATAATATCTGATCAGGAAACAGTGGCATAAATCTGACTAACACATTTTAATTTATATTCAAATATCTTTTGTATACAAACATACAACATGTCCTGCAATTCACCTGAGTATCCTAATGTGTATACTAGGATTTCAGCATATCTTCCATCGATCCACCAGATCATTAGAAATGTTAAGTGATCTTAAAAAATAATGAAGGAAGAAATGTTTTCCTTGAATTCTTCCGTAAATCTTTTAATAAAAGTATCAATCATGGCATTCAATCAGTCGAAGTGTCCTCATTGTCACAGTCACATATAAAACAAAGTCCAAAGTCATTTCACATTAGTTCACTTGCCATCTATACCAAAGTTAATCTGTAGAGCAACCATTAGGCTTCTCCATACTGCAAGGTTTTATACTGTATCTGAAAGCTAGGATAGGATCATATTTGGCTGAGATACAACTATTTGAAAATCTGGAATCAAAATATTGAGAAAATCACCTTTAAAATTGTCCAAATGAAGTTCTTAGCAATGCATATCTTCATGGAACACGATCTTTAACTAATATCCTAATGATTTTTGCCATAAAATAAAAATGTATTTTAGGCTATGGCTACAAATATACCTGTGCTACTTAAGACTGGTTTTGTGGTCCAGGGTCACATATCTGTAGTGAAACATGGCCTAAATTGTAAATGTAAGTATTTTTTACATTAAAAAAAATTAAAACATCTCAACTTTTCAGAATGCTGCAGGTTATGTGACAAGAACCAAACAATCATCTTCACTTTTTCTGTAACACCATTGAAAGCTTAACCAAGATGGAGGAACAGCTGATCATAGCTGTACAGGGATACCCATTGTTAAATTAATTTACTTGCAGAGCTTCTGCAAGTGATTTTCAGTGGTGGAAATCCATTTATCCTTTGCTGAAATGTCTGCGTCGCTAGCATTTTTTAGATGTGATGTAAACAGCCATGAGCCACTTGCTATCAGTGACTGTCTGGTACAGTCAAATCAACCTGGAACTTAACATGCTTAAAACTGTGATGATTGTGGCCCACATTCCCCATCATGAACAGCACAGTGGCAGCAGTGGAGTCATTCAGGTTCCTTGGCACCTGAAGTGGAAAATCACATTGACTCCATTGTGAAAAAGGCCTAGCAGAGGTTGTATTTCCTTCACCAGGAAGTTCAACCCACCACAGGAGCTGCTCACACAAATCTACTCTGCTGTCAATGAGTCTGTCCTTTGCACTTCAATTACTGTTTGGTCTGGTTGAGCTACCAAATCAGACATCAGAAGATTACGGCAGACAGTCCAGACTGCTGAGAAGATTTCTGGAGCCCCTCCCAAAGGACCTATACTCCTCCAGAGTGAGGAAGAAAGCAGGTAAAATCATCACTGACTCCACTCACCCTGGCCGTAACCTCTTTGAACTGTTGCCATCTGGACATTGACTCAGAACAATATAGGCACTAGTACATCTAAATAAATAGATGTAAATGGGGTTAATTTGTGAATGTTAAAATACTGTTTCAATAATATAGCCATTTCCACATTCTGAGAATACACACAGAGCTACATGCACACATGCATATCTTATATCTTGCATATTGTGGTTTCATATGTCAGATGATGCAGTTGACTAGAATTGACACAGATGATATCTTCTTACTATTAGTGTTACTGACACTAGAAGATGAGGAAAGAAAGAGAAAAAAAAGTGTTTTACTAGCTCGCTGATTGTCTTCATGATAACCATTATATCTCTGCTTCTTCTGGCCTCTCTGCTGCCACACCTGACCTTCACTGGTGAGACTGAATATATAACAGCATATTGTGCTGATTTGTAAAGAATATTTAACTAGCATTCACTTAAGAAGCTGACTTATAGCACTCGGTCTCTCAGCTCACGTGAATGTGGGTATAGTGCACGGCACAGAGGCAAAACCCCACTCCAGACCTTACATGGTTTCTCTTCAGAGGAGCTGTAAACATGTCTGTAATGGACAAGTACCAGATTGCTGTGAGCAATTTCTGAGTGAGTGGGTATCACCACTGTGAGAACCAGTCCCTACCACCATCAAACCGATGGATTAGTGGAGAGATTCAATCAGACACTGAAGACCATGCTGCAGAAGTTTGTTGCAGACACACGACATGACTGGGACAAGTGGCTACCCTTTGTCCTGTTTGCATATTGGGAAGCACCTTAATCCTTGAGCAGTTTCTAGGTGAGACCCCAGAGACACCCTAAAATTGGCCCATATGAATGAACCCCAAAGGGTCCCAGCCCTTCCGCAAGACCTCCTGGACCATTTCCCTCACTGTTCCTTTAGAGTCCTGGGGAGACAAAACTAATACACCACAACATCCACCTTACAGTTACAAACCCCTCATGAAAGCGACCTTAACGTATACCTTTGTTGAAAAAATTGTCACGCCCTTGAAGGAGGAAACTGAGATGATGAAGCAGCTGGAAGTAATAGAAGCCTCAAATAGTGAATGGAGTAGCCCCCTCGTCATCTTCCTGAAAAAAGGACGGATCTTTATGTGTCTGTGTCGTCTTCCACAGTGTCTACCCTATGCCGAGAACTGATGATCTGCAGGAGCAGATAGGACAGGCCACAGGCCTGCAATGAAACTGCAATTTAGACCTTCAACCCACTGGCCACCATTGAAGTCTACTATATGGAGAAAAATCCTGGTACTGAAGAAAAAGATACGACATGGGGGTAAATTGGGAGTAAATTTTCAGGAAATTTTCATTTAGGAAATGAACTTCTCCTTTAACTCCTTTCTTAAGATTTTCATGAATCTGACCCCTGTTTAGAGGCCAGTTGTTGTCATTAGCTCATCTGTGGTTCCGTCAGTTTTACTTGTGCATTGCAAAACTGTTCTGCTTTTGCAACAGAAACCATTATCAATTAAGAGATCATTGTAATGGACATAAAATGTAGTAAAGAAATAAATAATATTTAATTACATTTTCTAGAACTTCACAGACCATTTAAACTCATATAGATATAAAAATCATATAGCAAAATTCATATAGACATGTGACCTATACTTCAAGGAATATTTGGGTTCAGGGTTCAGGTTGAAGTTGCGCTCAGTCAACATTATAATGTTGATCCATATCTACTCGCACACATCCATATCTTGTGTCTTGTGGTTTTATATAGCAGTTGATGCAGATGCCAAGAACTAACACAAATGCTATCTTCTTACTATCAGTGTTACTGAGACCACAAGCTGAGAAAGAAGGCTTACATGCAGCTCAGGGTCTCCACCCATTCTTTTATTTATGCAGTATTTTATCAGCAAAAGCTCACTGATTGTCTTCATCATGACCATCATCTCTCTGCTCCTGCTGGCCTTTTTGCAGCCACACCTGACCTTCACTGGTAAGACTGATTAAATAACAATGTACTATATTAATTGGTATGCCCTGAATAAGCTGACTAATAGTTCTATCTCTCTCAGCTCTTGTGAAGGTGGGTATAGTGAACGGCACAGAAGCAAAACCCCACTCCAGACCTTACATGGTTTCTATTCAGTGGAATGAGAGACATACCTGTGGTGGATTCCTCATCTCTGATGAGTTTGTCTTGACTGCTGCACATTGCTGGAAAGGGTACGAGTTTTGTTTAGTCTAAACTGCAATGTTGACTGCAGTACAACAATACAGTGTATTGGATTACTCTTTCAACAGATATCCACAGATTCTGACGGTTGTGGTTGGTGCTCATGACTTAAGGAAAAGTACGGTTTCACACCGCATCAGAGTGAAGTCCTACATCCCACATCCACACTATACAACCATATGTTTGCTTCGGAATGACATCATGCTTTTGAGGGTAACAACCTGTAGTTGTTCAAAATAATATCTGATCAGGAAACAGCGGCAACACTGTGTTTGAATTTCTATTCAAATATCTTTTGTATACAAGGCAATTGTAAATAAATATAAACCTTGGCTTTCAGGGCGTCTGTACTAACCTCAAAAAACTGCAGAATATTCAACTGCAGTTCAGATTTAAAAAGATGATTAAATCTCTTTATTAATAATGGTTGTGTTTTTTAATTACAGCTACAGAAAAAAGTCAAACTAAACAACTATGTTAAATGGATATCATTACCAAAAGACGGAGAAGATGTTAATGCAGATACTCTCTGCAGTGTTGCGGGCTGGGGAAGTCTGTCGATAAATGGCTCAGCGAGTGACCTTCTATTGGAGGCAAACATGACTACAATAGATAACACAGACTGTCACTGTAGATGGAGAGATGAGTTCTCTGCCTCACAGATGATCTGTGCATATGGCGGTGGTGGATCCTGCACAGTACGTACAACAGATAATTCACAGCCTTTATGGTAATGTATGAACTGATTTCACTAGTGACGTGCTGATCTTTGATTTTTAACAGGGAGATTCAGGAGGTCCTTTGGTTTGTGGAAACACTGCATTTGGTGTCACTTCCTTTGTGTACATGAAGCACTGCAATTCACCTGAGTATCCTAATGTGTATACTAGGATTTCAGCATATCTTCCATGGATCCACCAGATCATTAGAAATGTTAAACGACTTTAAACAAATAATGAAGGGAGAAATGTTTTTTTTCTTTCCAGAATTCTTCTGGAAATCTTTCAATAAAAATATCAATCATGGCAATCAATCAGTCAAAGTGTCCTCCTTTTCACGGCCATATATAAAACATCTCCAAAGTCCAATGGAGGTAGGGGGGGAGGGGGGGGGGGTTAAAAATTGTTCAGTCTGGTGAAAAAACAAAATAATAAAATAAAACAGGTCTAATAATCAACTGCTGTGATTTCTTAAACTCATTACTGGAGGAAAGGAATTTGTGAAGGCTTGCAAAACCACAAAGTTTATAACTGAAACCCAGATAAAAGAAGGACAATTACTGACATTTGTTGCATTATTCCTATACTATGTTAGTAAAATATGTCTTGATAAAATAATAAATAATAAAAAATCTTGAACTTTAAACAAAAATTAATTTGGTATCTCAATTTATAACAAAAAGCTAGTGTATGGACTAAAAATATTTTTTACCAAACCTTTTTAGATCATTGTACGTTGCTTTCAAACACAGGCTTTAAGCCATCTATATCAAAGTTAATATATACAACAGCCATTAGGCTTCTCCATACTGCAAGGTTTTATACTGTATGTGTCTTGTGTCCTGTTCTTATTGCAAAGCAATTTAATGTAATATGTGACCCTGGACCACAAAACCAGACATTTTATTAGCTGAAAAATAAGCTTTCTAATGATGTATGGTGTGTTAAGATATAACAATATTTGGCCTAGATACAACTATTTTAAAATCTGGAATCTGAGGGTGCAAAAAAATAAAAAAATATGACAAAATCGCCTTTGAAGTTGAAGTTCTTAGCAACGCATAGTACCAATCAAAGATTAGTACTATAATTATAGCTATAATTAGTACTAATATATACAAAATATCTTCATGGAACATGATCTTTACTTAATATCCTAATGATTTTTGCCATAAAAGAAAAAATTATCATTTTGACCCATACAATGTATTTTAGACTATGGCTACAAATATACCCGAGCTAATTAAGACTGGTTTTGTCGTCTAGGCTCACATATCTGTAGTAAAACATGGCCTACATTATAAATGTAAGTATTTTTTAAATCAGAAAAAATTAAAACATCTCAACTTTTCAGAATGCTGCAAGCGCACCACAGGTTATGTGACAAGAACCAACCAATCATCTTCACTTTTTCCCGTAACACTATTGAAAGCTTAGCCAAGATGGAGGAACAGCTAATCATAGGATACAGGGATACCCATTTTTTAAATTAATTTACTTGTGATTTTCAGTTGTGTAAATCCATTTATCCTTTGCTGAAACTTCTGCGTCGCTAGCATTTTTTAGATTTTTTGACATGAACAGCCATGAGCAGCTGACTGTCTGGTGCAGTCACATCAACCTGGAGCTTAACATGCTCAAAACAGTGGAGATGATTGTGGCCCACATTCCCCATCATGAACATCACAGTGGCAGCAGTGGAGTCATTCAGGTTCCTGGGCACCTGAACCACATTGACTCCATTGTGAAAAAGGCCTAGCAGAGGTTGTATTTCCTTCACCAGGTGAGGAAGTTCAACCCACCACAGGAGCTGCTCACACAGTTCTACTCACTGTCACTGAGTCTGTCCTCTGCACTTCAATTACTGGTCTGGTTGAGCTACCAAATCAGACATCAGAAGATTACAGCGAACAGTCCAGACTGCTGAGAAGATTTCTGGAGCCCCTTCCAAAGGACCTATACTCATCCAGAGTGAGGAAGAAAGCACATAGGGAAGTACCTCAAGCCTTGACCGGTTTCAGGGTGAGAGCCCAGAGACACTCTAAAATTGGACCATATTAATAAATCCCAAAGGGCTAAGATGCAAGACCTCCTGGACCATTTCCATTGCTGTTCCTTCAGAGGGGTAGGCAGACAAAACTGATACACCACAACATCCACCTTACAGTTACAAACTCCTCACGAAAGCGACCTTCTTCTCATCGTCTTCTGCAATGCCTACCCTATGCCGAGACCCGCCAATCTGCAGAAGCGGATAGGACAGGCCCGGTACATCACCACCTTGGACCTATGTAAGGGGTACTGGCGGGTGCCCCTTGATCTAAACTCCAAACCCTATACCGCATTCAGGTCACCAGTTGGACTGTTTCAGTTTTTGATTCTGCCTTTTGGGCTGCACTGGGCACCTACTACCTTACAGGGACAGTGATGGATCGAGTTTTTCAGGGCTGTGAAGAGTGGTCTGCGGCATATTTGGACAATGTAGTGATCTACAGCAACACCTGGGCAGACCACCTGGAAAACCTACGACAAACTCTGAAAAAGATCCTAGCAACGGGCCTATCCTTGAATGTGGTACCTGGAACACCATCTGGGCAATGATGAACTGCGAGCCAAGGTGTGCAAAGTGGAAGTGATTCAGTGCAGTCCCCGACCTTGGACAAAAAAGAAGTGAGGTCCTTCCTGGGCCTAGTGGGCTGGTATCATTGATTCATCCTTTGACTTTGCTAATATTGCAACACCACTGACAGACATTGACAGGGAAGAAGCCTGTGGCATGGACTGGTGCCTGTGAGAAGGCATTCAATACCCTAAAAGAGAGGATGTTCTCCAGCCCAGTCCTATAAAGCCCCAACTTTGATCAACGGTGGCTAGCGAGCAATGGTTCGATAGGTTGCACTCTTTGACAGCTCCCGCAAAAATCAAAGATAAATTTACATTTTGAAGGATTATATCTGCATAAAAAGTTTCATTAAAGCTCTAGTTAGCTTAAGTTTTTCACATTCTTATTGGTGACAAGATGAAAGCGAGTTCGAAGCAACAAACCTTGAGAGGAAAAAAGCAGTGCGAAGTAGGCCCTACTTCACCGAGCTCTCCTGACGAGGTTTCCCAACGATCAACAGACGTTACTATTCTGGAGGCCATTAACTCGTTACGTTCCGATCTACGAGCTACCAAAGTAGAAATATGTCAGACGATCGACAATCGGATCGAAGAAATGGCCTCTACTCTTAGAGGGGAAATATCCGCCCTCAAATCGGAAACCCAGGCAGCTATTCAGGCCCTGCAAACTATGACAGCGCAACATGGCTCTACCCTCGCCGATCTAGAGCAGTCGGTCACACATTCTTCGGATGCTATATCCAAGCTTCAATCAGAGGTGAAACGCCTAAGTTCAGAAGTGAACACACTGACAGATAAGTGCATGGATTTGGAGGGACGATCTAGAAGACAAAACATGCGGATTGTCAGACTAAAAGAAGGGACCGAGCGGGGCAAGGAGATGAATACATTTGTTTCTGAACTTCTGAAAGAGGTGCTTTCCATGGATGAATACCCGCTTGTAGATCGTGCTCACAGGGCTCTGCGTATGCGCCCGAATGACACCGACCCGCCGCGTTCTCTTATAGTGCGACTTCACTATTTTCGAGACGTGACAACGATCCTCAGGAAAGCTGCAGACCGAAGGGACCTTGTCTACAATGGCCAAAAGATCCGTATATTTCTGGATTTTACTCCTGAAGTTGCAAAGCGCAGAGCAGCATTCAACAGAGCAAGAGAATTACTCTGTGACAAGCCAGGGGTGCGGTATGGAACACTATTCCCAGCAAAGTTGAGAGTAATTTTCAATGGCACAGAGTCGGTGTTCACTGACGCGAGAAAAGCCGAAGAGTTCGCCGAGCTGCATTTTGGCACTGGCCGAAAGGATGCTGAAAGTAGTGGTTGATATTGACAATAGCGCTCTGGGGAGAGAAAAAAAGACAAAAAGAGGACAGTGGTTCGATGTCCAGGTTTAAGGACTGTTTTTTTTTTTTTTTCATTTAAAGGTACGTGCTTCTTCGCAGAGATGACCTTCTAGGTTGTATATGGTGGCTGTTCGCACCATTGTTTTTGTTCTGTCACTGATATTCAGGACATTTGTAATAAGTTTAGGTCTTCAAAATGTTAATTCTGGATTTCAGAACATTTGTTATTTGTGGAGCTGTTCTAGGCTT
Source organism: Cirrhinus mrigala (assembly GCA_036247105.1). Lineage (NCBI taxonomy): Eukaryota > Metazoa > Chordata > Actinopteri > Cypriniformes > Cyprinidae > Cirrhinus > Cirrhinus mrigala. Next base: position 20,441,511 of record CM070028.1, on the reverse strand, counting down.
CTACTATTAGAAGTGTTTAATAAGGGAAGTAGTGATTGTTTATTTTTGTTGATGGTTTTATTTTTTGTTTTGTCTTTTCCTGTTACTTCCTTAGCGGGGTCGCACCTTACTTTGAAGGGTTCTCAGTATAGGCAAGACACGGGGTATGTTAAGGGGTGGGCAATTTTGGGACATTTCTATTCAATCTGTGTCTATTCACGTCACACAATGGTATACTCAGTAGCTGGGTATGAACCTGTGTTATGCAGAATAATAAAATGCAATCAGAGAGGGGGAGACAATTTACTGTGGTTACTTGGAATGTTAAAGGACTGAACCAACCAGTTAAAAGGGGTAAGGTGCTGGCACATTTAAAATCATTATCAAGTGACATCATTTTTCTTCAAGAAACGCACCTAAATAAAAAATGAATATATTAAGCTAAAGTGTAGGTGGATTGGTCAAATGTACCATGCTACATGCGCAGTTAGGTGAAGAGGAGTGGTCATTCTCTTTAGAAAAGGAACACCATTTATTCATAAGTCAACTATTGCGGATAAGGAGGGCAGGTATTTAATAATAGCTGGAGAATTGTACTCCTTACCCATAACTTTGATAAATATGTATGGACCTAACACGGACTCGCCCTCATTTTATAAACATGTTTTCGCAAAAATCCCTGATATTATGCATACTAATTTACTTGTTGGGGGTGATCTGAATTTAGTTTTGGATCCATACTTAGACCGTTCGTCTCCTCGCAGAGCTCCTCTTTCAAACCCCAGTATCTTTCTGAAGGAATTTTGTAACAACTCTAATCTGTTTGATATTTGGAGAATTTTTAATCCACAGGACAGAGCATACTCTTTTCATTCTAATGTTCATAATGTATATACATGTATAGATTACTTCTTAGTAGATGCTAAATTGATGCCCCTCACCAGTAAAGTCGTGTATCATGACATAGTGATCTCAGATCATGCTCCTCTCTCATTTTCTTTAAACTTTTCTAGCATGCCTCATTGTGATAGGATATGGAGACTTGATCCACAGCTCCTAAAGCAACCAAAATTTTGTGATTTTATAAGAAAACAAATCTCCTTTTTCTTTGAGATGAATGATCGCCCTGAAACTTCCCCCTCAATACTTTGGGAAACTATGAAAGCTTATATCAGGGGTTGTATAATTTCTTTCCAGGCTGCAAGAAAGAAAAGGAAAAGGGCTAAATTGGTAGAGCTGGAACAGCAAATAAATCATTTGGATAAAGAAAATGCTACACATCCATCCATAGAGACTTATAAGAAAATACTTTATTTAAGATTTAAACATAATCAGATACTTTCAGATCATATCGTCAGACAATTCCTATACACACAGCAAAAAATTTTTGAATTTGGTGACAAACCCCAAAGGTTGCTGGCGAGACAAATCAGAAAAACAGAAAGTGATCGAACCATAAGTAAAGTTAAGGCAGAAAATGGTGACATTTTAACATCACATAATGAAATTAATCAGAGATTTAAACAATTCTATGAAGAATTATACTTTTCTAGGTTTCTAAATGATGATCAAGTTGTCAAAAACTTCTTAGATAGTTGTGACCTTCCCACTTTATCCCAGAAAGATCGTAATGTCCTCAATTCTGAGCTCTCGGTTTCAGAAATATTAGATACCATCAAGAAAATGAAATGTGGCAAAGCGCCTGGGCCAGACAGCTATCCCAATGAGTTTTATAAAGAATTTGGCGATCTCCTCTCACCTTATCTATTCAAAGTGTATACTCAAGCATACGATGTTGGCAGGTTACCTCCTACTTTAAATGAAGCCATCATAACAGTCTTACCTAAGAAAGGGAAAGACCCAGTAGAAGTAAGTAGCTATAGGCCAATATCACTTTTGCCATGTGACCAAAAAATCCTGGCTAAGGCTTTATCTGTAAGACTTAGTTCTGTAATTGACAAACTTATTCACCCCGATCAGACCGGATTTATTCCCAAAAGACACTCATCTTCGAATCTCAGACGTCTTTTTAATATAATCTATTCTCAAAATGTACACACAGATGATCTGGTCATTGTTTCTCTTGATGCAGAGAAAGCTTTCGACCAATTAGAATGGCCTTATCTTTTCGCAGCCCTAAGAAAATTTGAAATTGGCGATAATTTTGAAAAGCTGATACGAATTCTCTATCATAAGCCATGTGCAAGGATTCTTACTAACAGAATTCTTTCTCCTCCATTCAGTCTACATAGAGGTTCTAGACAGGGCTGCTCACTATCGCCTTTACTCTTTGCCCTGGCCCTTGAGCCTCTTGCACAGTCTATTCGCTCTAACCCTAACATACATGGATATAGCACAAAGAATACAGTAAGCAAAATATCATTATATGCTGATGATATCCTGTTATATGTCACCAAACCTCAGTCTACTATTTCTACAATCTTAGAAATGATCTGTCATTACGGTACATTTTCAGGTTACAGGGTCAACTGGTCTAAGAGTGAATTAATGCCGATAAAGGTCAGAGATATTTCTGTTCTCCAAACCTTCCCATTTAAAATAACACAAGATAAATTTACATATTTAGGAATTGAGGTCATTATTTAAAGCCAATTTCCCCCCTCTAGTGACTAAATTGCAAAATAATATTCAGTTCTGGAAATCTCTGCCCATTTCTTTAATAGGAAGGGTTAATATTATTAAAATGATCTTTCACCCACCAATTCTTTATCTTTTTCAAAACATCCCAATATTTTTCCAGAAGACTTTTTTCAAACAGCTAGATTCCATTATTATACCCTTTTTGTGGGATTACAAATCCCATAGAATAAATAGATCATACTGTAGAACACTCAATTTGGATCCAAATTAAAAAGAGGCATGTAGCCCGTATGATATTGGTGCAGTCATACTGTCTCCAATAAAGATAGACAAGTCAATATATAACCATAACTGTATAATCCATAGTACAATTCGTATTTGGAAGCAGATCAAATCAAAATTTGAAATAAAGCCATTGTCTTTCCTTTTACCAATCAGTGGGAACCCTTCATTTATCCCTTCTACCATGGATTCTGCTTTTACACAGTGGAAGGAGTTAGGTGTTCAGACTATTGGAAACCTTTTCATAAGTGGTACATTTGCCTCCTTTAGACAGTTGCAGGATCAATATGGTTTGCATGCAAGTAACTTTTTTAGATATTTGCAGATTAGGGATTATGTAAGAAAGTACATACCCTGTCTGAATGAGGCTAATCCTGCTAGGTTGGATGATCTCTTGGGGCTTGGAGGTGGGGTCAGTCATTTGATATCTTTATTGTACAACTCATTGTTATCAAAGAGCTTGCCTACTACAGAGAATTTAAAATTGCAGTGGGAGCAAGAACTGGGGGAGGAGATATGTTCAGAATTCTGGACTGAGGCATTAGAGAATATCCATACATGCTCTGTCAACTCTAGGCATTCAATTCAATTTAAGATTATCCATCGACTCCATTATACTAAAACAAGACTACATAGAGTTTTTCCAGATGTCTCTCCATTTTGCGACAAATGTCTGACTGATTTAGCCACTCCCTTGCATAGTTATGTTCTTTGTTCTAAATTAATCTCATTCTGGACTGAAGTATTTAAAACTCTGTCAGATATTTTACATATTGTATTAGTGCCCGACCCACTTCTTGTGATATTTGGAATTTCTGATAAAATTATGTCACTTAAAAAAATCTCAACAACAATTGCTGTCCTATGGACTTATTGTAGCAAAGAAACTTATCCTAAGGTTTTGGAAAACGACAGAAACCCCATCAGCTGAACTATGGTTGGAAGAAATGATTAAGGTACTCCATTTGGAAAAAATTCGATTCCTGATGGCAAATAAATTTGACAATTTTGATAAGATCTGGTCTCCTCTTCTCATATATCTTGATAATGCAGGCTGAGTAATCACACGGTGTTGACGGTGCTGGATCCACTCAATGAAGGATCACAATGTCCAAATTATGTATGGCGAGACCTTCAAGATAAAACATTGCCCTGGAAGGCCCTGGTAGCCAACAATTTGACACAACATTGTACAGATTCTGCAAATGGCTTTTTCTGAGACACTGCTTACGATTTATGGAGATTACAAAAAGGGGTGGGTAGATTTTTATAATTATAGGGTGGTTGTGTACATACACTGCCATCACACATTTAATTTCATACACCATGTAAAAGTGAATTATGCACAATATGCTCAATAGAGGTCTTTCTTCTCAATGACCTACAGTATACTTAAAGGATTATTTCAGGTTCAGGGTTTAGGTTTACGTTGAGCTTAGTCAACAGCATAATGTTTATCACAACAAAATTATTTTCCAAATTAAACGAATTAATACAAAAATCCATTTTCATAAAGCTACATACACACATGCATATTTTAAAGCTTGTGGTTTCATATAACAGTTGATGCAGATGACAAGAAGTAACAAATAATATCTTCTTACTATCAGTATTACTAACACCACAAGCTGGGGAAAAAACAGACTTGCAGGCAGCTCAATGACTCCACCCATTCTTATATTTATATTGTGTTTCTCAGTAAAAGCTCAATGATTGTCTTCATGATGACCATCATCTCTCTCCTCCTGCTGGCCTCTCTGCTGCCACAGCTGACCACTGGTGAGACTGATTATATAACAGCATATTATATTAATTGATTCCTCCTAAAAAAGCTGACTTATGACTCTATCTCTCTCTCAGCTCATGTGGATGTGGGTATAGTGAACGGCACAGAAGTAAAACCCCACTCCAGACCTTACATGGTTTCTCTTCAGAAAGGCTGTAAACATGTCTGTGGTGGATTCCTCATTTCTGATAGATTTGTCATGACTGCTGCACACTGCAGGAAGAAGTAAGACTTCAATTTAGTCTGAACTGCAATGATGAGTTAAAATCATAATATCATAATAAAACTCTAAAAACTTAACTTCTATAATGATGGTATTGTTCATTATACTAATACAACTTTCTTACCCAGAAATGAGAAACTAACAGCTGTGGTTGGTGCACATGACCTACACAAAATAAATGACGGATCTGTCCGCATTGGTGTGAAGTCCTACCACAGACATCCAGACTTTAACAATCACACTTATCAGAACGACATTATGCTTTTGAGGGTAACAGTAGTTCAAATGATTCTTTGTAAACAATTAATCAGTCTGTCTTTTAATGATGATAATGTTATTGTATTACAGCTAGAGAAAGAAGTCGAACAAAACGAGAAAGTCATGAAGATTTCCATACCAACACAAGAGGGAGACATCAAACCTGATTCTGCCTGCAGTGTTGCTGGCTGGGGAAGACTGAGTCTTAACAGAAAAAAGAGCAAACGTCTCATGGAAGCGGACGTGAGGATCATGAAAAACACAGAATGCAAAAATAATTGGAAATACAAGTTCTCAGCCTCAGAGATGATATGTGTCTACGGCCATGGAGGAAGCTGTGAAGTATGTAAAAACAATTGTTTTTACAATTTTACGAGACCATCAGTAAAGAGATGTATCATTTCAGTAATGTGTTGTGTTTCTTCAAAGGGGGATGGAGGAGGACCACTGGTTTGTAGAGACACTGCAGTCGGCGTCACTTCCTTTGGTGACCCAAAAGTCTGCAATAGGCCTGATCGACCTGAGGTGTATATAAAGATTTCAGCATACCTTGAATGGATCTGCTCCATAATTGCAAATGTTAAGTGATTTTTTGCAATGAAATTTGTATTTGTTTAAATGTTTAATAAACAAATCATGTGTCAAGCATCAACTGTAAGTGGTCCTTATTATTGCAGCTCTATAAAATAGTAGTAAGCTACTGAAAAGAATTGAAGTAGCCAAAATTACTTATATATCAGCAAAACAAATAAATTTAAACAGGTTTGGAACAATTTGAGGTTTTGGAACAACCTCTTTTTGGGAGGAACACTGTTTTCAGAAGTTACTCTATTAAAACAGCTACAGTTTATGGTAAAGATGCGGACACGTCAGCAAAATTTTGTGGAGAAAATGGTTTATTGTATAGCCATGAATGAAGCACAGCTCACACAGAAGTTACTTCCAAAAGTTGCTTTTTTAACGTGGTTTGTGTGTGGGAAACTTTCATCATTGCGTGAAATTTTTTATCATGTGGATTCCTATTAAAGCAACGTGATTTCGCCGTGAAAATTCAACAAACAATGGTAAATCAATTAGTGACCGCACTAAAAACAATTCAGAAGCTACATTTAAGAAGAATGAGGAACAGGTTGGTGTCTTTCTCACCTTTGAGGTCTTTTGTTCTGTTTACAAACTTTCAAAAGATACATTTCATCCCTAATGATTTAATTTTCTAACAAAGAGTAACTGAAGATTATTTAGAACACATTTGTCATCTTTGCACTTCCCGCAACTCACCACCAGAGGTCACCATCCACAGCTTTCTAAATTGGACCTTTAACTGGACTATACAGTATATGGACTGCATATATATAAACTTACAAATATATACCACTTGTTTTAAAGTTGCTTTTCCAATCATATATGCTGATACTTCTGGTGATGAATTGTACATATTCAAGTACCAAAATGTATGACAACATGCTTAATGTTTCTAGGCTAAACCATCTGTGTTCAAGAACAATATTTACTCAGCATTGACACTTAAACCACAAAAAAAAAAAATATTAAAAAAAAATGTCATCTTAAGGGCAGCTCAGTGTCTTCACCCGCCCTTTCTTTTATACAGTGTTTTGTTAGTGAGAACTCACTGATTGTTTCTTCATCATGACCATCATCTCTCTGCTCCTACTGGCTTCTCTGCTGCCACAACTGACCTTCACTGGTGAGACTGATTATATAACAGTATATTATGCAGATTTGATTTATTTTTTGAGTATAAATATTTAATTGATATCTGCTGAATAAGCTAAATGAGAGCACTATCTCTTTCTCAGCTCATGTGGATGTGGGTATAGTGAATGGCAAAGAATCAAAACCCCACTCCAGACCTTACATGGTTTCTATTCAGATAAATTAATAGATCATGAACAGCACTGTGGCTGTAGTGGACTCATTCAAGTTCCTAGGAACTAACATCTCCCGGGACCTGAAGTGGGACATTCACATTGACTCAATTGTGAAAAAAGCCCAACAGAGGTTGTACTTTCTCCGTCAACTGAAAAAGTTCAATCTACCACAGGCACTGATGACACAGTTTTACTCCGCTGTCATCGAGTCAGTTCTGTGCTCTTCTATAACTGTCTGGTTTGGGGCAGCCAGTAAATCAGAGATAAGAAGACTGCAACGGACTGTTAGGACAGCAGAAAGAATCATTGGTGTGCACCTGCCCAACCTTCAGGACTTATACATCTCCAGAGTGAAGAAACGGGCAGGAAACATCATCCAAGACCCTTCTCACCCCGGACACAACCTGTTTGCACTTCTCCCCTCAGGCAGACGCTACAGATCCCTGAGCACTAAAACATCTAGACATAAAAACAGCTTTTTCCCAAATGCCATCTCCACCTTAAACAGATAAACATGAATCATTACCTGGGTTCTACAATTCATTTCTGTATTTCTTTCTCCATTTCTAATTATTGTCTCTTTCTGTAGTATTATTATGTAAATACTCATGCACATCTCTTATTTATATAGCTGTATATAGAGGAAATAATGCACAAATCTGTACATAAATCATCTGTTCCAGATTCATACATTATTATTTATTTTTTAAGTTTTTATTTTATTTAAATGTTGTATGTATGTATGTATGTATGTACCAGGAGCACCAAAACCACAACAAATTTCTCGTGTGTTTGCGCACACTTGGCGAAAAAAGCTAATTCTGATTCTGATTCTGATTCTGAAACAGACAGAAAGATGGATAGATAGATAGATAGATAGATAGATAGATAGATAGATAGATAGATAGATAGATAAATGATAGTTTGCTTCATGTTTTGTACATTCAGTTTAACAGCAAGTCAAGAGTTTTTCTCGATTTCTCAAAAAATGCTGGTTAGGTATGTTTTGATGCTGGTTTAAGCTGGTCCTTAGTTGGTTTATGCTGGTGCTTGGCTGGTCATGTTGCTGGTCAAGGACCAGCATAAACCAGCAAAGGACCAGCTTAAACCAGCACCAAAACATACCTAACCAGCATCCCAGCATCAAAACATACCTACCAGCATATGCTGTTTTTTCACCAGCAGCATTTAGATACAATTAAAAGTTGTATCATATTCCAAAATTTCACTCGATTTCACATATTTTAGTCTGGCATTATAGTTTGGAAATAGTCCAGTTAGTAAAATGTGTAAAAGTTTGTGTCACAATAACACCAAGTATTCACACGTTTGGTTCAAACTCTGTTGCAATTGGAAGTGGGGTTCAGTTTAGTGTGAACGCTGCCATCTTAACCCTGGTGCACACCAAACAAGCGGACCATGTTCGGTGAGTTCCATCACAAAATTTGTGTCACTCAACCCGACCGATCAGATTGTAAAAGTATCACTATGCCTTTAGGTTTGGCATCTTTAGATTCGCTGTCAAAAATACCAGCGTGAACACTAAGCGGACCACGACAGAATGTATCATTTTTCTTTTTGGTCTGGGCAAAATGAATCAAACGAACCGAACTACAAGTGTGAATAAATAATAAATAATAAATTACTTATTAGAATCATATCCTCCTGGATCAAACCTCTTCTGATATAAATACAAGGTTGATTCCTCACAGCGTGTCTTCTTCCAAAAACAAAAAAGTAGCCTAGATGAACTTGATGAATCTTCACACTTTGTTTACAGAGGCGATGTGGGCATTTACATGTTCGCACATCTCACGAGAATGATTATCCTATGAACAGTGTGCGCTGCACGTGGGTTTGATCACATTACAAATAATGAGCTCAGATGGGAAAGACTGGACCTCTCGTTGGTTTCATATGGATTGCTTTATCAGAGAATTATTGTTTTTTGAAGTTACTTACTTCATTTAAAAATAAACACTTTAAGTTTTATATAGATATGTTTCTCATGTCTGTGTGTCAAGTATTCGCTGAGCTTTCATTCATTTTTGCTGCGCTTTTCAGAAAGAAGTTCAAGGAGACTGAAACAGCTGAAAGCACACCCTCTTTGTTTTCTTTATTTTACAAAAACAAAGTTTTTGTGAGTGTATACAAATAAAAGTAAGCCTTTTACCGTTTGATGTATTACTCTTATATGATAAAAAATGATGGAGCATTTTAAGTAAATTTTGCTGTTATCAGGAAAAAAAATGCAAGTGATCATTCAAGCTGCTGTTTGGATATTATGTAATTTCTCAGTCAATATTAAATTATTGAAAGAACTATGAGTTTCAATTTGTAGTGTGTTTTTATGTTTAATAACTTGAAAAGTAAACTTCAAAGTAAAGTAATTAGTAATCAGATTACTTTTTAAATGCAGTAATCAGTAATGTAATCAAATTGCAATTTTAAAGAAGTAATTAGTCATTTGTAGTGAATTACTATTTTTTTTTTTTTTTTTTTTTTTTTTTTTTAGTAACTTACCCAACACTGATAATGGTTTTATTGGGAAGACAGTTAATGGTGAAAATAGTAAGTAAAGAACACACTTATATACAACCACTCTGTACGTCAAAATAAGACTTAAAATAGCATGAAAACATGATCTGTGGGAGTTTTTAGTGAGTAGTGAGACAGTTTGGTGAAATTTAAAGTAAATCTTCAAGTCTGTGACCAATATTTACCAAGCTTTGATGACTTATTAAAAAGAATAGCTGCACGTAAGTTCGCAAACAAAATGTATTGTTTAAACTGTTACTGCCTTGAGTTATTTTAATAAATGTAAAATGCTACGTAATCTAAAAACCAAAACTTCCTACATGGCTTTATTAAACAGAATATTGATTACGCTGTTAATGAAAAAATATTAAATATAATTGTTTTGTTGTTGTTGTTTTCTTTTTCTTTTCTGGATAGTGTAAGTAATGTTTCTTTAACCAATAAAATGTGACTGGGGCGTGAATTTACATTTTGATTAAAAAATAAAAACTTTGAGGACTTTGCCTCCACACACCACTGTTGTAAGCCTATGCTTTTCTGCAACAGGAAAGCTAACAAAACTACAAAAATGCACCAATTCTCATATTCATCGTATTCTCAGTATTCAGCCCTTTCTCAAAATTCTCAACATACAGCCCACATTAGCCTGCTTTCAATGGAAATATCATTATGTCAGCACCAGATCCCATTGACAGATAGCTCAACCACTCAGCTACTGTATCTATCTATGCGATCAGGTGCAGCTTCTGAGAAACGTTCTGTAGTTTATCAGTAGTGAAACAATTGTATTAATGAAACAGCATGTACAGTAATTTAATTTAATACTGTAATATAATTTTAATTAAATAAATGGAAGTAATTTGTCGTTTATATCCTGTTTGTCAAATTTATTTGTCTTTTTGATTCTTTTGCTGTGCTAGGCTGCAAAGAAATAAAAAACAGAAAAAGTAGTAGAAGAAAGAAATTTCTCCCGTCTATAATGAACATCCTGCATCAAAATAGATCTTGGCCTATTTAGACATTTGTAGATAACAAACTGCAATTAGTTTATAAATGGTTATAAATTATTAAAGAACAAAAATGCATGCATACATGCTTGATTTTTTTTATTATCTAGACCATCTTTATATCTGAAGATGAGAACAGAAGTATTTACAGGAATTAATATCTTTTCATCAGTTGCATGTATTGCATGCAAAAAAACAGAACTTACAGGCAACCCAGTTTCTCCGCCCACCATCAAACTCTATTTATACAGTGTTTGTCAGTGAGTGCTCATTTATTGTCTTCATCATGACCATCATCTTGCTGCTCCTGCTGGCCTCTCTGCTGCCACACTTGACCTTCACTGGTGAGCATCTATTACTTTCTTTAACTGGTATACGCTGAATAAGCTGACTGACAGCACATGTGGATGTGGGTATAGTGAACGGCATAGAGGCAAAACCCCACTCCAGACCTTACATGGTTTCTATTCAGTCGGATAAGAGACACATCTGTGGTGGATTCCTCATTTCTGATGAGTTTGTCCTGACTGCTGCACATTGCTGGAATGGGTGAGGAGTTTTTGTCTAGTTACAATCATTTTGCTTGACATAGTGACTGCAGTACATTTTATAATAAAAAACAAGCATCCTGACTTTCTATTTAACAGATCTGAGACTCTGACGGTTGTGGTTGGTGCTCATGACTTGACTAAAAACTCAGACCGTATCGAAGTGAAGTCCTACATCCAACATCCAGCCTATACGCATCATTTTTCTTGGAATGACATCATGCTTTTGAGGGTCAGAGGGTGATATATTTAGTCAAACAGCAGTATAACTGCAGTTCAGTCTTATAAAAGATGATTACATTTGATTATTAATAACAGTTGTGTTTTTGAATTACAGCTACAGGAAAAAGTCTACCTAAACAATGTTAAATGGATATCATTACCAGAGGAAGGAGAAAACGTTGAGGAAAATACTTGCTGTAGTGTTGCAGGCTGGGGAAGACTGGAGACTCATGGCCAAATGAGCAATCGTCTAATGGAGGCAAACGTGTCTATAACGAATAACAAACAATGTCACGAAAAATGGGGAAATATGTTCTTACCATCACAGATGATGTGCACACATGGCCATGGTGGATCTTGCGTTGTAAGTACAAAAGATGAATCACACACTTTGATTCTTATGTTTATTTATGAATTGAGTTTCAGCTGATACAGTATATGGCACTTTACTGACTGTTTCTCTTAACAGAGGGATTCTGGAGGTCCTTTGGTTTGTGGAAACACTGCAGTTGGTGTCACAGCTTTTGGATATACATCACAGTGCAATTCTCCTGAGAAACCCAATGTGTATATTAAGATTTCACCATATATTCCATGGATCAACGACATAATTAGTGCGTGAAATGTGAGTTTCTGACAGGGTTGCGGAGTAACTAGTTACATGTAACATTGACAGTTACTGAGAAAAGAAAATCATGTGTAATTAGTTACTAAAATGTTAACAATTACAAAGGAGGGTTCTGAGTAATTTGAATTCTTCTGCATAACCTCCTTCAATAAAAGTATCACTTGGCATTCATCAGTCATTCAAAGTGTCTTCATTGTCACAAACACACACACACATACAGTTGAAGTCAAAAGTTTACATACACCTCACAGAATCTGCAAAATGTTAATTATTTGATCAAAATAAGACGGATTATACAAAATGCATGTTATTTTTTATTTGGTACTGACCTGAATAAGATGTTTCACATAAAAGACATCAAGTCCACAAGAGAATTATAAAAATTACTCTGTTCAAAAATTTACATACAATTGTTTTTTAAACTTTGCTGTTACCTGAATGATCCACTGCTGTGTTTTTACTTTTGTTTAGTGATAGTTGTTCACGAGTCCCTTGTTTGTCCTGAACAGTTAAACTGTATGCTGTTCTTTAGAAAAGTTCTTCATGTCCCACAAATTCTTTGATTTTTCAGCATTTTTGTGTTTTTGAATCCTTTCCAGCAATGACTGTATGATTGCAAAATTCATCTTTTCACACTGATGACAACTGAGGGACTCATTTGCAACTTTTACAGAAGGTTCAAACACTCACTGATGCTCCAGAAGGAAAAACGATGCATTAAGAGCTAGGGGGTGAAAAAATTTTGAATTTGAAGATCAGGGTAAAATTAACTTATTTTTATCTTCTGGAAGATATGCAAGCATCTTGTGTAGCTTCTGAAGGGCAGTACTAAATGAAAAAAAAAAAAAAAAAAAGGCATTTAAGCAAAACTAGAAAAATGCACACATCTTCATTCTGTTCAAAAGTTTACAGCCCTGGCTCTTAATGCATCGTTTTTCCTTCTGGAGCATCAGTGAGCGTTTGAACCTTCTGTAAGAGTTGCATACGAGTCGCTCAGTTGTCCTTGTTGGAAAGGGTTCAAATACAAAAAATTTTCTGAAGAACGACTGGCAGTTTAACTGTTCAGGACAAATAAGGGACTCATGAACAATTATCACTAAACAAACAAACAAACAAAAAATAGCTGTGGATCATTCTGGTAACAACACAGTATTAAGAATCAAGTGTATGTAAACTTTTGAACTGGGTTATTTTAATAAATTTAACTATTATTTTCTCTTGTGGACTATAAGGAAATGCCTCTTATGTGAAATATCTTATTCAGGCCAGTACTAAATAATAATTAAAAAAAAAACAAAAAAAAAACATGCATTTTGTATGATCCCTCTTATTTTGGTAAAATAATTAGCATTTTGCAGATTCTGCAAAGTGTATGTAAACTTTGACTTCAACTGTATACGTATACTGATCAAGTATAACATTATGACCACCCTCCTAATATTGCGTTGGTGCCCCTTTTGCTGCCAAAACAGCCCTGACCCATCGAGGCATGGATTGCACTAGACTCCTGAAGGTGGGCTGTGGCATCTAAGTCGTGTATGTGCCTCCATGGATTGGACTTGTTTGTTCAGCACATCCCACAGATGCTCGACTGGATTGAGATCTGGGGAAACTGGAGGCCAAGTCAACACCTCAAACTCGTTAAGCTCCTCAAACCATTCCTAAACCATGTTTGCTTTGTGGCAGGGTGCATTATCCTGCTGAAAGACGCCACAGCCACCAGGAAATATCGTTTCATTAAAGGGTGGACATGACCTTCAACAATGCTTAGGTAGGTGCTACAGGATCCAAGGTTTCCCAGCAGAACATTGCCCAAAACATCACACTGCTTCTGCCTGCTTGTCTTCTTCCCATAGTGCATCCTGGTGCCATGTGTTCCCCAAGTAAGTGACGCACACGTATTCGACCATCCACGTGTTGTAAAAGAAAACATGATTCATCAGACCAGGCCAGCTTCTTCCATTGCTCCTTGGTCCAGTTCTGATGCTCACATACCCACTGTTGACGCTTTCAGTGGTGGACCGGCTATGCAGTCACATATGCAACAAACTGTGATGCACTGTGTATTCTGACACCTTTCTATCAGAACCAGCATTAACTGCTTCAGCAATTTGAGCTACAGTTGCTCCAGCCTTCGCTCCCATGCATCAAGGTGCCTTGGCCGCTCATAACCCTGTTGCAGGTTCATCACTGTTCCTTCCTTGGACCACTTTTGACACTGACCACTGTAAACAGGGAACACTCTACAAGAACTGTAGTTTTGGAGATGCTCTGACCCAGGTGTCTAGCCATCACAATTTAGCCCTTGTCAAACTTGCTCAAATCTATACACTTGCCCATTTTTCCTGCTTCTAATACATCAACTTTGAGGACAAAATGTTTACTTGACTAATATCTCCCACCTAATAACAGTAGTGGGCAAGATTTTTTATGAAAGTTTTTAAACTTTAATGCTGTGTCTGTAGCTCACCAAATAGATAAATAGACAAACAGACAGACAGACAGACAGATTGGACCTTGAGGCGGGATTCGAACTCGGGTCGCCGTGCTGTCGCGCTAACCATGAGGCTATGGGTGCCGACGAGCACATTGTGTTTTAACAGACACCCTAAAAAGCATGCTGTGAGTTTTGTGGGGGTAACTGAAAATGTCTGGGGAAAAGTTACGTGGGAGGAGGCAATGCCTCCATTGTGATATGATTGGATATGACTGATTATGTTTGGTTGTGATTGGTTCATGCGATAAATCCCGTCCCTCGTGTTTGCGCGCATTCCACGTTCGAGAATCAGTCTGAATCAACAATGGCAGAGTTGTGTAAAGGCGTTACACAGTAATGCATTACTGTATTCTAATTCATTTTCCTGAAAACCCTGTTATTAAATTTCTGTAATTTGATTACAGCCGCTAATGTCAATAAGTTACAACATACTTTTACTTAATAAAATGCACTTTAATCATAATAAATCTCTTGAGAATGCAAGCAAAAATGCAGACAAGTTTTACAGCATTTAAATGCAATTAAAAGTTGTATCATATTTCAAAATTTTACTTGATTTCACATATTTTAGTGTGTCATTATAGTTTGGAAAAAGTCCAATTAGTAAAATGTGTACAAGTTTGTGTCACAGTAACACTAAGGGTGTGGTCATGTTTGGTTTGATTAAAATGAACTCTGGTGGAGTTTGAATGAAATATGAACATGACATGGACCAAATATGGTAAGACTTTATTTTGATAGTCCACTTTAGACAATCTACTAACAATAAGTAAATTTGCAACTGCATGTCAACTAGTCATTAGAGTATAATATCTTTTAACACTCTTGTAAACTTTGCAAGTACGTGTCAACTTATTCTACTAACCCTAAACCTAAAAACTTAAAGCTTGTGGTTTCATATAACAGCTGATGCAGATGACAAGAAGTAACACAAATAATATTTTCTTACTATCAGTGTTACTAACACCACAAGCTGGGGAAAAAAGACTTGCAGGCAGCTCAATGTCTCCACCCATTCTTACATTTATATTGTGTTTCTCAGTAAGAGCTCAATGATTGTCTTCATGATGACCATCATCTCTCTCTCTCATCATGGCCTCTCTGCTGCCACAGCTGACCACTGGTGAGACTGATTATATAACAGCATATTATATTAATTGATTCCTCCTAAAAAAAGCTGACTTATGACTCTATCTCTCTCTCAGCTCATGTGGATGTGGGTATAGTGAACGGCACAGAAGTAAAACCCCACTCCAGACCTTACATGGTTTCTCTTCAGAAGGGCTGTAAACATGTCTGTGGTGGATTCCTCATTTCTGATAGATTTGTCATGACTGCTGCACACTGCAGGAAGAAGTAAGACTTCAATTTAGTCTGAACTGCAATGATGAGTTAAAATCATAATATCATAATTAAAAAAAAAAAAAAAAACTCTAAAAACTTAACTTCTGTAATGATGGTATTGTTCATTATACCAATACAACTTTCTTACCCAGAAATGAGAAACTAACAGCTGTGGTTGGTGCACATGACCTACACAAAATAAATGAAGGATCTGTCCGCATTGGTGTGAAGTCCTACCACAGACATCCACACTTTAACAATCACACTTATCAGAATGACATTATGCTTTTGAGGGTAACAGTAGTTCAAGTGATTCTTTGTAAACAATTAATCAGTCTGTCTTTTAATGATGATAATGTTATTGTATTACAGCTAGAGAAAGAAGTTGAACAAAACGAGAAAGTCATGAAGATTTCCATACCAACACAAGAGGGAGACATCAAACCTGATTCTGCCTGCAGTGTTGTCGGCTGGGGAAGACTGAGCCTTAAAGGGAAAAAGAGCAAACGTCTCATGGAAGCAGACATGAGGATCATGAAAAGCACAGAATGCAAAAATAAATGGAGATACAAGTTCTCAACCTCAGAGATGATGTGTGTCTACGGCCATGGAGGAAGCTGTGAAGTATGTAAAAACAATATCAATTGTTTTTACAATTTTACAAGACCATTAGTAAAGAGATGTATAATTTCAGTCATGTGTTGATCTGTGTTTCTTCAAAGAGGGATGGAGGAGGACCACTGGTTTGTGGAGACACTGCAGTCGGCGTCACTTCCTTTGGTGACTCAAAAGTCTGCAATAGGCCTGATCGACCTGAGGTGTATATAAAGATTTCAGCATACCTTGAATGGATCTGCTCCATAATTGCAAATGTTAAGTGATTTTTTTGCAATGAAACAGGATGAAGTATTTGTTTAAATGTTCAATAAACAAATCATGTGTCAGGCATCAATTGTAAGTGGTTATTGCAGTTCTATAAAATAGATATTGAAAAGAATTCTTATGTATCAGCAAAACAAATAAATTTAAACAGGTTTGGAACAACTTGAGGTTTTGGAACGACCTCTTTTTGGGAAGAACTATACCTTTAAGTGTCTGGTCACTGTTTTCAGAAGTTACTCTATGAAAACAGCTACAGTTTATGGTAAAGATGCGGTCAGTTTTGCGGACAAAAGGATTATTGTATCGCCATGAATGAAGCACAGCTCACACAGAAGTTACTTCCAAAAGTTGCTTTTCTTGGTTAACGTGGTTTGTGTGTGGGAAACTTTCATCATCGCGTGAAAATCTTTATCGTGTGGATTCCTATTAAAGCAACGTGATTTCGCTCGCGAAAATTCAACACACAATGATAAATGTGACTGCACTAAAAACAATTCAGAAGCTACATTTAAGAGGAGTGAGCAACAGGTTGCTGTCTTTCTCACCTTTAAGGTATTTTATTCAGTTTACAAAGTGTCAAGAGATACATTTCATCCCAAATTTTTTATCAAAGTAGAGTAACTGAAGATCATTTAGAACACGTTTGTCATCTTTGCACTTCCCGCAACTCACCACCAGAGGTCACCATCCACAGCTTTCTAAATTGGACCTTTAACTGGACTATACAGTATATGGACTGCATATATATAAACTTATAAATATATGCCACCTCTTTTGAAGTTGCTTTTCCAATCATATATGCTGATACTTCTGGTAATGAATTGTACATTTCCAAGTACCAAAATATGTGACAACCTGCTTAATGTTTCTAGACCAAGCCATCTGTGGTCAAGAACATCATTGACACTTAAACCACAAAAAGAAAAGAAAAGAAAAAAAAAATTCTTATGGGCAGCTCAGTGTCTTCACCCGCCCTTTCTTTTATACGGTGCTTTGTTAGTGAGAGCTCACTGATTGTTTCTTCATGATGACCATCATCTCTCTGCTCCTACTGGCTTCTCTGCTGCCACACCTGACCTTCACTGGTGAGACTGATTATATAACAGTATATTATGCAGATTTGATTTATTTATTTTTTTATACAAATACTTAATTGATATCTGCTGAATAAGCTAAATGAGAGCACTATCTCTCTCTCAGCTCATGTGGATGTGGGTATAGTGAATGGCAAAGAATCAAAACCCCACTCCAGACCTTACATGGTTTCTCTTCAGATAAATGGACATCATAACTGCTGTGGATTCCTCATCTCTGATGAGTTTGTAATGACTGCTGCTCATTGTCAAAAGTAAGATATTTGTTTTGCTTAAACTGCAATACTGATTGATTATTGATACGGATTATTGATGATTTAGATTTTAGATGAATTGACAGTAGCATATGGTTTACAAAGTTTTGTCATCAAATCACAAGCATGCTATTTACGCTCTTAAAAGAATATATAAAACTGTGAAACACGTTCATTACTTCTAAGACTTTTTTTGGTGGTTGGCTGATTTGTCATTGCTGGACCTTTTTATTATTTTATTATTTTCTATTTCTTTTTGATTTTAAATTGCTGTCATTTGTTAAATTTGTATTATTCTTGTTCTTATTGCTGGTTATTGTCTTATTGTCTGCTCTCTGTAAAGCACTTTGAGCTACATATAAATGTATGAAAAGTGCTATATAAATAAAGTTTATTATTATTATTATTATTATTATTATTATTATTATTATTATTTCTACAGAAATAAGGTAATGACAGCTGTGGTTGGTGCACATAACCTAAAAAAAGAGAATGAGGGGTCTGTCCGCATCCGAGTGAAGTCCTACCACATGCATCCAGACTATAACAATGATACGAACTTGAATGACATTATGCTTTTGAGGGTAAAGTAGGAAATATACTCAACGAGCCTTCATATCTTCATAAGGATGGAGGCTGATTAATTCTGTTAGTTTTTTTTTTTTCATTACAGCTAGAGAAAAAGGTCAAACTAAGCAAAAATGTTAACTTGATATCAATAAAGAATGAAGAAGACATCAAATGTACTGTCTGTAGTGGGGAAGACGGCAGATTAATGGTTTAGCGAATGATCAACTAATGGAGGCAAATGTGATGATAATAAAAAACCAACAGTGTAAAGAAAAATGGAAAGGAAGTGAGAAATATTCACTCTCAAGGATGATGTGTGCATATGGCCGTGGTGGATCCTGCAAAGTATGTACAAAAGATAAAACACAGATTTTAGTTTCTGAACTGGATTCATTGAGTTTAAAATGATGATTTTAAGTCACGTGTTGATCTGTTTCTTAACAGGGGGATTCTGGGGGTCCTTTGGTTTGTGGAAACACTGCAGTTGGTGTCATGTCATTCGGTGACCGTGAACGCTGTAATTCACCTAAGTATCCTAATGTGTATACTAAGATTTCAGCATATCTTTCATGGATCCGCAAAATAATCAAAAGTTAAGTGTTAGTGACTAATAAATATTTCAATAAAAGGTTCACATGGCAAGCATCAATCATTCAAAGTGTGCTCATTTTCACAACCACATCTAATTACAGTTTTACACAGGATGCGAATTACACAGTGAAATTGATAACGTAATGAGATTAAAGTTAATTAAAGATAAAGTTATTATTAAAGATAATTTATGAAATATGAAAAGTTAAAAAAAAAAACAATACTCTATATATATAACTAAAAGCACCAGTAGGTGGCAGCAAATCACAAGTGAGTCATTCATTCAATGGATTTGTTCAAACAGCTGATTCATTCAGAAACTAAGCACATGACTGCCTTTATGAATGGCTCATTGAATCATTGACTCATTTAAAGACATGGATTTGATTCATTTAGTAAAGAAACACTGATGTGCATTGATCAGAGATGCGTAACAGTTTTCCCCCCGAGAAAAAAATGTCTTATCTAGCGAAACGATCTGTGATTTTCATTAAAACAATACAATTTAAATTCTTCTTAATCTCAAATGCTCGTCTTGTCTTGCTCTGCCTGAACTGTGTATTCTGACTCAAGACAGTTAGGGTATGTCAAAAAACTCCAATCGTATTTTCTCCCTCACCTTCAAAAATCATTTCAAAATCATCCTACATCGCTGCAGAAGTACCGACCCAGTCTATGCAAATTGAACATACTAAGAAGATCAATCACCCTTAACACAAAGATAAAACAGTGATATAGGACGATTTTGAAGTTGAGGGAGAACATGAGATGGGAGTTTTTCGACATACCCTAACTGACATGAACCGGAAAAAAACAGAGTTCAGGCAGAGTAAGACGAGACGAGCGTTTGACATTAAAAAGTATATAAATTGTATTATTTTTAGGAAAATAACCACTCGTTTCGCTAGATAAGACCCTTCTTCCTCAGCTAGGATCATTTACAACCGCATTTGGGATTGTTTGGAGCTGCATTTAAACTGCATTTTGGAAGTTCAAACTCGGGCCCCATAGAAGTCCACAATATGGAGAAAAATGCTGAAATGTTTTCCTTAAAAAACAATTTCTTTATGACTGAAGAAAGAAAGACATGAACATCTTGGATGACAAGGAGGTGAGTACATTATCTGTAACTCTATGTTCTGGAAGTGGTTTAAGGGTAAACGTTATCACAACCGCTTAGATAATGTCAGCACAACCCATCTCAGGGGCTGCCAAAATTTCATTTTAAAATCAGATCTATAGAAATGCATCTTAATATTTACAAGTAAATCTCCATATTATACCCAAACCCTGCCATAATTCGCACCCTGGTTTTACGTGACACTTCCAATTCATTTCACATAAGCAAGTATGGCTCATATCTTGCCTTCTTGTTTAGGCAAAGAGTGAAATCTTCAAAACTAATTGGAATTTTTTTTTTTTTTTTATCTGCATTTTTTGCTCCTTAAAATGCTTTGGTGTAGAACTGAGCTTGAAGTAAGTTTTATGTATCTCACCTCAATCTACCATTGCTAAATCCAAAACATCATTTCAGAACTATAACGGCTGATAAAGCCACTGACATGCAATTATGACAGAAAGACTTAAGCGTGTTTGAATTATCCGAATCTGCATTGCTCTGCAGTACTACTAATAGTGAAACTACTTTAAAACCCACAGCATTACCACTTCTCTTCTGAGTAGGCCAGATCCTTGCTAGTAATAAAAGAGGGGGCTGGCAGATATGCTGGGTGGGCAAGATTTATTATGAAAGTATTTAAACTTTAATGCTATGTCTATAGCTTGAAAAACAGATAAATAGATAAATAGAAAGCCCCCTGCACTCCCCCCTCTCACCATCATGAACAGCCCTGTGGCTGTAGTGGACTCATTCAAGTTCCTAGGAACTAACATCTCCCAGGACCTGAAGTGGGACATTCACACTGACTCAATTGTGAAAAAAGCCCAGCAGAGGTTGTACTTTCTCCGTCAACTGAAAAAGTTCAATCTACCACAGGCACTGATGACACAGTTTTACTTCGCTGTCATTGAGTCAGTTCTGTGCTCTTCTATAACTGTCTGGTTTGGGGCAGCCAGTAAATTAGATATAAGAAGACTGCAACGGACTGTTAGGACAGCAGAAAGAATCATTGGTGTGCACCTGCCCAACCTTCAGGACTTGTACATCTCCAGAGTGAAGAAACGGGCAGGAAACATCATCCAAGACCCTTCTCACCCCGGACACAACCTGTTTGCACTTCTCCCCTCAGGCAGACGCTACAGATCCCTGAGCACTAAAACATCTAGACATAAAAACAGCTTTTTCCCAAATGCCATCTCCACCTTAAACAGATAAACATGAATCATTACCTGGGTCCTACAATTCATTTCTGTATTTCTTTCTCCATTTCTAATTATTGTCTCTTTCTGTAGTATTATTATGTAAATACTCATGCACATCTCTTATTTATATAGCTGTATATAGAGGAAATAATGCACAAATCTGTACATAAATCATCTGTTCCAGATTCATACATTATTATTTATTTTTTAAGTTTTTATTTTATTTAAATGTTGTATGTATGTATGTATGTATGTACCAGGAGCACCAAAACCACAACAAATTCCTCGTGTGTTTGCGCACACTTGGCGAAAAAAGCTAATTCTGATTCTGATTCTGATTCTGAAACAGACAGAAAGATAGATAGATAGATAGATAGATAGATAGATAGATAGATAGATAGATGATAGTTTGCTTCATGTTTTGTACATTCAGTTTAACAGCAAGTCAAGAGTTTTTCTCGTTTTCTCAAAAAATGCTGGTTAGGTATGTTTTGATGCTGGTTTAAGCTGGTCCTTAGTTGGTTTATGCTGGTCCTTGGCTGGTCATGTTGCTGGTCAAGGACCAGCATAAACCAGCAAAGGACCAGCTTAAACCAGCACCAAAACATACCTAACCAGCATCCCAGCATCAAAACATACCTACCAGCATATGATGTTTTTTCACCAGCAGCATTTAGATACAATTAAAAGTTGTATCATATTCCAAAATTTCACTCGATTTCACATATTTTAGTCTGGCATTATAGTTTGGAAATAGTCCAGTTAGTAAAATGTGTAAAAGTTTGTGTCACAATAACACCAAGTATTCACACGTTTGGTTCAAACTCTGTTGCAATTGGAAGTGGGGTTCATTTTAGTGTGAACGCTGCCATCTTAACCGTGGTGCACACCAAACAAGCGGACCATGTTCGGTGAGTTCCATCACAAAATTTGTGTCACTCAACCCGACCGATCAGATTGTAAAAGTATCACTATGCCTTTAGGTTTGGCATCTTTAGATTCGCTGTCAAAAATACCAGCGTGAACACTAAGCGGACCACGACAAAATGTATAATTTTTCTTTTTGGTCTGGGCAAAATGAATCAAATGAACCGAACTACAAGTGTGAATAAATAATAAATAATAAATTACTTATTAGAATCATATCCCCCTGGATCAAACCTCTTCTGATATAAATACAAGGTTGATTCCTCACAGTGTGTCTTCTTCCAAAAACAAAAAAGTAAGCCTAGATGAATTTGATGCATCTTCACACTTTGTTTACAGAGGCAATGTGGGCATTTACATGTTCGCACATCTCACGAGAATGATTATCCTATGAACAGTGTGCACTGCACGTGAGCTCAGATGGGAAAGACTGGACCTCTCGTTGGTTTCATATGGATTGCTTTATCAGAGAATTATTGTTTTTTGAAGTTACTTACTTCATTTAAAAATAAACACTTTAAGTTTTATATAGATATGTTTCTCATGTCTGTGTGTCAAGTATTCGCTGAGCTTTCATTCATTTTTGCTGCGCTTTTCAGAAAGAAGTTCAAGGAGACTGAAACAGCTGAAAGCACACCCTCTTTGTTTTCTTTATTTTACAAAAACAAAGTTTTTGTGAGTGTATACAAATAAAAGTAAGCCTTTTACCGTTTGATGTATTACTCTTATATGATAAAAAATGATGGAGCATTTTAAGTAAATTTTGCTGTTATCAGGAAAAAAAATGCAAGTGATCATTCAAGCTGCTGTTTGGATATTATGTAATTTCTCAGTCAATATTAAATTATTGAAAGAACTATGAGTTTCAATTTGTAGTGTGTTTTTATGTTTAATAACTTGAAAAGTAAACTTCAAAGTAAAGTAATTAGTAATCAGATTACTTTTTAAATGCAGTAATCAGTAATGTAATCAAATTGCAATTTTAAAGAAGTAATTAGTCATTTGTAGTGAATTACTATTTTTTTTTTATTTATTTTTTATTTTTTTTTAGTAACTTACCCAACACTGATAATGGTTTTATTGGGAAGACAGTTAATGGTGAAAATAGTAAGTAAAGAACACACTTAGATACAACCACTTTGTACGTCAAAATAAGACTTAAAATAGCATGAAAGCATGATCTGTGGGAGTTTTTAGTGAGTAGTGAGACAGTTTGGTGAAATTTAAAGTAAATCTTCAAGTCTGTGACCAATATTTACCAAGCTTTGATGACTTATTAAAAAGAATAGCTGCACGTAAGTTCGCAAACAAAATGTATTGTTTAAATTGTTACTGCCTTGAGTTATTTTAATAAATGTAAAATGCTACGTAATCTAAAAACCAAAACTTCCTACATGGCTTTATTAAACAGAATATTGATTACGCTGTTAATGAAAAAATATTAAATATAATTGTTTTGTTGTTGTTGTTTTCTTTTTCTTTTCTGGATAGTGTAAGTAATGTTTCTTTAACCAATAAAATGTGACTGGGGCGTGAATTTACATTTTGATTAAAAAATAAAAACTTTGAGGACTTTGCCTCCACACACCACTGTTGTAAGCCTATGCTTTTCTGCAACAGGAAAGCTAACAAAACTACAAAAATGCACCAATTCTCATATTCATCGTATTCTCAGTATTCAGCCCTTTCTCAAAATTCTCAACATACAGCCCACATTAGCCTGCTTTCAATGGAAATATCATTATGTCAGCACCAGATCCCATTGACAGATAGCTCAACCACTCAGCTACTGTATCTATCTATGCGATCAGGTGCAGCTTCTGAGAAACGTTCTGTAGTTTATCAGTAGTGAAACAATTGTATTAATGAAACAGCATGTACAGTAATTTAATTTAATACTGTAATATAATTTTAATTAAATAAATGGAAGTAATTTGTCGTTTATATCCTGTTTGTCAAATTTATTTGTCTTTTTGATTCTTTTGCTGTGCTAGGCTGCAAAGAAATAAAAAACAGAAAAAGTAGTGGAAGAAAGAAATTTCTCCTGTCTATAATGAACATCCTGCATCAAAATAGATCTTGGCCTATTTAGACATTGTGCATTTGTAGATAACAAACTGCAGCTGTTTTATAAATGGTTATAAATTATTAAAGAACAAAAATGCATGCATACATGCTTGATTTTTTTTATTATCTAGACCATCTTTATATCTGAAGATGAGAACAGAAGTATTTACAGGAATTAATATCTTTTCATCAGTTGCATGTATTGCATGCAAAAAAACAGAACTTACAGGCAACCCAGTTTCTCCGCCCACCATCAAACTCTATTTATACAGTGTTTGTCAGTGAGTGCTCATTTATTGTCTTCATCATGACCATCATCTTGCTGCTCCTGCTGGCCTCTCTGCTGCCACACTTGACCTTCACTGGTGAGCATCTATTACTTTCTTTAACTAGTATACGCTGAATAAGCTGACTGACAGCACTATCTCTCTCTCAGCTCATGTGGATGTGGGTATAGTGAACGGCACAGAGGCAAAACCCCACTCCAGACCTTACATGGTTTCTATTCAGTCGGATAAGAGACACATCTGTGGTGGATTCCTCATTTCTGATGAGTTTGTCCTGACTGCTGCACATTGCTGGAATGGGTGAGGAGTTTTTGTCTAGTTACAATCATTTTGCTTGACATAGTGACTGCAGTACATTTTATAATAAAAAACAAGCATCCTGACTTTCTATTTAACAGATCTGAGACTCTGACGGTTGTGGTTGGTGCTCATGACTTGACTAAAAACTCAGACCGTATCGAAGTGAAGTCCTACATCCAACATCCAGCCTATACGCATCATTTTTCTTGGAATGACATCATGCTTTTGAGGGTCAGAGGGTGATATATTTAGTCAAACAGCAGTATAACTGCAGTTCAGTCTTATAAAAGATGATTACATTTGATTATTAATAACAGTTGTGTTTTTGAATTACAGCTACAGGAAAAGGTCTACCTAAACAATGTTAAATGGATATCATTACCAGAGGAAGGAGAAAACGTTGAGGAAAATACTTGCTGTAGTGTTGCAGGCTGGGGAAGACTGGAGACTCATGGCCAAATGAGCAATCGTCTAATGGAGGCAAACGTGTCTATAACGAATAACAAACAATGTCACGAAAAATGGGGAAATATGTTCTTACCATCACAGATGATGTGCACACATGGCCATGGTGGATCTTGCGTTGTAAGTACAAAAGATGAATCACACACTTTGATTCTTATGTTTATTTATGAATTGAGTTTCAGCTGATACAGTATATGGCACTTTACTGACTGTTTCTCTTAACAGAGGGATTCTGGAGGTCCTTTGGTTTGTGGAAACACTGCAGTTGGTGTCACAGCTTTTGGATATACATCACAGTGCAATTCTCCTGAGAAACCCAATGTGTATATTAAGATTTCACCATATATTCCATGGATCAACGACATAATTAGTGCGTGAAATGTGAGTTTCTGACAGGGTTGCGGAGTAACTAGTTACATGTAACATTGACAGTTACTGAGAAAAAAAAATCATGTGTAATTAAAATGTTAACAATTACAAAGGAGGGTTCTGAGTAATTTGAATTCTTCTGCATAACCTCCTTCAATAAAAGTATCACTTGGCATTCATCAGTCATTCAAAGTGTCTTCATTGTCACAAACACACACACACATACAGTTGAAGTCAAAAGTTTACATACACCTCACAGAATCTGCAAAATGTTAATTATTTGATCAAAATAAGACGGATTATACAAAATGCATGTTATTTTTTATTTGGTACTGACCTGAATAAGATGTTTCACATAAAAGACATCAAGTCCACAAGAGAATTATAAAAATTACTCTGTTCAAAAATGTACATACAATTGTTTTTTAAACTTTGCTGTTACCTGAATGATCCACTGCTGTGTTTTTACTTTTGTTTAGTGATAGTTGTTCACGAGCCCCTTGTTTGTCCTGAACAGTTAAACTGTATGCTGTTCTTTAGAAAAGTTCTTCATGTCCCACAAATTCTTTGATTTTTCAGCATTTTTGTGTTTTTGAATCCTTTCCAGCAATGACTGTATGATTGCAAAATTCATCTTTTCACACTGATGACAACTGAGGGACTCATTTGCAACTTTTACAGAAGGTTCAAACACTCACTGATGCTCCAGAAGGAAAAACGATGCATTAAGAGCTAGGGGGTGAAAAAATTTTGAATTTGAAGATCAGGGTAAAATTAACTTATTTTTATCTTCTGGAAGACATGCAAGCATCTTGTGTAGCTTCTGAAGGGCAGTACTAAATGAAAAAAAAAAAAAAAAAAAGGCATTTAAGCAAAACTAGAAAAATGCACACATCTTCATTCTGTTCAAAAGTTTACAGCCCTGGCTCTTAATGCATCGTTTTTCCTTCTGGAGCATCAGTGAGCGTTTGAACCTTCTGTAAGAGTTGCATACGAGTCGCTCAGTTGTCCTTGTTGGAAAGGGTTCAAATACACAAAAAAGCTGAAAAACCAAAGAATTTGTGGGACCTGAAGGAATTTTCTGAAGAACGACTGGCAGTTTAACTGTTCAGGACAAATAAGGGACTCATGAACAATTATCACTAAACAAACAAACAAACAAAAAATAGCTGTGGATCATTCTGGTAACAACACAGTATTAAGAATCAAGTGTATGTAAACTTTTGAACTGGGTTATTTTAATAAATTTAACTATTATTTTCTCTTGTGGACTATAAGGAAATGCCTCTTATGTGAAATATCTTATTCAGGCCAGTACTAAATAATAATTAAAAAAAAAACAAAAAAAAAACATGCATTTTGTATGATCCCTCTTATTTTGGTAAAATAATTAGCATTTTGCAGATTCTGCAAAGTGTATGTAAACTTTGACTTCAACTGTATACGTATACTGATCAAGTATAACATTATGACCACCCTCCTAATATTGCGTTGGTGCCCCTTTTGCTGCCAAAACAGCCCTGACCCATCGAGGCATGGATTGCACTAGACTCCTGAAGGTGGGCTGTGGCATCTAAGTCGTGTATGTGCCTCCATGGATTGGACTTGTTTGTTCAGCACATCCCACAGATGCTCGACTGGATTGAGATCTGGGGAAACTGGAGGCCAAGTCAACACCTCAAACTCGTTAAGCTCCTCAAACCATTCCTAAACCATGTTTGCTTTGTGGCAGGGTGCATTATCCTGCTGAAAGACGCCACAGCCACCAGGAAATATCGTTTCATTAAAGGGTGGACATGACCTTCAACAATGCTTAGGTAGGTGCTACAGGATCCAAGGTTTCCCAGCAGAACATTGCCCAAAACATCACACTGCTTCTGCCTGCTTGTCTTCTTCCCATAGTGCATCCTGGTGCCATGTGTTCCCCAAGTAAGTGACGCACACGTATTCGACCATCCACGTGTTGTAAAAGAAAACATGATTCATCAGACCAGGCCAGCTTCTTCCATTGCTCCTTGGTCCAGTTCTGATGCTCACATACCCACTGTTGACGCTTTCAGTGGTGGACCGGCTATGCAGTCACATATGCAACAAACTGTGATGCACTGTGTATTCTGACACCTTTCTATCAGAACCAGCATTAACTGCTTCAGCGATTTGAGCTACAGTTGCTCCAGCCTTCTCTCCCCATGTGCATCAAGGTGCCTTGGCCGCTCATAACCCTGTTGCAGGTTCATCACTGTTCCTTCCCTGGACCACTTTTGACACTGACCACTGTAAACAGGGAACACTCTACAAGAACTGTAGTTTTGGAGATGCTCTGACCCAGGTGTCTAGCCATCACAATTTAGCCCTTGTCAAACTTGCTCAAATCTATACACTTGCCCATTTTTCCTGCTTCTAATACATCAACTTTGAGGACAAAATGTTTACTTGACTAATATCTCCCACCTAATAACAGTAGTGGGCAAGATTTTTTATGAAAGTTTTTAAACTTTAATGCTGTGTCTGTAGCTCAACAAATAGATAAATAGACAGACAGACAGATTGGACCTTGAGGCGGGATTCGAACTCGGGTCGCCGTGCTGTCGCGCTAACCATGAGGCTATGGGTGCCGACGAGCACACTGTGTTTTAACAGACACCCTAAAAAGCATGCCGTGAGTTTTGTGGGGGTAACTGAAAATGTCTGGGGAAAAGTTACGTGGGAGGAGGCAATGCCTCCATTGTGATATGATTGGATATGACTGATTATGTTTGGTTGTGATTGGTTCATGCGATAAATCCCGTCCCTCGTGTTTGCGCGCATTCCACGTTCGAGAATCAGTCTGAATCAACAATGGCAGAGTTGTGTAAAGGCGTTAC
Organism: Cirrhinus mrigala; assembly: GCA_036247105.1. Classification (NCBI taxonomy): domain Eukaryota; kingdom Metazoa; phylum Chordata; class Actinopteri; order Cypriniformes; family Cyprinidae; genus Cirrhinus; species Cirrhinus mrigala. Next base: position 20,412,717 of record CM070028.1, on the reverse strand, counting down.
ACAGTAATGCATTACTGTATTCTAATTCATTTTCCTGAAAACCCTGTTATTAAATTTCTGTAATTTGATTACAGCCGCTAATGTCAATAAGTTACAACATACTTTTACTTAATAAAATGCACTTTAATCATAATAAATCTCTTGAGAATGCAAGCAAAAATGCAGACAAGTTTTACAGCATTTAAATGCAATTAAAAGTTGTATCATATTTCAAAATTTTACTTGATTTCACATATTTTAGTGTGTCATTATAGTTTGGAAAAAGTCCAATTAGTAAAATGTGTACAAGTTTGTGTCACAGTAACACTAAGGGTGTGGTCATGTTTGGTTTGATTAAAATGAACTCTGGTGGAGTTTGAATGAAATATGAACATGACATGGACCAAATATGGTAAGACTTTATTTTGATAGTCCACTTTAGACAATCTACTAATAATAAGTAAATTTGCAACTGCATGTCAACTAGTCATTAGAGTATAATATCTTTTAACACTCTTGTAAACTTTGCAAGTACGTGTCAACTTATTCTACTAACCCTAAACCTAAAAACTTAAAGCTTGTGGTTTCATATAACAGCTGATGCAGATGACAAGAAGTAACACAAATAATATTTTCTTACTATCAGTGTTACTAACACCACAAGCCGGGGAAAAAAGACTTGCAGGCAGCTCAATGTCTCCACCCATTCTTACATTTATATTGTGTTTCTCAGTAAGAGCTCAATGATTGTCTTCATGATGACCATCATCTCTCTCCTCCTGCTGGCCTCTCTGCTGCCACAGCTGACCACTGGTGAGACTGATTATATAACAGCATATTATATTAATTGATTCCTCCTAAAAAAAGCTGACTTATGACTCTATCTCTCTCTCAGCTCATGTGGATGTGGGTATAGTGAACGGCACAGAAGTAAAACCCCACTCCAGACCTTACATGGTTTCTCTTCAGAAAGGCTGTAAACATGTCTGTGGTGGATTCCTCATTTCTGATAGATTTGTCATGACTGCTGCACACTGCAGGAAGAAGTAAGACTTCAATTTAGTCTGAACTGCAATGATGAGTTAAAATCATAATATCATAATTAAAAAAAAAAAAAAAAAAAACTCTAAAAACTTAACTTCTGTAATGATGGTATTGTTCATTATACCAATACAACTTTCTTACCCAGAAATGAGAAACTAACAGCTGTGGTTGGTGCACATGACCTACACAAAATAAATGAAGGATCTGTCCGCATTGGTGTGAAGTCCTACCACAGACATCCACACTTTAACAATCACACTTATCAGAATGACATTATGCTTTTGAGGGTAACAGTAGTTCAAGTGATTCTTTGTAAACAATTAATCAGTCTGTCTTTTAATGATGATAATGTTATTGTATTACAGCTAGAGAAAGAAGTTGAACAAAACGAGAAAGTCATGAAGATTTCCATACCAACACAAGAGGGAGACATCAAACCTGATTCTGCCTGCAGTGTTGTCGGCTGGGGAAGACTGAGCCTTAAAGGGAAAAAGAGCAAACGTCTCATGGAAGCAGACATGAGGATCATGAAAAGCACAGAATGCAAAAATAAATGGAGATACAAGTTCTCAGCCTCAGAGATGATGTGTGTCTACGGCCATGGAGGAAGCTGTGAAGTATGTAAAAACAATATCAATTGTTTTTACAATTTTACAAGACCATTAGTAAAGAGATGTATAATTTCAGTCATGTGTTGATCTGTGTTTCTTCAAAGAGGGATGGAGGAGGACCACTGGTTTGTAGAGACACTGCAGTCGGCGTCACTTCCTTTGGTGACTCAAAAGTCTGCAATAGGCCTGATCGACCTGAGGTGTATATAAAGATTTCAGCATACCTTGAATGGATCTGCTCCATAATTGCAAATGTTAAGTGATTTTTTTGCAATGAAACAGGATGAAGTATTTGTTTAAATGTTCAATAAACAAATCATGTGTCAGGCATCAATTGTAAGTGGTTATTGCAGTTCTATAAAATAGATATTGAAAAGAATTCTTATGTATCAGCAAAACAAATAAATTTAAACAGGTTTGGAACAACTTGAGGTTTTGGAACGACCTCTTTTTGGGAAGAACTATACCTTTAAGTGTCTGGTCACTGTTTTCAGAAGTTACTCTATGAAAACAGCTACAGTTTATGGTAAAGATGCGGTCAATTTTGCGGACAAAAGGATTATTGTATAGCCATGAATGAAGCACAGCTCACACAGAAGTTACTTCCAAAAGTTGCTTTTCTTGGTTAACGTGGTTTGTGTGTGGGAAACTTTCATCATCGCGGGAAAATCTTTATCGTGTGGATTCCTATTAAAGCAACGTGATTTCGCTCGCGAAAATTCAACACACAATGATAAATGTGACTGCACTAAAAACAATTCAGAAGCTACATTTAAGAGGAGTGAGCAACAGGTTGCTGTCTTTCTCACCTTTAAGGTCTTTTATTCAGTTTACAAAGTGTCAAGAGATACATTTCATCCCAAATTTTTTATCAAAGTAGAGTAACTGAAGATCATTTAGAACACGTTTGTCATCTTTGCACTTCCCGCAACTCACCACCAGAGGTCACCATCCACAGCTTTCTAAATTGGACCTTTAACTGGACTATACAGTATATGGACTGCATATATATAAACTTATAAATATATGCCACCTCTTTTGAAGTTGCTTTTCCAATCATATATGCTGATACTTCTGGTAATGAATTGTACATTTTCAAGTACCAAAATATGTGACAACCTGCTTAATGTTTCTAGACCAAGCCATCTGTGGTCAAGAACATCATTGACACTTAAACCACAAAAAGAAAAAAAATTCTTATGGGCAGCTCAGTGTCTTCACCCGCCCTTTCTTTTATACAGTGTTTTGTCAGTGAGAGCTCACTGATTGTTTCTTCATGATGACCATCATCTCTCTGCTCCTGCTGGCCTCTCTGCTGCCACACCTGACCTTCACTGGTGAGACTGATTATATAACAGCATATTATGCAGATTTTATTTATTTATTTTTTAATGTAAATACTTAATTGATATCTGCTGAATAAGCTAAATGAGAGCACTATCTCTCTCTCAGCTCATGTGGATGTGGGTATAGTGAATGGCAAAGAATCAAAACCCCACTCCAGACCTTACATGGTTTCTCTTCAGATAAATGGACATCATAACTGCTGTGGATTCCTCATCTCTGATGAGTTTGTAATGACTGCTGCTCATTGTCAAAAGTAAGATATTTGTTTTGCTTAAACTGCAATACTGATTGATTATTGATACGGATTATTGATGATTTAGATTTTAGATGAATTGACAGTAGCATATGGTTTACAAAGTTTTGTCATCAAATCACAAGCATGCTATTTATGCTCTTAAAAGAATATATAAAACTGTGAAACACGTTCATTACTTCTAAGACTTTCTTTCTACAGAAATAAGGTAATGACAGCTGTGGTTGGTGCGCATGACCTAAAAAAAGAGAACGAGGGGTCTGTCCGCATCCGAGTGAAGTCCTGCCACAAGCATCCAGACTATAACAATGATACGAACTTGAATGACATTATGCTTTTGAGGGTAAAGTAGGAAATATACTCAACGAGGCTTCATATCTTCATAAGGATGGAGGCTGATTAATTCTGTTTTTTTTTTTTTTTTTTTCCTCATTACAGCTAGAGAAAAAAGTCAAACTAAGCAAAAATGTTAACTTGATCTCAATAAAGAATGAAGAAGACATCAAATGTACTGTCTGTAGTGTTGCTGGCTGGGGAAGACGGCAGATTAATGGTTTAGCGAATGATCAACTAATGGAGGCAAATGTGATGATAATAAAAAACCAACAGTGTAAAGAAAAATGGAAAGGAAGTGAGAAATATTCACTCTCAAGGATGATGTGTGCATATGGCCGTGGTGGATCCTGCAAAGTATGTACAAAAGATAAAACACAGATTTTAGTTTTTGAGTTGGATTCACTGAGTTTAAAATGATGATTTTAAGTCACGTGTTGATCTGTTTCTTAACAGGGGGATTCTGGGGGTCCTTTGGTTTGTGGAAACACTGCAGTTGGTGTCATGTCATTCGGTGACCATGAACGCTGTAATTCACCTAAGTATCCTAATGTGTATACTAAGATTTCAGCATATCTTTCATGGATCCGCAAAATAATCAAAAGTTAAGTGTTCAGTGACTAATAAATATTTCAATAAAAGGTTCACATGGCAAGCATCAGTCATTCAAAGTGTGCTCATTTTCACAACCACATCTAATTACAGTTTTACACAGGATGCGAATTGAACAGTGAAATTAATAACATAATGAGATTAATTAAAGTTAAAGATAAAGTTATTATTAAAGATAATTTATGAAATATGAAAAGTTAAAAAAACAATACTTTAAATATAAAACTAAAAGCACCAGTAGGTGGCAGCAAATCACAAGTGAGTCATTCATTCAATGGATTTGTTCAAACAGCTGATTCATTCAGAAACTAAGCACATAACTGCCTTTATGAATGGCTCATTGAATCATTGACTCATTTAAAGACGTGGATTTGATTCATTTAGTAAAGAAACACCGATGTGCATTGATCAGAGATGCGTAACAGTTCTCCTAGGGCTTAATTTTCATTTGCGAAATTGACAATGTGTCTAAAATGGAATTATTCACACCTTGACCTTATCTTCATTTTTTAAGTAAAAACGTTTATGTTACCCATTTTTTCTTTCTACCAGACAGTGATGATTCTTTCACAACTTTAATTTTACTGACAGAAACACGCTTGTATTTCAGGAATGATAATAATGTTATGGTTATTTTAGCAAATAGTCTTTTCTGAAAATTCAGTTCAACAGCATTAAAGGAGAAGTCCACTTCCAGAACAAAAATTTACAAATAATGTACTCACCCCCTTGCCATCCATTACGACCTTTCTTTCGTCGTAAAGAAATTATGTTTTTTGAGGAAAACATTTCAGAATTTTTTTTCCATATAATGGATATGGTGCCCCAAGTTTGAACTTCCAAAATGCAGTTTAAATGCGGCTTCAAAAGATCTCAAATGTGGTTGTAAACGATTCCAGCCGAGAAAAAAAGTGTCTTATCTAGCGAAACGATCTGTGATTTTCATTAAAACAATACAATTTAAATTCTTTTTAATCTCAAATGCTCGTCTTGTCTTGCTCTGCCTGAACTGTGTATTCTGACTCAAGACAGTTAGGGTATGTCAAAAAACTCCAATCGTATTTTCTCCCTCAACTTCAAAAATCATTTCAAAATCATCCTACATCGCTGCAGAAGCACCAACCCAGACTATGCAAATTGAACATACTAAGAAGATCAATCACCCTTAACACAAAGATAAAACAGCGATATAGGACGATTTTGAAGTTGAGGGAGAACATGAGATGGGAGTTTTTCGACATACCCTAACTGTCATGAACCGGAAAAAAACAGAGTTCAGGCAGAGTAAGACGAGACGAGCGTTTGACATTAAAAAGTATATAAATTGTATTATTTTTTGGAAAATAACCACTCATTTTGCTAGATAAGACCCTTCTTCCTCAGCTGGGATCATTTACAACCACATTTGGGATCATTTGGAGCCACATTTAAACTGCATTTTGGAAGTTCAAACTTGGGCCCCATAGAAGTCCACAATATGCAGAAAAATGCTGAAATGTTTTCCTTAAAAAACAATTTCTTTACGACTGAAGAAAGAAAGACATGAACATCTTGGATGACAAGGAGGTGAGTACATTATCTGTAACTCTATGTTCTGGAAGTGGTTTAAGGGTAAACGTTATCACAACCGCTTAGATAATGTCAGCACAACCCATCTCAGGGGCTGCCAAAATTTCATTTTAAAATCAGATCTATAGAAATGCATCTTAATATTTACAAGTAAAACTCTATATTATACCCAAACCCCGGCATAATTCACACCCTGGTTTTACATGACACCAGGGGCGTTTTAGGATTTTAAAACATTCGGGGCTGGTGCCAAAACATCAGGGGCTAGTGGTAGTGGGTGGGAGCTCACATCATGCTCACATAAGATTTTGTTAGACAAAAGTGGTTGAACCTGGATCCTTTTAGGTGGGTCCGGGGGCATTAAACCGGGGGTTAAAGACCTTGTCACACTATTAACAATAGTAAATAGTAATCACTGCAAACAGCACACATATCAAAGTATTATAACAAAATTATAACATTACAAAAATATGTTAGACAAATAAAATAATACATTTGAAAATGTATTTATAACTGTAACAAATATATAGTTGCATACAAAAATGGGGCCCTATTTTCTTTTTCCCAAATTCCTTTTTATTTTATTTTATTTTTTTTTTTTTCAAATTCTGTTTTCTGTTTTCATTTTTCTGGTCTTCTTTTTAATGGTTAAATTTAATTTTATTAATCATGTGTAATTAATTAAAACTATAAATCTTATACAATTTACCGTCAATTTATCAAAAGTTAAGAAAATTTACATGTTTGGGACCCTATGAAATGTTTTATTTTTTCTCACTTTACATTTTATTGTTACCAAATATGTTTTAGCATGTCTGTTTATTTGAATGCATAAAAAGAGCTTTTATTTATTTTTACAATAGCCATATGGAATTCTGTGTTGTGTATTTTTCTGGTTATCAGATGAAGGTATAAAATATTGATGTAATTGATCTTTTAATGAAAATTATATTTTATTTTTGTCAAATAAAGGGGATTGGAAAATATAAAACATGAAAGAAATATTGTGTGAAAAAAAAAATTATACATTTTTATTAATTAATAGTAGTAGTAGTATTACTAGGCACATACATTATACTGAATGATTAATGAAGTTAAACCGAACTTTTATTTTGACGGGTTGCCGACCTGCCGTGAATACCATTAAATTTCTTTGTATATATTTGACGCTTGTTTTACTCAAATGAACCAGTGAAAGGTTTAAGAAGTGACTTTTATGCCCTCATTTAGTGAAACGGCAGACGCTAAAATCACTGTGCGTGTCAGTATTACATATGTAGAAAACGAAATAAAAAAAAAAAAACATAAAAAAAACACGCAGAACATGCAGAATTAATAATATACTCTTTTTAATAAATACTCTTTTGCGGCATAATATTTACAGATACTAGTCCATATCGCGACTTGATCTAAGTTTAATGACCAACTTTTGATTAATTAATTCAAACTTTGACAAATTCCGTGGAAATAATAGAGCCATACAAAAAAATATTCGGGGTTGGAGTAAAAACTTTCGGGGCTCGAGCCTCGAATGATTAGCCCTAGCGACGCCCCTGCATGACACACTTCCACACTCCTTAAAATGCTTTGGTGTACAACTGAGCTTGAAGTAAGTTTTATGTATCTCACCTCAATCTACCATTGCTAAACCCAAAACATCATTTCAGAACTATAACGGCTGATAAAGCCACTGACATGCAATTATGACAGAAAGACTTAAGCATGTGTGAGTTATCTGAATCTGCATTGCTCTGCAGTCCTACTAATACTGAAGCTACTTTAAAAACCACAACATTACCACTTCTCTTCTAAGTAGGCCAGATCCTTGCCAGTAATAAAAGAGGGGGCTGGCAGATATGCTGGGTGGGCAAGATTTTTTATGAAAGTTTTTAAACTTTAATGCTATGTCTATAGCTTGAAAAACAGATAAATAGATACATAGACAAACAGATATGTGATAAATCCCGCCCCTCGTGTTTGCGCGCATTTCACGTTCGAGAATCAGTCTGAATCAACAATGGCAGAGTTGTGTAAAAGGCGTTACATAGTAATGCATTACTGTATTCTACTTCATTTTCCTGATAACGCTGTAATTACATTTCTGTAATTTGATCACAGTTGCTAATGTCAATAAATTACATGACTTAAGTTACAACATACTTTTACTTATAAAATGCACTTTAAAATCATGTTTTGTATGCACTTTCATGTTCAGTTTGCACTTTAATAAATAACTTGAGAATGCAAGCTAAAATGCAGACAAGTTTTACAATTAAAAGTTGTATCATATTTCAAAATTTTACTTGATTTCACATATTTTAGTGTGGTATTATAGTTTGGAAAAAGTCCAACTAGTAAAATGTGTACAAGTTTGAGTCACAGTAACACTAAGGGTGTGGTCATGTTTGGTATGACTAAAACAAACTCTGGTGCGGTTTGAATGAAATATGAACATGACATGGACCAAATATGGTAAGACTTTATTTCGATAGTCCACTTTAGACATTCTACTAACAACAAGTAAATTTGCAACTGCATGTCAATTAGTCATTAGAGTATTAGTAGACTGTCTGCTCAATATCTTCTAACACTCTTCTAAACTTTGCAAGTACATGTCAACTTATTCAACTAACCCTAAACCTTAACTTAACAGTCTGCTCTGAGAGTTAGTAAACATGTAGGTGCAAATTAATGAGAATTAGTTGACATGTAGTTAAATAAGTAAGTTACTTATAGTTAGTAGAATTTCTAAAGTGGACTATTAAAATAAAGTGTAACCCCAAATACTTCTAAACGAACCAAAACAGAACGTAATGACAAGATGCGATGCTATGAGACATGCTTTTACGAAGATAACACGCGGTGTATCCAAAACAAAATGAGCAGAAGGCAAACATAGAGCAAAGAGGGGGTAAAGTGCCATTTATGAGTTCTTTGTGAGTTTGCAGGTAGTGAAAATAAAATCATATACATGCAACAATGAGCGTATTTAGTCCAGAAGATAGCACTTAAAGCAGCGCTGAGCAGACTGATCAGTGAATGGGTACTTTCGGGTCATACACCCGCATCACCGCTTTAAGTCGAACGCACCTTTTTCTTTTGTTTGGAGTGTTCAGTGAGTCCCATCACGAAATATGTGTCACTCAACCCAACTAATCAGGTTGTGAATAGTGTCACTATGCCTTTAGGTTTGGTATCTTTAAATTCGCTGTCAAAAACACCAGTGTGAACGCTAAGCAGACCAGGACCAAATGTATCCTTTTTCTTTTTGATCCGGACCAAATGAACCAAGCGAACCAAACTACAAGTGTGAACACACCCTAATCTAACCCTTTCACGTGTACGATCACACCGGTGTGATTCGAACGTTCAGCGCGTCACCAACTGCTGAATTCAAATCTGCCGTGGCGCTTTCGCTGGCGCTGAGCCAGTATGGACGCGCTGAGCGCTTGTCATATTATCGCAACTATTCCGTGTTTTCAACCATATAATGCTTATTTTAGGTTCCAGATATTTGAATACACAAAAGTCCTAGTAAAACGATGCATTTATAGTTTGCAAAATACACGCCGATGTCTATAGAAGCGGCAATAATGATCCTTACAAATGTTATCTGACGACATGCTTTATTGATATCATATATACATTGTGTAGGTAACTATAAAAGTTTACTCTGCTCTTCTCCAAGCTCACCAGAGATTTACTTTAATGTTTTTCGGGAGGAGAGGATGAATTGTGCGTTTTGTAAATCCTACAGCTCGGATTCAGCGCGAACTAACATGACGGCGCCCATCGCTCGGCATAGATCAACTAACACGCTCATTATAAAAGTGTTTAAACCTCCAAATACATTTACTTGCACATATTTCGGAATCTGAATATCAGATATTTCATAATACAGTGAGCACGTTTGTGAATATTAATAATAAAAAGGGGAAAACTATTTAAAAGTGATACATGTGTCATACAGCGCTATTGTGGCCGCGTTGTGTCACGTGACAAACACGACGCGTCGCCATGGAAACAATAAGGCGATATGTTCTAAATAACGGTCGCCTAAAAAAAACTCATCCTGAGGGCTCAGCTAGAATATTTTAAACTCACGAGTGAAAGGGATAAGTAAGAATAAATGACTTTTTAGAATCATATCCTCCTGGATCAAACTTTTCCTGAGGTAAATACAAGATTGATTCCTCACAGCCTGTCTTCTTCCAAAAACAAAAAGTAGCCTAGATAAACTTGATGAATCTTCACACTTTGTTTACAGAGGTCATGTGGGTGTTTACATATTCGCACGCCTCATGTGAATGATTATCCTATGAACAGTGTGCACTGCACGTGGGTTTGATCACATTACAAGTAATGAGCTCTGATGGGAAAGACTGGTCAGCGCCAATAGCCTCATGGTTAGCGTGCCGATATATAGTCCCGAGTTCGTGGACCTTTTCTGATTCCGCCCCCTTCCTGTCCAACTACACTGTTCTATCTAAATAAAGACATAAAAATGCCAAAAACAAATCTTAAAAAAAAAAGATGGGAAAGATTGGACTCCTCGTTGATTTCATAAGGATTATTTTATCAGAGAATATTGATTTTTTTTAAATGACTTCGCTTCAAGTTTTCTATAGATATATTTCTCATGTCTGTGTGTCAAGTATTCACTGAGTTTTCATTCATTTTTGTTGTGCTTTTACAGAAAGAAGTTCAAGGAGACTGAGACGGCTGAAAGCACACCCTGTTTATTTTCTTTACTTTACAAAAAGTTTTTGCGAGTGTATACAAATAAAAGTAAGCCTTTTACAGTTTCAAATGATGTACTACTCTTATATGATCGAAAATGACGGAGCATTTTAAGTTGATTTTGCTGTTATCAGGAAAAAAAATGCAAGTGATCGTTCAAGCTACTGTTTTGATACTTTAATTTTTCAGTCAATATTAAATTACTGAAAGAACTATGAATTTCAATATGTAGTGTATTTTTAGGTTTGATAACCTGAAAAGTAAACTTCAAAGTAAAGTAATTAGTAATCTGATTACTTTTCGAATGCAGTAATCAGTAATGTAATCAAATTGCAATTTTAAAGAAATAATTAGTCATTTGTAGTGAATTACTTTCTTTTTTTTTTTTTAGTAACCCAACACTGATAATGGCATTAATGGGAATACTAATGAAAATAGAAAGTAAAGAACTCACACACTTAGATACAACCACTTTGTTTCGTCAAAATAAGACTTACAATAGCATGAAAACATGATTGGTGGGAGATTTTAGTGAGTAATGAGTTTGGTGAAATTTAAAGTAAATTTTCAAGTCTGTGACCAATATTTACCAAGCTTTGATGACTGATGAGCCAAAATTTTCATAAATAGTTAAAAGTATTAAAAAGAATAGCTGCACATAAGTTCACAAACAAAATGTACTGTTTAAATTGTTACTGCCTTTATTTTAATAAATGTAAAATGCTACGTAATCTAAAAACAAAAACTTGATGAGATTCCTACATGGCTTTAATAAACAGAATATTGATTACACTGTTAATGTAAAAATATAAAATATAATTGTTGTTGTCATTTTCTTTTTCTTTTCCTGATAGTGTAAGTAATGTTTCCTTAACCAATAAAATGTGACTGGGACGTGAATTTACATTTGATTAAAAAAAATAAAATTAAAAGGCTTTGCCTCCTCATTTCAGAACACCACCGCACACCACTGTTGTAAGCCTGTGCTTTTCCACAACAGAAAAGCTAATAAAACTACAAATATACAGCAATTCTCATATTCATCGTATTGTCAGTATTCAGCCCTTTCTCAAAATTCATACAGCCCACCTTAGCCTGCTTTTAATGGAAATATCATTATGTCAGAGCCAGGGCTCAGTGCCACATCCCATTGACAGATAGCTCAACCACTCAGCTACTGTATCTAAAGATCTGGCACAGCTTCTGAGAAACGTTCTGTAGTTTTTCAGAAGTGAAACTATTTTATTGATAAAACAGCATGTACAGTAATTTAATTTAATACTTTAATATAATTTCATTAAATAAATTAAAGTCATTTATCTTTTATATCCTGGTTGTCATATTTATTTGCTTGATCGGGGACAGACAAATCTGTCCCTTCTATAAAGAACATCCTGCATCAAAATAGATCTTGGCCTATTTAGACATTGTGCATTTGTAGATAACAAACTGCAATTAGTTCATAAATTGTTAATTATTAAAGAACCAAAACGCATACATACATGCTTCATTTTTCATCGTCTAGAGCATCTTTAAATATGAAAGTAAGAACAGAAGTATTACCAGGAACCAATATCTTTTCATCAGTTGCTCGTATTGCATGCAAAAAAAAGATCTTACAGGCAACCCAGTTTCTCCGCCCACCATCAAACTCTATTTATACAGTGTTTGTCAGTGAGCGCTCACTGATTGTCTTCATGATGACCATCATCTCGCTGCTCCTGCTGGCCTCTCTGCTGCCACACTTGACCTTCACTGGTGAGATTGATTATTAAACAGCATCTATTACTTTCTTTAACTGGTATACGCTGAATAAGCTGACTGACAGCACTATCTCTCTCTCAGCTCATGTGAAGGTGGGTATAGTGAACGGCACAGAGGCAAAACCCCACTCCAGACCTTACATAGTTTCTATTCAGTCGGAAAAGAGACACATCTGTGGTGGATTCCTCATTTCTGATGAGTTTGTCCTGACTGCTGCACATTGCTGGAATGGGTGAGGGGTTTTTGTCTAGTTACAATCATTTTGCTTGACATAGTGACTACAGTACATTTTATGATAAAAACAAGCATCTTGACTTTCTATTTAACAGATCTGAGACTCTGACGGTTGTGGTTGGTGCTCATGACTTGACTAAAAACTCAGACCGTATCGAAGTGAAGTCCTACATCCAACATCCAGCCTATACGCATCATTTTTCTTGGAATGACATCATGCTTTTGAGGGTAAGAGGGTGATATATTTAGTCAAACAGCAGTATAACTGCAGTTCAGTCTTATAAAAGATGATTACATTTGATTATTAATAACAGTTGTGTTTTTGAATTACAGCTACAGGAAAAAGTCTACCTAAACAATGTTAAATGGATATCATTACCAAAGGAAGGAGAAAATGTTGAGGAAAATACTCGCTGTAGTGTTGCAGGCTGGGGAAGACTGGAGACTCATGGCCAAATGAGCAATCGTCTAATGGAGGCAAACGTGTCTATAACGAATAACAAACAATGTCACGAAAAATGGGGAAATATGTTCTTACCATCACAGATGATGTGCACACATGGCCATGGTGGATCTTGCGTTGTAAGTACAAAAGATGAATCACACACTTTGATTCTTATGTTTATTTATGAATTGAGTTTCAGCTGATACAGCATATGGCACTTTACTGACTGTTTCTCTTAACAGGGGGATTCTGGAGGTCCTTTGGTTTGTGGAAACACTGCAGTTGGTGTCACAGCTTTTGGATATAAACCACAGTGCAATTCTCCTGAGAAACCCAATGTGTATATTAAGATTTTACTATATATTCCATGGATCAACCGCATAATTAGTAATGTGCGTAAAATGTGAGTTTTTGACAGTGTTGGGGAGTAACTAGTTACATGTAACAGAATGACAGTTACTGAGAAAAAAAAAAAGTTACTTTTGAAAATGTTAATTACAAAGGGGGGTTCTGAATATTTTCTCACACACATACAGATTTTATTGACTTCTTTCCTAAACTGCATTGACTGCTCTAAAATATGAGACACCAATGTTTCAGGAGGATTTCTCTCACAGAAGAGGACATGTTTATTTGATAACTGTTTTATTTCTTATTTGGGTTTATGTATATGTTTCATTTCTGAGATTAACTGTTTTTATCTTCCCCCCAAAGCATTGTTAGCTGCTAGTGTTTTCTGACATAGCTATGCAAAGATTTGATTTCAAAAACAGCTATTAAACTATATCTTATGATTTTAAATCTGCATTTAACTTCAGAACTATCTCAAAAAAAAAAAAAACTAAATTCTGATTTTGTGGTGGCTGTGCTGTGCTTTTAAAATTAAAATTATATTATTATAATCTTAATTCAACTGTTCAGAAACATTACGGAATTTTTTTTTTTTTTAAAAGTGCATTTTGAAAAGTAATCAAATAATAAAGTATAATATACTTATATAATAATTTAAATAGTTACACTACTTATTACATTTTAAATAGGGTAACTTGTAATCTGTAACCTATTGCATTTTTAAAGTAACCTTTCCAAAACTGTTTTTTTTTTTTTTTTTTTTTTTTTTTTTTTTTAATTCTTCTGCATAACCTCTTTCAATTAAAGTATCACTTGGCAATCATCAGTCATTCAAAGTGTATTCATTGCACACACACACAAACACACACACATACAGTTGAAGTCAAAAGTTTACATACACCTTGCAGAATCTGCAAAATGTTAATTATTTTACCAAAATAAGAGGCATCATACAAAACACGTTATTTTTTATGTTGTACTGACCTGAATAGATTATTTTACATAGAAGATATTTACCTACAGTCCACAAGAGAAAATAACAGCTGAATTTATAAAAATGACCCCATTCAAAAGTTTTAGTGATAGTTGTTTATGAGTCCCTTATTTGTCCTGAACACTTAAACTTTCCCCTGATCTTCAGTTCCCACAAATTCTTTGGTTTTTCAGCATTTTTGTGTATTTAAACCCTTTCCAACAATGGCTATGATGTTGAGATCCATCTTTTCACACTGAGGACAACTGAGGGACTCATATGCAACTATTACAGAAGGTTCAAACGTGCACTGGTGCTCCAGAAGGAAACACAGCGCATTAGGAGCTGGGGGTGAAAACTTTTGGAATTTTTTGCTGTTATCAGGAAAAAAATGCAAGTGATTGTTCAAGCTACTGTTTTGATACTTACGTAATTTTTCAGTCAATATTAAATTACTGAAAGAACTATGAATTTCAATTTGTAGTGTATTTTTAGTAATCTGATTATTTTTCAAATGCAGTAATCAGTAATGTAATCAAACTGCAATTTTAAAGAAATAATTAGTCATTTGTAGTGGATTAGTTTTTTTTTTTTTTTTTTAAGTAACCCAACACTGATAATGGCGTGAATGGGAATACTAATGAAAATAGAAAGTAAAGAACTCGCACACTTACATACAACCACTTTGTTTCGTCAAAATAAGACATACAATAGCATGAAAACATGATTGGTGGGAGATTTTAGTGAGTAACAGTTTGGTGAAAAGTCTGTGACCAATATGTACCAAGCTTTGATGACTGATGATCCAAAATTTTCAAAAATAGTTAAAAGTATTAAAAAGAATAGCTGCACATAAGTTCAAATTAAATTAAATAAAAACTTTGGAGACTTTGCCTCCTCCTAATTTATCTTTTATATCCCGCTTGTCATATTTATTTGCTTGATCGGTGTCTTTTCGATTTTTTTTGCTGCGCTAAGCTACAAAGGTCTTTGAAATAACTGAAATTAGAAGAGACAAATCTGTCCCTCCTGTAAAGAACATCCTGCATCAAAATAGATCTTGGCCTGTTTAGACATTGTGCATTTGTAGATAACAAACTGCAATTAGTTTATAAATTGTTAATTATTAAAGAACCAAAACGCATACATACATGCTTCATTTTTTATCGTCTAGACCATCTTTAAATATAAAGGTAAAAACAGAAGTATTAACAGGAACCAATAACTTTTCATCAGTTGCTCGTATTGCATGCAAAAAAACAGAACTTACAGGCAACTCAGTTTCTCTGCCCACCATCAAACTCTATTTATACAGTGTTTCTCAGCGAGAGCTCACTGATTGTCTTCATCATGACCATCATCTCTCTGCTCCTGCTGGCCTCTCTGCTGCCACACCTGACCTTCACTGGTGAGATTGATTATTAAACAGCATCTATTACTTTCTTTAACTAGTATACGCTGAATAAGCTGACTGACAGCACTATCTCTCTCTCAGCTCATGTGGATGTGGGTATAGTGAACGGCACAGAGGCAAAACCCCACTCCAGACCTTACATGGTTTCTATTCAGTCGGATAAGAGACACATCTGTGGTGGATTCCTCATTTCTGATGAGTTTGTCCTGACTGCTGCACATTGCTGGAATGGGTGAGGGGTTTTTGTCTAGTTACAATCATTTCGCTTGACATAGTGACTGCAGTACATTTTATGATAAAAACAAGCATCTTAACCTTCTCTTTTAATAGATTTGAGACTCTGACGGTTGTGGTTGGTGCTCATGACTTAAAGTTCAGTAAGAACTTAGACCATTTTGGAGTGAAGTCCTACATCAAACATCCAAGCTATACGCCTCAGTTTTCTTGGAATGACATCATGCTTTTGAGGGTCAGAGGGTGATATATTTAGTCAAACAGCAGTATAACTGCAGTTCAGTCTTATAAAAGATGATTACATTTGATTATTAATAAACGTTGTGTTTTTGAATTACAGCTACAGGAAAAAGTCTACCTAAACAATGTTAAATGGATATCATTACCAAAGGAAGGAGAAAATGTTGAGGAAAATACTCGCTGTAGTGTTGCAGGCTGGGGAAGACTGGAGACTCATGGCCAAATGAGCAATCGTCTAATGGAGGCAAACGTGTCTATAACGAATAACGAAGAATGTCTCAAAAAATGGGGAAATAAGTTCTTACCACCACAGATGATGTGCACACGTGGCCATGGTGGATCTTGCGTTGTAAGTACAAAAGATGAATCACACACTTTGATTCTTATGTTTATTTATGAATTGAGTTTCAACTGATACAGTATATGGCACTTTACTGACTGTTTCTCTTAACAGGGGGATTCTGGAGGTCCTTTGGTTTGTGGAAACACTGCAGTTGGTGTCACAGCTTTTGGATATACATCACAATGCAATTCTCCTGAGAAACCCAATGTGTATATTAAGATTTCACCATATATTCCATGGATCAACCGCATAATTAGTAATGTGCGTGAAATGTGAGTTTTTGACAGTGGTGGGAAGTAACTAGTTACATATAACAGAATGACAGTTACTGAGAAAAAAAAAAAAGTTACTTTTGAAAATGTTAACAATTACAAAGGCGGGGGGGGGGGGGGGGGGGTTCTGAATATTTTCTCACACACATACAGATTTAATTGATTTCTTTCCTAAACGGCATTGACTGCTCTAAAATGTGAGACACCAATGTTTCAGGAGGATTTCTCTCACAGAAGAGGACATGTTTATTTGATAACTGTTTTATTTCTTATTTGGGTTTATGTATATGCTTCATTTCTAAGATTAACTGTTTTTTTTTTTTTTTTTTTTCCCAAAGCATTGTTAGCTGCTAGTGTTTTCTGACATAGCTATGCAAAGATTTGATGTGCTTTAAAATTAAAATTATATTATTATCATCTTAATTCAACTGTTTAGAAACATTAACAAAGTAATCAAAAAGTAATCAAAAAATAAAGTATAATATACTTATATAATAATTTAAATAGTTACACTACTTATTACATTTTAAATAGGGTAACTTGTAATCTGTAACCTATTGCATTTGTAAAGTAACCTTTCCAAAACTGTTTTTTTTAATTCTTCTGCATAACCTCTTTCAATAAAAGTATCACTTGGCAATCATCAGTTATTCAACATGTCTTCATTGTCACGCACACACAAACACACACACATACAGTTGAGGGGGGGGGGGTATGTAAACTTTTGAACGAGTTCATTTTTATAAATTCAGCTATTATTTTCTGTTGTGTACTAAACGTAAATGTCTTTTATGTGAAATATCTTATTCAGGTCAGTACTAAATAATAACACGCATTTTGTATGATCCCTCTTATTTTGGTAAAATACTTCGCATTTTGCAGATTCTGTATATTCAACTGATTCAACTGTATATACTGATCAGGCATACCATAATGACCACCTTCGTAATATTGTGTCGGTCCGCCTTTTGCTGCCAAAACAGCCCTGATTTGTTGAGTCATGGACTGCACTAGACTCCTGAAGATGTGCTGTTGTATCTAAGTCGCGTAAGTTGCAAGATGGGGCCTCCATGAATTGGACTTGTTTGTTCAGCACATCCCACAGATGCTCGATTGGATTGAGATCTGGGAGTTTGGAGGCCAAGTCAACATCGCAAACTCGATGTTAAGCTCCTCAAATTATTCCTAAACCTTTTTTGCTTTGTAGCAGTCACCAGGAAATACTGTTTTCATTAAAGAGTGTATATGGTCTGCAACAATGCTTAGGTCGGTGCTACAGGATCCAAGGTTTACATTACATTACATTACCCAAAGCATCACACTGCTTCTGCTGGCTTGCCTTCTTCCCATTGTGCATCCTGGTGCCATGTGTTTACATCAGTTTACTTGGTGGTCATGTTGGCAACAAATATCAAACACCAAATCTTAAAAGGACTTTTCGCACTGCACTTAACCCTACATTATCACCCTGCTTTCAGAGCTACTTTTTTCAGTCAAGTTAATTTGTTTTCCCATTTAATTACTGGCACCTCTCCTGTTCCCGTGTTGAGAGAAATTGGGAATGAGGTGCAGAAACAAAGGCTTATTCGTTTCACTTTTGATGTGGAAGGGTCTTTACATTTTCCAAAAATACAACTTTTGAGTTTTATTGTTATTCAAAATAAATAAGAAAGCCCAGCTCAGGTGACAAAAAGTAACCTAATGGATTCCTTTTCATAAAAAGTAACTAGGAAACGCGATTAGTTACTTTTTTAAGGAGTAACACAATATTGTAATCCATTACTTTTAAAAGTAACTTTCCCAATACTGCTTCACATAATGTTCACATAATGGCTTTAGCCAGGGTTGCCAGGTTTTCACAACAAAACCCGGCCATTTTGCTACTCAAAACTATCCCAATCCTGTTTTGAGGGGAATCCCCCATTAAAAATGGCATTTGTCAGGCTAAAATACATGCTTTTTTGGTAAAATTCATATTCCAAGGGATAAATATCACATTTTTGGGGTCACTTCAACCCGCACACATGAAAACCAACCCACAGCAACAGCATTAAAGTAGTCCAATTCTGTGTGAAAATAACAGACTTGGCAACACTAGCTCTAACAATGCTCATCTTTATATTTTATATTGCTTCTATTAAGTTTTTCCTAAACTGACTTTTCGGTGGAGTATAAAGATACGAATTTTACGCACTCTTCTTCACTCTAACTGATGCATTTTCCTCCACCATTTGACATTTTCTCCTCAAACGCTGAAACGACTGTTTATACAATGCACAGTGTTTCTGTGGCCGTCCAAAGCATTTAAATTTGAGACAAGTGATTGAGTGTCAGTAGGCAAATTTCACAACAAATGGAAATTACGTCAACACCGGGTAACGTTAGTTCCGTTACGAGTCTTCGGTTATTACATTAGTATGCTTTTTCAAACATCGCGCCTTACCTTTTTTGTTTTGTCTGTTTTAATTCGTACTTCTTTGTAGCTTACTGAGCCACTCACACTGGCGGGTGTTTAGCTGTCACATCATTAACAGAAATATGTACTCATTTAGTAATTCCCCTGCTTGTATCGTCATGGTATATATATATATATATACAGGGGTTGGACAATGAAACTGAAACACTCGCCAATATAGTATTGGAGGTTTCATGGCTATATTTGCGCTGTCTGGTGCCCAATCTTCACTTATTGTACATTACACCAGTTAGAGCAGAGTGTAAAGTTTCATTATGTGCACCCAATGGTTCAAACATTGTAGCTTGAAGGTAGTGCTCTGTATCAGGATAATAATGCACCAATACACACAGCAAGACTGGTGACAGACTGGTTTAATGAACATGAAAATTAAGTTGAACATCTCCCATGGCCTGCATAGTCACCAGATCTTAATATTATTGAGCCACTTTGGGGTGTTTTGGAGGAGCGAGTCAGGAAACGTTTTCCCACATCAGCATCACATAGTGACCTGGCCACTGTTCTGCAAGAGGAAAATGGCTCAAAATCCCTCTGGCTGCTTTGCAGGACTTGTATTTGTCACTCCCACGATGAAATGATGTTGTATTAGCTGCAAAAGGAGGCCCAATATCATACTAATTGTGATCTAAAACCTGGAGTTTCAGTTTCATTGTCCAACCCCTGTATATATATATACATACACACACACACACACACACACACACACAAAATATACATATACACTAATTATTTTGAATCATTTTAGCAATAGTTATGGTCTGTATTGTTTCAGCAACCGTATGCACCTGTAAAAAATAAATACAGAAAATGTCTTTAAACTGATTAATTTCATTAATATTTATTTATTTATTTTTATTTATTTATTTTTTTTTAAGAGCAGGAACTCTGAATCACTTGTTCACAGTTTGGGCATGATGAATCTTGGCATTGTCATCCTGGAATATGCGTCTTCCAAACTGGTTGAAAAAAAAAATAATTCCTGATAATTTACTCACCCCCATGTCATCCAAGATGTTCATGTCTTCCTTTTTTCAGTCGAAAAGAAATAAAGGTTTTTGTGGAAAACATTCCAGGATAGTGGACTTTAATGGTGGCCAGCGGTTTGAAGGTCCAAATTACAGTTTTAATGCAGCTTCCAAGGGCTTTACACAATCCCAGCCAAGGAATAAGGGTCTTAAGTACTTCCGCCCATGTCACGCATGACCTTTCCATCTTGATTGCTTAATACGTGAGTCGAGCTAGTGCAAGATAAGCATTTGTGGTTCAAAAGTATATAAATGTTTATAAGACCCTTATTCCTCGGCTGGGATCATGTATAGACTTTTAAATCTGCATTGAAACTATATGGAGAAAAATCCTGGAATATTTTTTTTTGACTGAAGAAAGAAACACATGAACATCTTGTTGATCAGGAAAATTAAACAAAACGTGGGAATACGGATTCCTCATCTCTGATGAGTTTGTCTTGACTGTTGCACATTGGTGGAACGGGTGAGAGTTCTGTTTAGTATATGGGTCAGTGACAAAAAGGGGTTGGCAAGATGAGAAATTCAAAAATCTTTTAAAAACTTGTTTTAAAAGCATCCGTCAGGAGAAAATGTATACTGCGTGTTTATGTTGATTTTATGTAATTAAAAATGACATATGCAAATTTTTTTTTTACAAAAGTTAAGACTGAATGTACATGAAAATGTCAAATGGTGTAACCGACAAAAAAATTAGAAATATTAAATATTTTATCCCCCTAGATGGTATGTAAGCTTACTCATTAAAAAAAAAAAAAAGTTCATTTTAAAATATCACACAAAAACCAGTTACACCAGTTGACCATGTTGCTTCTACAGCCAAAGACCATTGTTTGTTGAAGAAATTTACACTGAAAATCAAGCATGACTGTCAACAAGTTCAGCTGCTTTTTTTTTTAATGCTAAAAAAAAACGGCAACACAAAATTATCACAGTGATGAACAGTGAACTTATGTCTCATGTTGTAATTATAGTTAAGAAACAATATCAGACAAGCAAACAGGGTAATGAACAGTGAACTCATGTCTCGTATTGTAATTTTAATTTTCATATTGTAATTTCATATCGCACTTGTGTTCACTAGTGAGTGGTGTTCCAGTGGAAGATGTAGATTGTAGACTCAGCATAACATTGGTGAGAATACGCTAGTCTCGCGAGAACCAAGTTTTGTTTACAGAAAAGAAAAACCAATCTCCTCTTGGCTTATATCGAAATCCTTTTACTTTTTTCTTTACAAATCCTCGTTTTGTACTTCTAATTTGTGACCAGTGTTTTGTTTTGCTCTCTCCTCTACGATTCCATGTTTGTCACTTCTCACCAGAGCTCACGGTACATCCTACGTCATCCACTGGAACGCCATTCTCTAATGAACACAAGTACTACAGTTAGTAGAAGCTAGAGATTATGGTTTATAAATTTTAAATATGGCTATTTTGCTTACAAAAGCACATTGATTTACTTCAAGAGGCCTTTATTAATCCCCAGAGCCATCTGGAGCACTTTTTATGATGGATGGACGCAGTTTATTGGATTTCTATTGGACTACTGAATATCACCCATTCACTGCCATTATAATGCTTGTAAAAGCCTAAACATTCTTTTTTTAATGTAACACTGATTGCATTCGTCTGAAAGAAGAAAGTCATATGCACCTTGGATGGCTTGAAGGTGAGTAAATCAGGTGGTAATTATCATTCAAATTTTAAGTAAATGGAATAGAAATATTCATTAAAGCTAAACATTTGAAAAACATTCATTTTGTGCAACATAATTATTTTATCCTATACTTACAAAGCTTCAATAATAAAGTTGTAGATAAAGAACCACTTCCTCAAAAACAGCATTAAACACTTGAAAATAGTTTAAAATAGTAGGTTAGTTTATATTACGTCTTTAATCAGCATCATAAACTAGTGTTATTTGACTAAATTGGCCCCTAACAGAAAGGCTTGTAATAGGAGTCAAATGGTGTAACCAGTTACACCACTTGACATTTCAATTTAAAATCAAATTTGACAGGCATTATAATGGACACCTATGTAAGTACATGGCCTTGTTGGGAACATTTTAAATGAAATTTTTAAAGTTAATACTCATTTTTATAATATTAATGAATTATCAATGTATTCCTGGGGTCATACCATTTGACATGTATGCCTAAGAATACCTGACCATACCCTAAAAATGTAAAATTATCTCACATTTTAAAGAGAGTTACTAACCTTTGCATGCAGCAGTTAGTATCACCAGAGGTCCTTCTCTGTGATATAATTTCCTGTCACATGATCTTCTTTCAAAATATTAACAAAATAGCTCCTTGAATGGCGGTTACACCACTTTGACACTTCAGGAATTTGCCTTGACTCACATAATTCCCCAAATTAATTATAATATTCAGAACAATGGTGCTCCATTTACTTTTATTTACTAGTAAATAGTACTATTTATAAAAAGAAAGTGGTAAGATTATGCCACACTAGCTGATCTGGTGTTTTGAGAATTTCACCTTTTCTTAAACAAGATCAATTATTTGGTACTAAGTTTTTTTTTTTTTTTGGTTAAATCTAGGGCTGTCAAATGATTAATCGCGATTAATCACATACAAAATAAAAGTTTGAGTTTGCCTAATATACGTGTAGTACTGTGTGTCATTATTACGTATATATAAATACAAACACATGTATGTATAATTTGCAAGTATATGTATTTATTATGATTTTTATAGAATTTATATTATATATAAATAAAAATATTTTGTATATAAATAACATATTTCTCTTAAACATATACATTAATTTGTGTGTATTTATATATACATAATAATTACACACAGTACACACACATATATTAGGAACACTCAAACTTTTATTTTGTATGCGATTAATCGCGATTAATCGTTTGACAGCCCTAGTTACACCACATTGACACATTTTGCAATCATCCCCCAAATATTATCTCAAAATCTCAAATTCATTAAAACCAGAAAATTTAGACTTGGTCCCCAAAAAAAGGCAATGTATGCAATTATTGTGCACATTTATTTTGAAATTTTAACCCTTTTAAATTTAATTAAACCATATGGACACAAAAAAAGTACCGTCACGTCATTGACCCATATATTAAATAGGACACAAATCCAAAGTCATATCACATTAGTTCATTTGGTTGCCATTCTGACAATGCACTCAATTTCCAGTCATGCATGGACCGCTCATATCTACTTAAATAGGAAAAAACTGAAATAGCCAAAACTGTTGGTCAAGATCATGGTAATTTCTAAAAACATACTGAGTCAAAGACTCGGAAGAGAAGAAGAAATTGTTGAATAAAGTTATTTTTGTTTTCTTTGCGCACAAAAAGTATTTTCATAGCTTCATGAAATTACGGTTGAACCACTGAGGTCACATGGACTATTTTAATGATGTCCTTACTACATTTTTTGGCCTTGAACGTGGTAGTTACATTGCTGTCTATTCAGGGTCAGAAAGCTCTCGGATTTCATCAAAATATCTTAATATGCGCTCTGAAGATCAACAAAAGTCCTACAGGTTTGGAACAACATGAGGATGAGTAATTAATGAGAGAATTTTATTTTTAGGTAAAAAAAAAAAAAGAAAAAAAAAAACCCTTTAATTTCAACATTCACTTCTAGAGTCTGAAGTGAAGGATCTGACGATCCTCAAATGCCTCAGGGCAACCATACATTTGTGTTGTGTTTATTTTATTCTTCATTCATTTCTTCATGTTTAATCATATAATCATTTATAATAATCATTAGGGAAATCTAGTTTGTTTCATCTGAACTAATTCCAGATGGTCAAGATGGTGCAGAGCTCTTTAAGAAATTTTTAAGGGTAGAAAAAATTAAGACAATTTGGAACTCCAAATTCAAATTTGATTTTCTGCGCTGTTCATCTTTTGTGAACAATGGGGAATGCAAGGCAGGTTGAGCAGTAACTACAGACTAAAAGTCTCAGTGTCAGTTAATTCGGTTGCTCAAAATGTGAGTTGGCAAATGGCAAAACAGCTGAAATGCTGAAATCTGCATGAACTCCCGTTTTGCCTTTGGGTGTTGTGCATGACTTTGGAGCAGGTTGGGAGCAGAGTGGTTTCTCGCTAAGAGGTGAGACGGATGACCCACGCTACAGTTGCCGCCACATGAACAGCAGAAATCTTCACTGCTCAGGCATGTCATCTGCGCACTGAAACACCTCACTCACAGCTCACAGACAAAGCCAAGACGCAAATCTGTGTGAATTTGATTGTTTCTAAATTATCAGATGGATAATAGGCTCCGAAACTTTCTTCCTTTTCTGGTCACACCAGATACACAGTGTGTGTCCGTCGCTTAGGCGTTTTAACTTTGTTCATGTTTAAACAATATGGGCGAGGAGGTTATTAGGAAACATGCGGAAGAAGTTAACAGATGTGTTACGTCAAAAACCACAATTTGGCAATGCTATTCTTAGCTGGGAAAACCTGCACCCTCAGGGCTGTTTGTGAATTTGGGATTTTATGACTCTTTATAAAATGCCAGGGTTACTGGGATGTTTTGGTTATAGTTGGCAAAATATTCACTATCAGTAGGTACTGCTGTCTTTATGGCTGGCTAAATATTGGTTTGAGACACCATTCCCTGATGGGAGTGTCAGACATTATTGATTCTGACCAGGGGAAACACACTTTAATGGTCAGGTATGTCACAAAGTCTGTGGACTTCATTGGATTTTCATACTACCAACAATGACATTCGTCATTTGAAAGAGTTTATCACACTCTGAGATCATGCTGGCAAATGTGGTATGACAGAGCTAACATGGTTATCATTAGCAACTCCTTCAGATCCAAATTATGTAGAATTATTAACCAAAATTAAATGGATACATATTAGACATTGTGAATTTGCTCATTAATTTTAAATGAAACCCGGCGAAATGCTGTAGGAAGGTGTCATGAGGAAGAACCTTGTCTTTTAGTGATTTGGGGGCCAACCTCATGTTGAAGATATGGCGGGTGGGGCGCTATGATGATTAGCTTTCACCGGACTACAGTTTAGTCGCCAACCTGTCTCTATGTTCTCTGTTTATCTATTGAGGTTATAATGGAGTCAAAATAATTCCAACAGAGTTTAAGCAATCTTGTTTTTCAAAAGAACAGTCTCTGTTTTCTGTTCTTTTGTTTTTGTGTTTTCACAGATCATTGTCAGTGACCTTCGAGAAATTTGCTGAGAGGTTCGAGCCTTATCATATGGGGGACAGTTTGTGTCGACACACAACGGCTGACAGAATAACAGGAACTTCAGGGAACGTCAGAGAGAGAGAGATGGAACTTCGCAATCTTCAAACTCAAGATGGTTCTTTGGGAAAAACAGAACAAGCTACAGAGACACTTCAAGAGCAGACTACCGAGACTCTTCGAGAACTGACTCCTGAGACATTTCATGGATAGAGGCATTCTGAGCTACGAAAGATTTTTATATTGTTTTTAACACATGGGTTTTTTTTTTTTAGTCAAATATTTATCATACAAAAACAATCAGGCCAATTAATGAGTGGTTTATTATCATCATGCTGCAAGATATGGTCAAACATGACATGATGTGATTTAATCATTTGTCTATGACTAGAAGGTCATAGTGCTGTAATTTTAGTTAAATCTTAAAAGATCCTAAAGAGAATTTTTCCTCAGTTCTCTCTACGTAGTGGCATTTGCATGCACATGTATTACTATTATCTGACTTCTTTTTGAATGGTACCCTCCAATTAACAGTTCTAGTTTCAAACTGATAAACCTGACAGGCAACTTGAGTAAATACTCGGGCACAGAAACCCTGAGGCTGAGATGCTGAGATGACAAAAGATGCTAAATATGACAAATAGCCAAAGGTGGTAATAGTTGGAAAAGGTAAAAGCACATGGAATTAGAATTGGTAAAGAATATATTTTCACAATGAGTTTTTGGAAATTCAAGTTGTACCAAATCACGGGGTGAAACTTGATGAATCATGTAAAGTGATTGCAACTGAATGTTGTTTATACATCTTAGATAATACCAGAAAAGCAGTTTAAGTTTTATCTACGTAAGCAGCTAAACTTGACTGAGTGGTGTTTTGCCTCAGGGCAACCATACATTTGTGTTGTGTTTTGCTTTCTTTTTATATATTTTTAATTTATTCTTCATTCATTTATTCATGTTTAATCATATAATCATTTATAATAATCATTATAGTCATTTATAGGGCTGTGTATTGCCAAGAATCTGGCTATACGATACGTATCACAGGCGTTGGGATACGATATGTTGCGATACATTGCGATATTGTAAACAAGGGGATATATTGGGATATTTCTCATTTTATGAATAGGACATAATTTTAATTTTTAATTAAAAACACACCACCATATGCAAACCATTCAGTTTTATTGAATCAGTTTTTGTGCAGGACGTGCTTGGGGGTGCTTGCAAGATTCTTTAGTTATTAAATGTATAAAATGTAAGCTTTTATAAACAGACCATATATATATATATTACAACTGTAACCACGTCAGATCATTTTGATCTGAACTTAAGAATTACATCTGCTTAATATCAATAAAAAATAAAGTGCTTACAGGACTTCTAAAGAAAACAAAAGAATTGTAAAATGAAATAAATACAGATATTGGACATTCTGAGAACCTTTTTGTTCGGAGAATTTCAAAAGTTTTGGATTTCGCAAGTTTTTCAGTTTGTAATTATGCTCCGCCTGGAATCGCCGAGACCACGACGCGAGCAACGCCTCAGCTGCACAAAACAGCCCCAACACGAGAGAACTGGACCTTTCACGGGACGCAGCAAGGTGCAGAAGAACCGCGGCGCGCGCGCCGCCTCGGCTGCACCGGGCGCTTCTGCTGCACAGACGGGCGGCGGGCGCGCGGCGGTTCCGCGTCCTGGAGCGAACCTTACCTCAAAAGCCGACATGACGCCCGCTTTACACCGAGGCAGGAGCAGGAACTATTCTTTCATCCTCCATTAACGTTAACATTAGTGGCGTGCCCTTATGCTAGTATTTCCTGTCACTGCAAATTCAGAGATATGGAGACTGCAATCTAGCGGTCAGGATATAAGCTCAAAACGAAGCAACTGTCATGAATCTTGTATGATTTTTATTTTTTATTTTTTTTTAAATATGGATATTCCATTTTTGAGAATGGATACAGTATCACCAAACAAAATATCGCGATACTCACGTGTGTCAATATTTTCTTACACCCCTAGTCATTTATATATTAATTGTATTGATTCGTTAATTGACTAGTCATTTATATTATATTATAGTTGTTTATATATACATATATATATTTATTTATTTTTTTTTTTCATTGTTGTTTAGTCTTATGACTGTGTGGTTTCAAGGGCTGTTTGTCTTCATGAATGAGAGATACAAAGGGAATGTTTATGGGATGTTGTTGTGAAGCAGTTTAGTATAACAATACTTATTGGGTTTGTGTTCTTCAGACGAAGTCTGAGCATTGAGACATACGCAACTAAGGCTATTCAAAAAACTCTGCTCTTTTTTATCATCACTTCGTCTCCTGCGTCTGCTCTTCATTTTCACTGGTTTTTCCTCAGTCAACTTCCTGGCTGATAGAAGACTGTTAATAGTGTTTTGGGTATTTTTGGGTACCAGACAGGACCTCCTGTTAACAGGGTTTGGGTATTAGACTACTCTGCTGACGAGTTGTTCTGTTACCGGACAAACTGATATTTTCTGATGGGATCTGGCATCCGGGGCTGGATCTTAATTGTCTAGGCATGGAATCGTGCTTGACGGAGATGGGTACACATACCAATCAATTTGTCGTAACTAGGGTTTTCTAAGTAACAATGGCATAGTATGCAAATAGCACAGACTATTACTAGATTTTTACTAAAACAGTACTAGATTTTTATGGTTCAAGTCAAAAAGTGCGGAAAAAGTGTCATTTTTTTTTGCACTGTCACTTTTTAGGCATTTTAAGAACCAACAGTTTTGTTCAACCCAAACCATCATGTTGAAAACAAGCACTGACCACCGGCAACAGATGCTGACAAGAATACCACTCTAATTAGACAAAACCCGAGGAGCGTGTCTGTTAATCTTTGTCAGCGTCTCTTAACGCAGTGCGAATTGACCATAGTCAATGCGAGACAGTTTGACTAAGCTCTTATTTCTCACACCTAACATATTTTACAAGAAATAAAAGCAATTACATCATGGGGGGGAGAATAGTCTACTTCCATTAAGACCACAAACCCATCACTTATGTTTTCCGCTTCAGAAAACTGAAACTGAAAGCCACATCAAGGTGTGATCGAGGAAGAACAAGTACTACCGGGGGGCTAAACCAGCCCACTTTGCATTAAATACAACCATCAACACCAAGGAAATCTTCAGAAATCCTGTGAAACCTTCCTAAAGCAGCATCATGATCATCACCGTGCTTTTGCAAGTCACCCTGCTACCACATCTGGCCCTCCCAGGTAAGAAAATAATGGAAAATAACTGACTTCTATTGCATTATGTCATTTTATGTATTGTTAGCACAAGTTGATCTAAAAGAAAATTTAGACAAGTTTACTTCTCATTCAACCAAGCTAAATGAATTTTTATGTTTCTTAGCATCTGTGCAAGTGGGTATAGTGAATGGCACAGAAGCCAAACCTCATTCAAGACCCTACATGGTCTCGATTCAAAGAAACAACAACCACATCTGCGGTGGATTCCTTGTGTCTGAACAATTCGTAATGACGGCGGCACATTGTTTTAAACAGTACGTTTTTTTTGTTGTTGTTAATCAATTAGTATTTCAATGCAAGTCATAATCACTAAGTGTCATACTGCTACAAAAGGGTCTTCACTTGGTGTGACTACTTTTAAAATGACTCATACTATAGTAGTACCCAACCAAATTTGTCAACGACTCCAACAGTCTCAAAAATAAAGGTATGAGAGTATAAACAAGCTTCATCATCCATGGAACATTTCCATTGCACAAAAGCTTCTTCAGATTATTAAAATGTTCTTCACACTAAGAAAAAATGATCTTTTAAGAATGATTCACTGAAAGGTTCTTTGGGGAACCAAAAATGGCTCTTCAATAGCATCACTTTTGGAAGCTTTAGAATGTAGGGAATCCAACAAATATTGTTTTTACTCAAAGCAAAGCTACAGTTGAGCTAAATGTTTGTAGATTTGCAATGTATGCATCATAAAGTATGTACTGTAAATACATTAACATGGTCTAAAATGCTACACTAAATTTTGAACAGCCCTCATTTACCAGCATGTTTTCTTCCTCTTCTTGACAGTGGAAACAACCTGACAGTTGTGGTTGGAGCTCATGATTATACTCATGGTTCTCGCCGCATGGATGTGAAGTTCTACCACATCCACCCTGGGTATGACTCCAAATATCTGCTAAATGACATCATGCTAATTCAGGTAAATGACTCAGCTAGGTTTTGCAGAGCAATCTGCAATAAAACTATTGTGTTCTTAACTATACACTAAACAATATTTTGAGGAACAGAAAAGTGGCATAAATGTCCGACTCCCTTAGGCTTTGTTCACATTGCACACAAATCTGATTTGTTTTCAAATCTGATATTAAGGACTGACTGATCAGTTCACTTTGCAAGTGAGGAAATACTTTAAAGCAGTGGTTCTCAATCCTGGTCCTAGTGCCCCCCTGCTCTGCACATTTTGCATGTCTCCCTTATTTAACACACCAGATTGAGATCATCAGCTCATTAGGAGAGAGATCCATGAACTGAACAAGTTGATGATCTCAATTAGGTGTGTTAAGGGAGACATGCAAAATGATTGCTTTAAAGGGATCCCAGGATATTAAGACTTGTATGGCTTAATATAATCTAAATGTCTCTTACTAAAATATGTAGTGGAAAACCCATGAAAGACTTTGTTTTATACATTGTTTATTGTTTTATATCTATTTTGAACTATGGGGGTGCCCTTATTTCGATTATGTAAAATGGTTGCACTCGGTGGGCTACTGCCGCTATCTGTTACCATTTTTACTGCAACACAACTCGGAAAATAAATACTTATACGATGACAACAGCTACTGACAGAGCTTACAGGTGGTGATGGATATAAGTGTAGGCTTAAACCAAATGCCGTACCATCGAATTTCCCCACAAGGAGTCTAAACGCCCCTAGATATCGAGTGAAATCAACGCTGAGAAACTCCTTCAGTGGGTGCAGCGTGATGACAAGTGTCGGCATGTTTGCATCATGCCAGGATGGTGTCTAGTGTTTCTCGTCTCTGCCGTTTGTAAGCTCTTTCAGTAGCTGTGGTCTACTAAAAGCTTCAAAGGCATCAGGGCTAAAGTGGAGAGAACAAAGATGCAGGTCTTTAGGACGTTTTTCAGAGTCATCCACAGGCATCTTCCCATTCTTTTCTCCTGTTATTATCACTAGGAAAGCAGTGAAGAATTACAATGTTTTTCTTGTTTGCCTTTGACTGAAAATTACAACCAAAAACCGCACAACATAGTCATTATATCAGTATTTTATTTTTCGAGTTGCTTATTCCAATGTTGTGTTGCGGTAAAAATGGCATCAGGTAGCGCCAGTGGCTCACTGAGAGCAACCATTTTATATCATCGAAATAATGGCGTCCCCCATAGTCCAAAATATGTATAAAACGATGTGGATTTTTTCATTGACGTAAATATTTCCTGGGTTTCCTACTACTTATTTCAGTAAAAGACAATTTATGGTACATTAAGCTGTTCAAGTCTTTATATGCGGGGTTCGTTTTAATTCATAGAGTGTTGTCAATATCTGGTGTGTATACATTGTTTCCAATATTAACAAAGTGATACAAAAGCTACCTGAAACCCGATTTTACTGTTCGGAGTAAGACATTGTAGATTTGAATTGGATTTCACACCACATATGAAGGTGACTTGGATTGGGAATGTGAAAATCATTACTGATTTTTGTTTTGTTTTGTAGTTTATTGATTTATAAAGCACATTTAAATCGAGATTTAAGATTGATATGCCACAAAATACGATTTTTATATCACAAAGCCTTAGCGATCCAGTCCTATAAGTTGCAAACCAAACAATATTTACATCATTTATTTACCATGAATCATGTTTCATGTATTTTTTTAAAAGTATATATATATATATATATATATATATATATATATATATATATATATATATATATATATATATATATATATATTTTAAGTAATCCCATTATCCTTATAAGTAAATTATTAACATTAATGACTGAATTACTTGCTGTAGTTAAATGAAAAGGTCGTTAAGTCCAAGAAGGTCAACTGGATCTCCATACCAAAGAAAGATAAGGACATCAAGGCCAAGACCAAGGTCAAATGCAGTGTTGCAGGATGGGGGAAAAAAACCACCAAAGGTGAAGCGAGTGCTAAGCTTATGGAGGTGAACGTCACCATCTTTGACCCAAAAGAATGTAAGAAGTACTGGAAAGAAGATTACTCCCCCTCACGTATGGTGTGTGCAGGTGGTCGTGGAGGATTTTGCCAGGTACAAAGATATGTTCTGGACAAATCCCAAATACTTTGATAGTTCAATTTCATTCACGGCCTGTAACTTTCATGACTTTTCACAGGGGGATTCTGGAGGACCCTTGGTGTGCAACAATGTCGCAGTTGGTGTTGTGTCATTCAATGAGAGAAACAACTGTGACTCACCTACACTACCGAATGTCTACACCAAGATTTCCAAATTTCTAAGTTGGATTAAAGCAATTCTTGAAGGCGTAAAGCAAGAGCTCAATAAATAAACATTTTATTTAAACAATGCAGTCATGTGTGTCAGTTTGAGGTTATTTCATCAAATAAATTTTTATTGATTTCTCAGATGTGATGAAAACCAAAGGCTTCTCTGTTGAAAGATGGTTCTCGGCAGCCTTGGTTTCCTGTGGGGGCCGAGCTCATTGCATGTGGTCAGACCCTCTGTGAGAAAGTCTAGTTTGCTGACTCATCTTAAAAAAAAATATATGCCTATGCAAGGTTATGAGATTCACCACAGACTAAAAAAAACAAAACAAAAAAACAGTTGTGTACTAACAGTCCTAAGTGAATGTGCAGAAAATATTAAGTTTGTAAAACAAATAGCAAAAAAAAAAAAAAAAAAAAAAACTCTTTTCACACAGGTTTCCCAGAACACTCTCCTCATATTCCATTGGTCAGGAAGCCCTGCCTAAACTCACACCATTGGTTGATACACTGTTGCTATGCCAGGCTAGTCAGGATTTTCAAAGCAAGTGAGCAATGTTTTGACAAACAGAGCCAGTGTTAATCTTTATGAGAAAAATTCACCAAGAAAAAGTTCTACTAATAAATTTAATGGAGAATTCACCCCAAAAAATAAATCTGTCAACATTTATTGACCATTTCATGACTTTTTTTTATCTGTGGAAACGGTCTGTACAGTGGGGTCCAGTGTTGTTCTGGACTGCCCTGACTTGGTATGGAAAAACAGAGCTTTCAAAATATCTCACTTTGTGTTCCACTGAATAAATAAAGTCATACAGGTTTGGAACAACTGAGGGGTGAGTAAATGATGACAAATGTCATTTTTGAGCAATCCATGTTTTAACATGACAATGTTCACACTTTACATTTATTTAACATCCAGGAAATGCTGTGGTAAATGGGGGGCCTGCCCTTTTACTTTGAGTAGTTTAAAAGTCAGTGACACATTTTCAATGTTTCACATGCACAATGACACACTTCACTGCGATTCTGCTCGCCACAGCTGTGACCACGCTGCACATCACAGGTAGCTTCTTTCATTAGCAATCCTTAACCTATTGCACTTTAAAGGGACTATTTTTTCAGTTTAAAGTGTTTTTCTCAATAGCTGTGGTTGGGGATGACATAATCAATGGAAAAAAAGCTTCAAAAACGTCCTTGCAATACATGGTCTCAGTGCAGGTCAATAAAGAACATGAATGTGGAGGATTTCTGATATCTTCTCAATATGTTCTTACAGCTGCACACTGTGCAAGGTAAGTGACTTACGTTGCATGTGTGTGCGTGCTTTCTTTTATTTTTGTATATGAAATATCTAAGCTCTTGTTCCACCAAAAAACAAAAAGACTCTGGAATGAGTCAATAATGACTAATGAGTGAACAATTCAGCAAAATGTGAGTTTGACCCCCTATTTATTTGTTTCCAGTAAAGAGATGACTGTTGTTCTTGGCGACCACAATATTTCTCCACGGAAAAATTTAGAAAGATACGATGTGGTTCACAAATTCATACCAAAAAAATACAGAGACTTTAAGAAGGGTAATGACATCATGCTTCTAAAGGTAAAGCAACACCTGTTGGACTGTGATGAAATTTTAAAACAACAAGACCAAACAATTGCACATTAAATAACTAAGTATTTGCATTTAAAGATTTCTAGGAAAGCAGTTTTGGGGGAAAAGGTGAAGACAGTGAAAATCCCAGATAACCACTATAGCGTTAAAAGCAATACCCAGTGCTTGGTTGCTGGATGGGGTTCCACTAAACAGCGTAAAAGAGTTTATGACCTTTTGGCCTTGAATGTATCAACTGTTGACATTCATGACTGCAAGGAAGCTTGGAAGAAATACAAAGTGAACATCACACAACTTCCACCAAACATCATCTGTGCTGGAGGATATAAACAGAACGGAGGGGTGTGCTCGGTAATAAACATATGTCTTAAGCACATAAGCTTAAGCACAGGTTTTGAGACAATTGAGTTTGACAACTAGCCCCAGCCTTAACTTCACATAAGCATAAATTATGTGTGACCCTGGACCACAAAACCAGGAATTGAGATTTATACATCATTCATTGGTTTGTTAGAATAGGACAATATTAATAAATATCTTCATGGAACATGATCTTTACTTAATATCCTAATGATTTTTGGCATAAAAGAAAAAACATTTTGACCCATACAATGTATTGTTGGCCATTGCTACAAATATACCTGTGCTATTTACAACTGATTTTGTAGTCCAGAGTCACGTATTGTAGTTTTTTTTTTTTTTTTTTTAGGGATATTCCATTGATCTATTAAACTGCATCTTCACATTCTTGCAGGGTGATTCTGGAGGCCCGCTGGTGTGCAATTCAGTGGCTGTGGGAATTGTCTCCTTCGGCATAAAGGGGTGTGAATATCCTGATGTACCGAATATCTACACTGATATTTCAAAACATGCACGTTGGATCAAAGCAATAATGAAGAAAAGAGAAATGTAAAGATTTTTGTTCATAGTACTTGTAAATTATGCTTAAACCTACATTCCTGACCAAATAAAAATATTTTGCTGATGACTTGAGTCTGTATTTTCACAATGACCACTTCTGTGCATGTAGATTGTTGTTTTTGAGATAAACTACCTCAAAATGTTCATGCTTTTGTGTATAATATGGGTTACAGTAAAGAAATAATGCATTTATATAGACGATGGACAGCATATAAAAGTGACTGAAATTTTTGGTTTGATACACACATTTGAATTGTCATTTTCCAATAAGGAGGGTACAAAATGAAAATAATTGAAGGGATAGTTCACCCAAAAGTGAATATTCTGTCATTGATTACTTACCCTCATGTCGTTCCAAACCTATAAGACCTTTGGTCATCTTCGGAACACAAATTAAGATATTTCTGATGAAATCTGAAAGCTTTCTGACCCTAGACAGCAACGCAACTGACACATTCAAGGTCCCAAAAATTAGTAAGGGCATCGTTAAAAAAGTCCATGTGACGAGAATACTTTCTGTGTGCAAAGGAACCAAAAATAACAACTTTATTCAACAATTTCTTCTCTTGTGTGTCTCACAGTAACACTTGATAAATTATCGCGATAATTTTTTTTTCATATCAGTCGATATAGATAATTATCACAATAAATGTCAAATTTTTATTGGTGAAAGTTGCAAAAACCAGACGGTTAAATGTGGCTTTAAAATGCTCTTTATGGTCTGAACACGACAAACACTTTGTTTTTTGAATTCTTCACACTTTTTCCAGTCATTTTTCCTTAACAAAATAAATATCTTAATAGAAAAAATTATTTCTTAGTTTTGCATGGTTTAATGAGCAATATTGTTTCAAATCAAGAAAGAGGTTTGTGTTACCTGATAATATTAATAAAAAAAAAAAAAATATATATATATATTTTTTTTTTTTTTTTGTCTCTTAGAAATACACATTTGATAGTAGCTTGAGTTAGGATGCAGATGTAAATTTATGTTCATTATCAAAATCAGTAATATCTGTAAAAATTGTAGCAACCTCATTTTTATATGGTGAAATTTATTTATTCTGAATAATAATAATAATTATTATTATTATTATTTAAATTAACCATTTAATTAACCATTTCTCTTCCATAGTATCATCCATAGATCATGATAATAACAGTTAAAACCACAAATATAGCACCTTAATATCATGATAAAATGGTTCCTAGGTATTTGTATGAAAAACAGTAGTCTAAATACATTTGGTATAAATGCATAAACGCTATAGAGCTTAATCACAAAAAATACTGTAATTATATTCCATTACTCCTCCTTCAATACATTTTATACATGTCTACATTAATAATATAATGAAATTCGACACAAATATACCCACAATTCTGACACAATACCACTGTGCAGTTGGTGTTACTGTAACAAGGTTAAAATGGTTTTGTTTCACTAGATTTTTCTGTTCACAAGCATTTAATGCTGTTCTAAAATTGTTAGTGTTTGTTAAAATACATTAAAAAGGGTCTGTAAGGAGGTAATGGTGTTCCCCCCCTCCATTTACATCAAAGTGGTTCAGCCCAAGCAGCCATACCTGCCATATTGCTCTTTTAGCGGTCTTTTCCGTCTTTTTCTCGAATGGAACAGGTATGCAGTGTTCCATGCTACAGACTTAGCATTTGTTTAAAAATAATACACGCACAGAAATACACAATGTTGAAGTTGTTTTTAGTTATTTTACTTTGTCATTTACATATTATATATACTTAACATGCATGTTTAACTATACTTGAGAATGTTATTTTTGTTGACAGTTACTGATGTGTGAGCTGAAGCTGTCGTGACAACCTGTTTATATAAAAAAAATACATTCTCTATGCAGGTAATGCATTGATAAACCATATTTTTGTGTTTTTAAGTTGTTTTAATACCAATATGGTTGCGTTTCGTACGCTCCTCTGTATAAATTTATGTGCAGGCCTATGGACTGAGGCCTCATTTCCTGTTCTCTCTCTCCTTTCCATTCCTTTCTCGTTTTTCTGCTTTTCCGTCTTTTTCTCGAATGGAACAGTTACTGATGTGTGAGCTGAAGCTGTCGTGACAACCTGTTTATATAAAAAAAAATACATTCTCTATGCAGACCCAATCCGGCGCTCTCCTGTCGTTCTTCGTCAAAATTTCAACACAACGCAGACTAAAGAGTCCTACGGTTACATTACTACAGTGAATTTATGGTAAATGATGGCGATTCGTAGATTAAAAAGCCTTCTGACAGTATCGTTGAGCATAGTGTTTCTCCTGTTTGCTAGCGCTGTTTCATCTGGCTATAAACCGAGTCATTTGAATTCAAGCACTTCAAGTTCGCGCCGTGCAGCTGTTGGAACTTTGATCCGAGCGGATAAACGGTCCGAGTGGCGCGCTTTGACTTGCGCTCTTTTGTTCCATCTTTGCCGCATAAATATTATTTCGAACATTTATAGAGACAGAGCAAAACGCGTCATAATCTGAAAACCACGCCCACCAGGGGGAAAAACAATCCAACGCTCTCCATTGACTTTGTATTGCGGGAAGTTGCCTTCTTGTCATTTCTGACTTACAACAAAAAATAGAACAATGTCTAAAAGCTGCTATCTGACAAGGTGAGCAGTAAACGAGCTAAAAAACCCAGAACTATGTTTTTATAAGCTGTCGACCCAAAAAACGAGCGTTTAAAAACACAAAAGTAGAGCGCAATGTGTCATATTACTCTGAGAACTATGCCCACTGGAGGGAAACCTAATCGTGACAGGAAACAATCATTATTTTTAACCGTCAAAGGATTGTTTTACCACCATGTGTAAACCTGAGGGGAGGAGATATACTGAGAAACCAATTTTTTATTGGTCTGTGTCAATGCTCCTTTTCCTTACCTTCCTTTTTCTGGAGAAATTATCCAACTAAATGGCTCAACGTGAAATACCCTGACATTCACAACTATTTGTGTCCTTAAACGCTCTTTTTTTTGTGAAAGTAGTTCCAGATTTTTTAGCTTGCTTACTGTACACCTTGTCACATAGCAGCTGTTAGACATTGTTTTGTTTTTTGTTATAAGTCAGAAATGACAAGGAGGCAGCTTCACGCAATACAAAGTCAATGGAGGGCGTTGATTTGCTCACCCTATGGTCTGTGTGGGTCCTAACACCCCAGTATAGTGATGGGGACACTATACTGTCAAGAAAGCACCATCCTTTGGATGAGACATTAAACCAAGGTCCTGACTCTCTGTGGTTGTTAAAAATCTCAGGATGTTGTTCAAAAAGAGTAGAGATGTGATTTTGGCATCCTGGCCAAATCTGCCATTGGCCTCTGATCATCATGGCCTCCTAATCGTCCCTATATGTACTGATTGTCTACATCACTCTTTCTCCTCTCCACCAATTAGCTGGTGTGTGGTGGGTGTTCTGGTGCACTATGGCTTCTGTCGCATTATCCAGGCAGTTGCTGCACACTGGTGGTGGATGAGGAAAACCATAAAGGAGGTCAAGACCACAAAGAGGCAGAGCAAAAATTACCATATAAAGCAGTGACCAAAACATTTGTTGCGTTTAAAAGCATCCTTTCATTGGAGATGATATTTAACAAACATATCCAGTAATTTCACAACAAAAAAAAACAAAGTCTGGGACACCCTATTCATGAAAGTGCAACATCCATGCTCTATGCTGTATACAATCTAGCAAATATATATATATATAGGAGAAGACCTTGTACTCAAGAAAAGCAAAACATATTTGGAGCAAATTCAGCATTTCGCGTCATCACTGACTGTCAGGATGTGTCTTGTGGTAGAGCTATATAAAAGACAGGTGGTCGCACCAGCAGCATCTTATCAAGATGAGTACAGCACACGTCCTGTTGCTCTCAGTGGCTTTGACGAGCTTGCTACTAACTGGTTAGTAAAATCATGCTTTACTGATTATAAAAACGATAACTGAATTGTCTTCTATAATCTCAAAGGTGCATTTTTGTTTGCTTAGGCTCTTTTGGAGCTGATATCATCAATGGCAAAAAAGCCAAGAAGAACTCCATGCTATACATGGCATCAGTGCAGATTGATGGAAAACACAAATGTGGAGGATTCCTGATCCACCCGAGCTATGTGCTCACGGCCGCACACTGCGATCAAAGGTAAAGGCTAGTTAACCTACTGTTAACCTAGAATTTAACAAAACTGTTCACTAATATGTCATCATTATGTTCACTTTATGCATAAAGTGGCAACATGACTGTGATCCTGGGCACCCACAACATTAGCCCACAAGGGGCAAATATGAGAAGATATACGGTGCAAAATAAACATAAACATCCATCCTACGAAAACGCCAAAAGTGGGAATGACATCATGCTTCTGAAGGTACAATATTCATAAATAAGTCAATTAAAATGTATTCTAAAATGCAAATGTATTAATTACTGTTATTTAAAGATCACTTTTCTTATGTGAATTTTAGCTGTCCAAGAAACTGAAAACCGGCAAAGGTCTGAAAACCATCAAAATCTCAAGTAGTGACAAACCACTAAAGAAAAAGACCAAGTGCCAGGTTGCAGGATGGGGTCAAACTGAAAAGGAAAAAGTGGTGAATGATCTTCTGGTGACAGATGTGTCACCCATCAACTCCACCGTCTGCCAGACAATGTGGAAAAA
This sequence comes from Cirrhinus mrigala, assembly GCA_036247105.1. Classification (NCBI taxonomy): domain Eukaryota; kingdom Metazoa; phylum Chordata; class Actinopteri; order Cypriniformes; family Cyprinidae; genus Cirrhinus; species Cirrhinus mrigala. Next base: position 20,373,488 of record CM070028.1, on the reverse strand, counting down.
AGTGCGAGTCAAACTCCCAGACAATGTCCTGTGTGCTGGGGGTTTTGAGACCAAAAGTGGCGCTTGCCAGGTATGTCAAAAGCGGTATTTTGAGAAATTTCATATCCTCTGAGTCCATATCTATAAAAATGTGACTGTTAATTGATCTCAAATGCATTGTTATTGCAGGGTGATTCGGGTGGACCACTGGTGTGCAGTAAGACAGCAGTGGGGATTGTCTCTTTCAACATGGGACGCTGTGACTACCCTAACGTTCCCAATGTTTTCACTGAAATTTCAAAATACAGAAGCTGGATCAAGAACATAATCAAAGGAGGAGCTTAATGTCTATAAAAATGCAATGCGTATTGTTGTGTAGTTTGCGAACTCAGCTTTTATGGTGCCATGTAAATGCTAACTGTCAAAATTGTCAATAAAACTGAAAAAAGAACAACAAAAACTCAAAAAAAACAATGACTCTGCATTTTTCTTTTCTAAAGCGCCACTTCAGAGAGAGCGAAACCGGTCAGGGGGCTGTTTGATTCTCAACCACTGCTAAAGTTCACAACCACCACCACATCCTAAGTTACACAACTGCCTCGTTACACAAAAATAGATGCAGTACTGGGGGAAAAAAGTTTGAGTAGACAAAAAGAAAAAAAATGTACATTTCTGAGCTTCGTTTAGGACACAAGCAATTGATTTGTCAAGGTGCACAGAAAGCCTTTATAGCAAAGAACTCCATTCATCAAATGGATATTTAGTCAGATTTTTATTTTTTTTTAAGATTTCTAATACAGTCACAAAAAATGTAGTTGTTGCATGAAGCAACCCAGTTTGAGAGAAAAGAGAGAAATAAGAGAAAGAGAGAGTGCTCCAGAAAGAGAATATGAATTCACATTAGTTACTCTACAGCAAAAGTTCTCATTAGGGGTGACTATTTTCTATCTTGGTCTATCTTTGACGTCCTACTTTTCAAAAGAAGAGATTGTGATCTTTTATGTCCTATAAACGTGTCCGGTTTATTTACCTACATACAGCTGCAAGCAGCGTTGAAAGGGTCCTCGCACCCAGGCCTACTGCCAGCTGGTGACTTTAGGAGAACAGCGAACGGTGAACAGTATGAATTTAAAGTGGTAAATATAGGAAAAATATGTCAAAGTCAATTATATGTGCCCAACTTCCTGCTACCAGCTGGCAGCGCTATGACTATAACTGGATATTGGCATGCAGATGTCTTCAGGCCAGGAATTTTAAAAAACATATGAAGTTTGGTGCAGATTGAACATGGTATGTTTGAGTTAAAGCAAAGCATGACATATCCTGTCACCAACAGGTAGTGCTATGGTTGTACCTGAATACTGGCCTTTAGATGTCTTCAGGTCAGGACTCTTACTACTGTAAACATGAAGTTTGGTGCAGATTGGACATTGTATGTTTAAGTTAAAAGTCATTTTTTGTTGCCAGGAGGTGGCGCTATGATTTTAACAGAATATTGGCCTTTAGACGTGTTCAGGCCAAGACTCTTATCGAACATGTGAGGTTTGGGGCAGATCGGACATTTACGGTTGAGTTACAACAGCTTCTTTTTCTGTGGCGAAACACTGAAATTTGGCCGGCCGCCATGGACACGAACTTTAACAAAAACTCAAGATCTTCGCAATTTAACATCGCAAAGTCCTTTAGATTAGACTGACCAAATATAATGTTGATACCATTAAATCTTTATAAGGAGTTTGTTACAGCGTAAAACAGGCTTCCTGTTACCAGCAGGTGGCGTTATGGCTATTAATTGAACATGAGCATGTAGATCTCTTCAGGTCAGGACTCTTCACAAATGTGAATTTTGGTGCAGATCTGACATTGTATGGCTGAGTTATAACAACTTCCTGTTTTATGGCAAAACATCGAAGTTTGTCAGGCCGCCACGGACACGCCCTTCAACTCAAGATCTTCACAACTTAACGTCACAAAGGGCTTTAGATTACACTGATCAAATTTAGTGTTGATCTGTTTAAATCTCTAGAAAGAGTTTACTTAAATACATTGCCTGAAAATGCCAAAAACCGCATAAAGCTTGCTGAGAAAATTGAAAATGACAAGACTTCCTGTTGGGTTTTGGACTTCGTACCAAGGGACTTTTTTGTAGGTATTGGTCTGTTACACGTGTTTACCAAATTTTGTACATGTATGTGAAACAAAGCTCGAGGGGCACTTTGTTGAAATTTTTTTGGTGCTGTTATCGAGCCATTTTGCCACACCCACTTCTGAAACCCATATCAGATGTAAATTTTCACCATCTTTGGCGTGTGTGCAAAGTTTCACGAGTTTTCAAGCATGTTTAGGCCCTCAAAAATGTTATTCATTTTGAGAAGAAGAAACTAAGCAATTCCAATAGGGTCCTCGCACCACTGGTGCTCGTGCCCTAATTATTCAACCACCTTGACCTGCAAGACATTTTGCTGTAGAGAACAACATTTTGTGGAAACAATCTTTGATTCTTTAAAACCACCATTAAACACTTCCTGTAAGTGCTTAGATGCTTCTGTCACCTCTCTACTGCAATCTTGGCCCATTCCTCGCCTGAAAAAGCTTTCAGATCACTGATAATCTTTTTCTTCACACTGCCACTGTTTTCTTCAAATTCAATCAGATAATTTCAATGAGAATTAAATCTGGAGACTGAACAGTCCACTCAAATACATTCTATGACTGATCCCTGAACCAAGCAAATGTAGATTTGGATGCATATTTTGGGATGATTGTCCTGCAGGAAAGTCCACTGATCATTATCTTCCGTCTTTGCATCACCAAAGGCATCACAGTTCTTGCCAAAATGGCCTGATACTTCAAAGAATCCATGATGTCCTACATACAGTCATGATTTCTACTTCCTGCAACAGTAAACCCGTAACAGGACTGGCCCACTTCCATGTTTGACCATGGAGATGGTGTTGTTCTGCTCATTAGTTTTGCCTTTTTTGCACCAGACATACTACTGATCCATAAGTCCAAAAAGTTCCAAGTTGGTCACATCACTCCATAAAACATTCTTCTAGAACTCCACAGGTTGCAAGTCTTTAGCTGTACATTGCATGTTTTTCTCAGTTGCTCTGACAAACATTTGATATTGTGCTTTTTCTTCAACTCCCTCAAAGGCATTGTCTCAAAATCAATTCCTGGAGGGCCACAGCTCTGCACAGTTCTAGCTCTAACCCTAATTAAACACACCTGTTTCAGCTAATCAAGGTCTTCAGGATTAGTAGAAACTTTCAAGCAGGTGTGAGTTGGAGCTGGTTGGAGCTAAACTCTGCAGAGCTGCGGCCCTCCAGGAACCGAGTTTGAGACCTCTGCTCATAGGTTTTCTGTTACAGCACATTAAGCTAAGCAATAAGGCTGCCAGCTTAGCTCTAGGAACTTTTAATGTCTTGGAAATCTTCATATAACCTTTCTAAAGTAATACAATTATTCCTTTTCTATAGCGTTTGTGAGAGCTCTGTTGACTTTGTCATGTTAGCTACTCAAACCTCAGCACATGCATAGGCTAGCTGTATGCACTGTATATGTAACAGCTCAAGCTAATTCTGTTTTCTAATAGAGTTTCTAAATGTTTAATTGTGTTTTAAGACAATTTCGTTCCCCACCATACAAATAGGTGACTAAAAAACAGCAATGTTGAATAGGGGTTGAATACTTATGACATACTGTAGCTGTGTTATTAAATAATCCTAGAACTCAAAAATATTACATTATATATTGACATCACTTTTAATATGCTAGGAATCTTTTATGGACGTAATTTTATATAAAGTCCCGGATTTTCAGAAAAGCATGTATTTGTAATGTTTCCTGGTCTCTAGGGGGTTGAATAATTTCGATTGCAACTGTAAATATATTTGCACTGCATTCATTTGGCAGTTTTTTTTTGTTTGTTTTTTTGAGTAACACATCAGAGCGATCAAGAATCATGGATGAATGAAAAAAGTAACAAGTAGGACATGCTTGATTTTAAAACGAGATATTAAAAGTGCAATAAGTCGCGGAAACAGAAGCAAATCCGAATCCTTTTTACTTATATTAGTTATGCTAGCAGGGCCTACTAGTTTTTACTTCTCAGTAACTTGCAAAACTTTTGTCATTAAAACCAATAAAAAAAGTTTATTGTGATAAGGTTATAGATTGTGATATGATATTGTCACCACATTGCCCACCCCCAGTTCCTGTCACACGCTACATTTCTTTAGTTTAAACGGACTACTGCTTAACTTTGTAGGCCATGATGCACAAAACCCACAAACCCCTAATATGTTTCCATGTTCTTTAATCAACATGTTCTGGTAAGACAACACACGTGGGCAGTGCAAAACTTTCAAAATGAGTCAAGACCTGCAGACCGGAGATGGGGTCTATCTTGACATGAATGCAGCATTACTCTGTGGTATAGCTGAAAAGTGTTACTAAGCATTGCTTTCATGTGGTTGGAAGCTATAGATCAATTTCAAGCTTATCTTCCATAATCTTGTAAACAAAAAGCTCAAATAAAAAAAAAAATAGTTGTTAGCAAACACATTCAAGCAGAAGAACTACATCTCTCAAAATATTTGACATGATTTATTTTACATTACAGAGAGCGACATGGGATTATAAACTATACAAAACTCAGCTGCAGTCCTTTTGTGCCTATATAAAAAGGGTGAACTTTAGATGGATCCAGGGGAAGATCATTGGCAGAACAGAAAGAGATTTCTCAAATAAATAAAAGAGCTGAATAACAATATACAGAACACACTTATATTATGATCTTCAAATTACTTTTGATTCATCTCGATGCTTTACGACTGTAGTTTTCTGTCAGCGATGAGCAAATTTGGGTTTGTACCATTATTATCTTCATAATAATTCAAATTTAGTGTGACATGTATGCAGGGGAAAAGCTTCTTGAAGTTTTCTCATTCACTGAAATGTTTCAAAAGCATATTATATTAACTTTAAAGTTCTAAATGCTTATTTTGTGAGGTCTTTAACATATTGGAAGCCTTGTTTGGTGTAGTCACTAACTGTGGATGGAGCAACCGATAAGGCATGGATAGACTTCTGGACCCCTGAGGGGGAAAAAAATGGAGCGATTACATTCTAGACTACGTTGTATTCACATTGTATGTGTGGTAAAAACTGATTATTTACCAACATGTTTATATACAATCATCATTTACCTGAGTTCCATGCATCCAGTGGCGAGAACTCAATTTTCGGTGTGGCAGGAAGCTAAATATTTTAGCAAAAAAAACAAAAAAAAAACTGACTTGAAACAACATAGGATAATACCACACAGACGCCACCATCTGGTCAGCATAACACATCAGTTACGAAAACTACACATACCTATGCTACCATGCAAAAGTTTGGGGTTGGTAAGATTTTTAATGTTTTGAAAGTCTCTTATGATCACCAAAAATACAGTATTATTATTGTGAAATACACTCTTAAAAATAAAGGTTCCAAAAGGGTGTTTTTGCATATAAGAACCATTTTTGGTTCCTCAAAGAACCTTTCAGTGAACAGTTCCTAAACGAAGCATTTTGAAGAACATTTAAAAAAATCGAAATCTTTTTTGAGTTGTGAAAGTTCTAAAAGAACCTTTTCTGCATTTTAAATGTTCAAGGTTCCTCACAGAACCATTGATGCCAATAAAGAAACTTTATTCTTAAGAGTGTCCTGTGAGATATTAATACAATTTAACTGTTTTCTATTAGAATGTATTCTAAAATGTAATTTATTCCTGCGATACAAAGCTGAATTTTTTAGCATCCAGTCTTTAGTCTCACATAATTCTTCAGAAGTCATTCTAATGTTCTGAATTGTTGCTCAAGAAACATTTATGTTGATCATTATTATTATTATTATTTTTAATCTTTCAGGATTCTTTGATAAATAGAACGTTCAAAAGACTTTGGAAACCGAAATCTTTAGTAACGTAAATGCTTTTACTCTACTTTTGATCAATTTAATACATCCTTGCTGAATAAAAGTATTCTTTTAAAATTCTGAATGGTGGTGTACTCTTATTTTCACTGTCACACCTTCGTAAATGAATATAGGTCATTGCTTAGCTGATGACTTCAGTGCTGTCATCGAAAGTCACAGGCTCTACTTTTGGTTTCATTAACACACTAAGTTCCAGAACTTATCATACCTCAAAGCCGAAATACTTCATCCACTCCTCCACAGCAGGTGGGATGGCAGCTTTAGCTCGGCCCAAGGCGACAGAGCCCTCTTTGCCATCTCCAAGAAGTCCTGAATCATATGCAACATATAGAGCGCCACCTGCAATGGTAACTTTTGTTGCAAACCTAAAACATACATAAAACACAAATCCAGTCATTCAAAGTCAAAAAGCCACAATGAGATAAAGAGTAGAGATGTTTGCAAGTTATATGAGTTATTTTGAGACAAACAATATTAAGGTTTTAGGTTAACTAAAACTCAAAACAAAAAAACAAAATTTAATGTTTACACTGCTTAAGTTCTTGCTAAACATACTTACTAGCACACTAGCTCTCATCAACCTACCAAGAAGATAGCTACTTGAATACATGGTAATTTAATTTATAATTAACGCAAATATTATAAAACTATACAAAACATAATTATGCACAAAATATATCAGTCCGCATAACTCTCAAACCCAACACACACTTGTATGCTAACTGCTAATTAGCTCCATATACAACAACACAAACATAACGTTACTTACTTGACTACAGGCAAAATCTTGGCAGCCATGGTCCTAAACGCAATACTATGTTATTCAACAAAAAACTGTGAAACAAAACCCTACTTTACAAGATATTTTGCTTTGTCTTGACAGCGAACTTCACTGACAAGGGCATTTGCACCAACAGAAAGAGCTGGTAGCAATAAAGTTCGTTTTGAATGTATTGAGACTTTCACTATCCGCACGTTCGACAAAACAGACGTCGGGTAAAGGAAAACAAAAATGTGTTATATGTACTTTGAAAAATTAAACAAATTAAAAGCAGACAATTGTAAGTGTTTGTTTAATAGACATTTGGTGTTGTGTGTTTGATGAATGTGCTGCCATGATAACATACTGAACTTGCTGTCGCCGCTTTGTTTTAGTTTGATTAATTAACTGTATTATTAATCATTAAAAAGACTTAGTTTAATGAGATATTGCGATTTAGCGTTAACAGGATCTTTATATTAACTTAAATGCCAAAAAATGTATTCAATAGTTTAGCCATAGTACTGAAAATAACTCTATAGCCTTGACTTTAGCTTTTTATTTCCTAGCCAGTCATTTTGTTCTGAATTTTATAAACACACACACATACATAAGAAAGAAAAATCACAAATTAATCAAAATAAAAACTAAAATAAAACAAAAACGATTCCTAAAACCCTGTTATTATAATATCCAGTCTCCCAAGTTTATGCACCTCATATAAATCGGATTGTACTTTGAAAGGCTCCGCCTTTTGACACACATAATGATCCGGTTCTGCTAGTTCTGTGGTTACAGCAACTACTGTTTTTTGACAGTTGATCGGTTCAACTTAATGTTTCTGTAAGCTGTGTATTTGCATCTTCCACAGATTTTCTCAAATGAATCTTTATGTCAAGTTGTTGCTGTGCAGCATATGCGTTGCTTTTATTGCGGTCCGATGGAGTGCTCCGTCATTTAATAAGGGTGAGTTGAACGACCGCCTTTCTGTTCATCTACGTGCCGTAATAAAATGTATTATTTGTATAACCTATCATGCCACATTAAAGTCATGTGCAAGACCCAGTCAAACCATTATTTAGGAGGAAGATTTTTTTTCTTCCTTTTTTCTGGCAAGATTTGTGGTGGAACGAATACCTTGCTGTTGAGATAGGCTGTTATGTCATGTATGCTATGTAATAATAGTATTTTGGAAACGTGACATTATTTTAAAAAGTTCAAAAAGTTCTCAAAACCCCGATATCACAAGGTTGTATTCCACAAAATAACTAGAAATGATGTTTCAGAAATTAGCAAAAACACTGTGTAGAAAAATACAATAAAGAATATAACCAGGAAGAAAGTACACTGTAGCCTGCAACTCCAACATGAAAAGTCATGACTTTTAGCGTTATCTATTGGGGTTGTGCAAGGCAAGATAACAATTATGTGAACAAATGCTTATGCCCAATGTCATTTTACTACCTAAAATTGTTTTTGAATTAAACATCAAATTCTATGCTTACGTTTCACCATCACATAATGTGTGCAAGTGAGTGGACGAGTGTGTTTAAGAACTGAACTCCTACTAAACTGGCCCATTCATAACATATTTCATGTAAAGCTGATTATTGCACTATATCTCCCGTTTAGGTCACTGTAAATTGATTTTCTGCATTTGGCAATGTGATAGATAATCCTTGATGTCTAACATTTGATGGTCATCAACATGAACTTTCATGATGAGTATAAAAGTGCCACACAGATCATCACATATTTGCTTAGCATGCATAAATACTGAATTCCGTAGCAAAAAAAAAAAAAAAAAAAAAAAACCCTGTCAAAATCAATCAAGGCTTTTATTTACCAGCCGACAATGACATTATTGCAATTAAGAATGTGTGACAAGCAAAGGAGCATCTCTGTCCTGCACCAGTTGTACCACCTTGTTTTACCCTCAAAATAATTGCTGTTACCATAGAGCATTTGTCGGAAAACAGAGAGGCTATTGGAGAAGTTTAATATAGCTTCCTATCCACAATCGACGTGACTAACAGAAAAGGGCTAGACATAAAATCTTTTAATGAACTGTGATAATCCTGGAAAGCTTAGAAAGCTGGATTTGTTACTTGACCTTTATGAACATTATATACACTGTTACAGCATTATGAGGCATTTTTTGCAATAACTATCATTTATACAATGTCTACACTAGGCGTAGTCATTCAGAATAACGCCGTAAGTTTTCCCAGCAGGCACCGGACATCGATATAACGTCAGGTTGATGTTGGACCCCAACATCATATTTGACATTGACTTAACATTGGATTTTGGTTACACAACCTTAAAACAACGGAATATCAACATCAGCTGATGTCGGTATTGAACATTAATTTAACGTTGAAATTAATTTAAATGTTACCCGATGTCGCAACCGATGTTGTAACCAAATATCAACGTCTTATGACGTGGTGTGCCCGCTGGGTCTGGACTCCATAGCAGCTTTAATTGACTGACATGAGTGACATGTAAAGCAATGTTCGTTTTGTTCAGCGTCATATTTAGTGGTGTGAAAATGTAAAGTCGATGTCCTTACAATAACAGTACTAGTTCTTGCGTACAATCAATAAGTCATTCAAGAACATTGTATTTAGTGGTCAAAAGTTGATTCTACAAGAGCTCATTATCACAGTTGGGAACACAATGGCTTTCTTCTCCCATGAGGGGTTTTGGCATCACAACGACTTTGTTTCTAGGTTAGACCATTAAAGGCACACATCCCTTGGAAATCCTGTAGAATTTAACTAAATAAATGACGACTTCCCAAAGTGTTTTCCATTTTGTGTGCCTTATGCATCAGATGTTTAGCTAACAGTCTGTGAGCATGTAAATGGCATCACTGGTGATAAAGGGTTCCATTTTGCACCAATTGTGTCCAATGTAGATATGGTGTTAGGGGCTTCTCATGCATGACACAGCATTTTAAACATGTGGTGCTCAACTCAAGACATTTTCCCCATTCGATTGCCTGTTTGCATTTTTCCAAGCAAAACTGGCCTCATTCTGTATGAAACCTGTTGAAAAATCCAGCATATGCTGGTTAGGTATGTTTTGAAGCATGGCTGCTGGTTTAAGCTGGCCCTTAGCTGGTCATGAGCTGGTTTAAGCTGGTCATGTGCTGAACCTACAAATAAAGGTGCTTTAAAAGGTTCTTAACAGCGCTGCCATAGAAGAACCATTTTTGGTTCTTTAAAGAACCTTTCAGTCAAAAGTTCTTTAAAGAACCATCTCTTACCTTTTTATAATCTGAAGAACCTTCTTTCACCACAAAGAACCTTTTGTGAAAGGTTCTTCAGATGTTAAAGGTTCTTTATAGAACCGTTTAGACAAAACGGCATCGTGAAGCACCTTTGTTTTTAAGAGCTGCTCCTGAGCAGGAGCTAGTTGCGTGGTTACAGCTTAGGACCAGCACATGACCAGCTCAAACCAGCATACCAAAACATACCTAACCAGCATATACTGTTTTTTTTCAACAGGGAATGGCCTCATAGTCAATATTATACTGTGAATTGTGTCTTTTTCAGAGTCCTTGAAGGGTGCCCGGGTCTTGTTGACCGGCGCCAGTACTGGCATCGGCGAACAGTTGGCGTACCACTATGCACGTTTAGGAGCGCAACTCGTTATCACGGCGAGGAGAGGAAATGTCCTAGAACAGGTCGGTTGGGTGTTCTTCTTTTATTCATCATTTACATATGATTTCAGGATATCTGATTGCTTCATCTCAACTCAGGTTGTGAGCAAGTGCTTGGAAATGGGGGCTCAGAGGGCTTTGTACCTCCCTGCGGACATGGCAAACCCCTCCGATGCTGACCGTGTGGTGCAATATGCCATCGAACAGCTCGGGGGTCTGGATTACCTGGTTCTGAACCACATCGGGCCCAGTCCATACAAAATGTGGGATGGAGATGTGGAGCACACGCGATGGCTGCTAGAGGTCTAGAATCACAAAAATGATTAGTGACTTTGTAAAGCGATAGTTTACCTAAAAATGAACATTCTGTCATTATTGACTTACCCTTGTGTTGTTTCAAACCTGTATGGTTTGAAAAAAAGATTTGCAAAATGCCCTGACTGCTCTTTTTTGGTTTTTGGGGAAAGTATACCTGTTATTTTTGATTCCATGTGATGTAAAACTAATTTGTTTTTTCATTAATTTTATACCCACTCACAGGTGAATTTTCTCAGTTATGCACAGATGACGCAAAAGGCTTTGCCAACTCTTGAAAAGAGTAAAGGAACGATAGTTGTTCTTTCCTCCTTGCTAGGTGATTAAAATATGAACCTTTTCTCAACCGTAGCTTGTTTGACAAAGGAACAAATGCTGGAATAACATCCATCTGTTTTCCACAGGAAAAGTGTGTGGTCCCTTTGCTTTGCCGTATGCCGCAACTAAGTTTGCACTCAATGGTTTTTTTGGAGGCCTCCAGCATGAGCTAGCAATGCAAAAAAGCAATGTGTCCTTAACCATCTGCATACTCGGCCTGATCGACACAGATAGCGCCATGGAGAAAATCAAGTAAGAACAAGCTAACATCAAGATCTTTGGTTCTCTATGTTAATAAATGCAATGCAAATTTACATTTAGTTAAATGTGGAATCAGTTTCTGCTAATGAAAAACTTTTAGACATGAACAGCAACTCTGTTGAAAAAATTTGGGGGGGGGGGGGGGGCTCATTTGCTGGCATTGAATATAAAAATATTAATTTTATGAGTGCCTCTAGTGTAAAGCTAAACACCACTGAAAAGGAATAAAACAACAGAAATTAATGAACAAATGTCATGCCTCCAGGCCGGTAGATATCAGTGTAATCTCCATAAATAAATCAATAAAACATTAACAAAATTTAACAATGTTTAAAATTGTAGAGTTTAACGGATTAGTTAACTTCCAGAAAAAATCCTCTGATAATTTGCTCACCCCCATGTCATCCAAGATGTTAATGTCCTTCTTTTTTCAGTTGAAAAGAAATTTGAGGAAAACGTTCCAGAATTTTTTTTTTCCATATCGTGGACTTTAATGTATTGATATATGTAGTCTCGGCTGGGATCGTGTATAGCTCTTTGAAGCTGCATTGAAACTGCAATTTGGATCTTCAACCCATTGGCCACCACTGAAGTCCACTATTTGGAGAAAAATCCTGGAATGTTTTCCTCAAAAACCTTCATTTCTATTCGACTGCAGAAAGAAAGACATGAACATTTTGGATGACATGGGGCTGAGTAAATTATCCTTTAAGTTTTACCTAGTGGTGCTAGCTCAGTGCTACAGCAGTTCCTGACAAACAAATGGACAAAGTCTAATTTGTGGTCCTAAATAGGACTTACTTATGCAACTTACATATTCTTTATCACACATGACTGCTTGAGCTGCTGATAAAAGGCTCATTCATCATATCTCTGATGTGTTTACCACAGAGGTTACATCAATATGACCGCCTACCCTGCACACGAAGCCGCCTGGCACGTTATCGAGGCTGGAGCAACTCGACAGTCTGAGTCCTTTTATCCTTGGTACACCTACTACGCGTGTCTCTTCAGGGATTGGTTCCCCTACTTGAGGGATCAAGCGATTCAAAACTCCTACACATATAATCCACAAGTTAATAAGGAACCAGTTACTGAAAGCTGACCATTTCATGGGAATCTTTGTGTGGAGCAGAGCATGTGTTCTGATACACCAAGCCCTGGTGCTCACGAGGGTGAGGAGTTCTTCTCCCTGTTGAAGACCAAACCTAAAGCTTTATAATGAAATAACATAACAAAAATATGTTATGAGGTGACTCATAGTACATCCAAGTACAACCAAGAACGTGTTGCTGCTGTGAAGATTTAAAGAGTTTAAACATTGTGTATTCCCTTGAAAAATGAACCATGATTTTATTATAATAAAAGTGTAGTAACCATGTTTTTTGGTGTATAACCACAGTTTTAATAAACTACAGTTAGTGTAGCATGGTTAATTTGTGGTTATCATGGTTTAACTAGTAACCATGTTAGTCTGGTTTTATTTGTAGTAAAACCATGGTTAATTTTTTAAAGGGTTTTTCTATGTTCACAAACTTCATGCACAATTAATGGCAGAAACTGTTTAAAATCTGTTAAAACCACATTTTTATGTAATCATTAAGGATGTGAAACAGCAGATTGTTTTTTCTGTTTAGACTTGACTACATTTTCTCTTTATAAGTCAAAGCACTGTTAACTTACCTCATGTTTTCTTATCAGTGATTTACGCAATGTTTCTGACGTGAATATCTTGTATCAAACTCGACAATAAATATGTTTCACTAAAAGCTTGTCTCGTGTCTTATTGAGTGTACAACATTTGACAACGAGATGTTTCAAGACATTTATGATGTTTTAGGCAAAGAATTTTGCCCGTTAACCCTCTATGGTACCGTGTTACCTCCAGACACCACAGCCTATTTTTGTTTTTTTTTAAATAAAATGAGCCACCCATTTAATGAATCAATGCTATCTTAGTAAAGAAGAAGTCAAATACTAACAAATGAAACTGCAAAAATAGTGGTCACATGACCCATAGGGGTCTATTTTGCTTCCTCTTTCTGGACATGTGCACGTCACATGACTCCATATTTTGTCCAGAGAAAGGTACAGTTTTCATCAATTTTCATTCATATAATTGCCAACAAAAAATCTAAATCACCTTCTCTGATTAGTAAAGAAGTATTTTCAAAAGCTTTTCATAATATATCATAGGAAATTACAAAAAAGTGCATGTTGCCTCAAGGCAACATTGTACCACAATGGAATCACATATGGCCATACCAGGCATATAGCATAGCATACATGTATATGATATTTGTAAGAAAAAAGTTAGAATTATCTAAATGTTTTTGCATTTTTGCATAATATTGTAATGCATTTATAAGAACTGTAATTCATATACAATATCTGCACATATTCTGTTGAGAGGAAGTGCTTCCTCAGCTTTCACAAGCAGTGAGGAGTCATTAGAGAGGAAGGAGATTTTACATGCATGTGCTTGTGTGTGTATGTGCATGCTTGTAAGGAAAAGTTATATATTAGCATAAGGTTATGATAATTGTATTTATTTATTTATTTATTTTTACTTTGAAACAACACTAATTACAATGTTTTGGTATGATAACAGATTTGATAGTTTGATTTTACTTTTGATCCATGATGGTACAGTGTTGCCTGAAAGCAACATGTGGGTATGAAATCTTACTTTTTGTTAAATTTGAGATGTGCAAAACATCAAAAGTGTGATAAATCTATTTGTTCAAATGTTTGATTAAAGAAATTTGTGTTTTAAATAAATTGATAATTTTTTTCTGCATGAAAATATCAAATGTTTCATTTTGTCCGTTGTGGTACAATGTTGCCTTGAGGCAACAAACTTTAAAAAAATAAATAAATAAATAAAATATAAAAATGTTTATTGATATTGTTATAGCGTCCAAGTTTAAGCAGGAAAAACATCACAAATAATTTTTTCCTCACTGATATCATATTGCGTACCGTAGAGGGTTAAACGTCCAGTACTAGGGGTGGGAATCTTCAGGCACTTCACGATCCGGTCAGATTCCAAAACAATTCTTGATCTACATTTTTCCCCAATTAAGTCTTGCAAATACAATATTGCAGTTTCTTTGCTTTTTGTTTATAGTTGGAATCTCTGCATGTCAGTACTGTCATCTTAAAAGTAGTGGTGTGAATCTTCACTGGTTTCATGATTCAATTCAGTTACAATTTTCATTCAACTCAATATCACTATGCATCACATTCTCAGTTTTCAACATTACAGCACATGGCTACATTTTCATATAAATCTTTATATCAAATTTATTTTGTGGAAACTTTATTTTTTATTATATAAACAGGCTACTTTTAAAACAATCACTTATTTAAAATAAGCGTTCTTTAAGTATCCGAAAGTTTTAAGACAATAGTTATGGGTTTTTCTTTTTCCTCACCATTATTGCCGTTTGATTATTACTGATGAGATCATAGACAATGACAGCTTTAACAGACTGTATTCACACTAAAGAAGAGATCTATTTCGATGTATTAGATGTTTTGTCATGCTCTGAAAACATAACTGACGGTGTGAACATCAAGTTCGTATAAAAGCATTCGAAAATGGAAGTGCACTTAACTGCAGCCGCAATCAAACTTCAGGATAACAAACAAACAAAAAAAAAGAAAGTCCGTCAGTGCGCGAGTTTCGTGCATCTAATAGTACTGCATTCCAAACGGCATTAATGAAAGGATATCTAAAGTAAAACAAAGGCGGGTGGAAGGACACACTGTCAAGCAATGAGCACGTGTCTAGTGGCTTTCACACCGACCGCGGAAAGCGCTGCGCTGTGCTATGAAACCCATTCATTTCAATTGCTTGCGCCGCGCGAGGACGGCTTTGGTTTTGCGTCTACCAAAGGGCACGCGCACCACTGGCGCGCAAGCCGTGCACGCCGCGCATAAAGTCCAAAATTTAACTTTTGCTGCTGCGCTTTCCGCGTTCGGTGTGAAAGCCGCTTCACACAGCGCAAATTCTGTACAATGTAGCCCGCCACACGTGCCACA
This sequence comes from Cirrhinus mrigala, assembly GCA_036247105.1. NCBI lineage: Eukaryota > Metazoa > Chordata > Actinopteri > Cypriniformes > Cyprinidae > Cirrhinus > Cirrhinus mrigala. The sequence continues at coordinate 20,358,153 of CM070028.1, read as the reverse complement.
TGCGGAAGGAAAAAAAGCAAAAAAAAACAAGCTCAGAAATATTCAGAATCGTTGAAGAGAGAATCGCGATGCATCGGAGAATCGATTTTTTTCTCCCACCCCTAGTTAGTACCCGCTCTTCACTAAAGGATTATTCAAATAAGGTAAAACCATGAGCACAAAACTAGAAAATATATACGTTCTTTGCACCATGAAGACTACATTTGGATATTGTAACGCAATATGTCCAGAAGAGGGCAGCAGTCTCTTGATAATAGCGACAACAAACACTTACACGTGTTTGTTGTAAATTTGACCAGTAGGTGGTTTGATTGTATGACCGCCAAGATCAAGATTTTTCTCTGTGGAGTGAGTCCTTCATTAGAGAGATGCGCCACGTTAATTCCCTGCAATTATCATGGGTGGGTCATAATATATTGAATTCACCGAAGAGCTAGATTAACTGAAATTGCACCAGGCTGTATCAGTTCTCATGTACTTGACTGGGTTTAAGAGGAGAAATCAAAGCCAGAACTTCCTCCTACTCAACGTGCACTGCCTTACACATTACGCATACACTATCTCTTTCTACTCACACTTTCCCCTTCTCTCTTAGACACACACCCACACATGCCCGCATACACGCTCATGATGGGGCCTCCAGGGGGAAGGAACGGGCCCGGCTGGCTGGGATAGCAGCCAGTAACACCTGCAACAGATTAGAGGTCCTAATGCTGAGCAATAAATCCCCCGCCCTCTCCAGCATCACCATGAACATGAACTGAACAATCTATCTATCTATAACTGATTTGTAAAAGATTTTTCTTATGAGTCAGATCTTTTTAATGAATCATTTAATCCAGTTCATGAAAACAATCTGAATAGTATGTGAGTGATTTATTCACAAATCATTTTAATCAATTCTTGATTCAACATGCCATCTGCAGTCTAAGTAGGCATCGATCTAGTCACATTTGTTCCACTAAAACATATCTCCATATTGTCAGCGTCAGCAGCATTGTGGTATATATCCTTGTGGTATATATATATATATATATATATATATATAAACATTTCTCCATATTATCCAAGCATCTTTAAAATAAATCTTAAGAAAACAGAAACAACATTGCACATTTAGCAGCTTAATCTTGTAACCTATGTAACCTCCAAAATACAAGCTCTCTGCTCTCTAACAAAAGACCCCCAATGTTCCCAATTAGCAGAATCTAGAAACAGAACTGCTGTTGTTCTGGACCCAGATTTCCTGTTCACTGTGAGACAGTACTAGTTTGCATTTAGATGAAAAGGGTGTGTTAGCCCACCCTCTAGCCTCCTAACCTCCCTCTCTCCATGCTTTTCAAAAAGCACACAATGGCTGACACCTGTGTCCTTTCAGAGCGGCCAGTGTTATTGTTTACACACTCAGCGGAGGGGAGGAAGAGGCCACAAGAGCTGTGAAGCGGGCCAAAGCTGCAGCCCTTTACCTCCCTCTTTCTAATTAGGACGCTTCACCCAGACCCAAACACACTAGGGGTGTGTGTGAGTGTGTGTGACTGGGCCTCTTTATTTCTGTACTAGTAGCAATTAAAGTTAAAGAAATATGATCTATCTAGATACGTATGGACAAATGTAGGAATGACGTTTTTGTAAAAGAACTGTACTAATTTCCAAAGAATCAGTTGATCTAGTTCCTGAAAACATTCTGAATCATTCACTGGATGTTTATCTATCTATCTATCTATCTACCCTGGTGAAAAAAACAGCATATGCTGGTAGCTATGTTTTGATGCTGGTTTAAGCTGGTCCTTAGCTGGTTTATGCTGGTTGACCAGCAACATGACCAGCATAAACCAGCAAAGGACCAGCATAGACCAGCTTAAACCAGCATCAAAACATACCTAACCAGCATCCCAGCATCAAAACATAGCTACCAGCATATGCTGTTTTTTTCACCAGGGTATCTATCTATCTAGACTCACAGACAGACAGACAGATGGACAGAATTGTTCAGATTCAGGAAACAAACTTTTCAGTGATTCAGTTGGTCCAGTTCACCAAAGCAGTCTGAATGTTGTGTTTGCAAATTAGACTGATTCATTATCGAGGTTAACTCACTGTGTATCCATATACATTCTTTATCTATCTATGTATGTATCTATCTATCTATCTGGGAAGCAATGACTAATTTGTAAAATCATTTTTGTAACGAGTCAGATCTTTTCAAAGAATCAGTTGATCCAGTTCAGGAAAACATTCTTAATGATTAATTGAATGTTTATCTATCTATCTATCTACAATATCGGAATCATTAAAGAATTGTTCTTACGAGTCAAATCTTTTGAGTGAATCAATTGGTCTATTTCATCAAAGCCGCCTGAATGTTGTGTTTGCAAATTAGACTAATTCATTATCAAGGTCAACTCACTGCCTGCATCCCAATGTGCATACTATCCACCCGAAATTCTATGTGATAGTAGTAATTTTCAAGGGACCGTGTATTCATTGGCTACATTCACACTGCCAGTTTTTGGGATTGACAACCACATTTACTTTACAGGTGTGAGTCTCGAAATGTCTTGTTCACACAGCAGCTTACAGTAGCGTCTCGAATACTGTCTGTATGAACCTGCCTACAGTGACCAAAATAATATCAAACATGGCGACGTCCATAAAACTTAAAAGTCTTATCACTTTCTGACACGACAAGAGTCCAATCGAGCCGCGAGTTCATTCATTAGACCTTCATTTACCAACAGCAGCTTTTAAATTTGGGTGGAGAGCGGAGCATTTGAGCCGCGCAGAACACATAACTGACGGGAGCGGCTCTGGTCCAGACATAAAACTTTAAGATGACACACAGCTCATTTCTCCGTCACTGTAAGTTACTGAAACCACCCATTAAAACACGAAACACACGGTAGACGCGCGTTTGTGCGGCAGAGCGGCTCTCTTGCACTGTATGACGTGACGGGCAACTAGTTGTCCAGTCCTGTTCCGTTCACACAGCGCATGTGTTCCGAGAATGCGGTTGTAGGTCCTGAAAATGTTCGAGTGTGAGATCGGTTGTAGAATGCGGTTGTAACTTACCGTGCTGTGTGTGAACGTAACCGTATTAGGGACTCAAATACAGGACTAACAACCGTATTCTGCTGCTGTGTGAACGTGGCCATATATATTCTTTATATATCTATCTGGACAGATGTAGCCACGACTGATTTGTAAAATAATTGTTGTAATGATTCGGATCTTTTCAAAGAATCATTTGATCCAGTTCACAAAAAAAACATTTTAAATGTTTCATTGATTGTCAATCCAATCCATCTATCTAGCTGAACAGATGTAGCAATGACTGATTTGTAAAAGAAATCTATCCTAGACAGAATATCCGATTCATGAAAGAATTATGCTTACGAGTCAAATCTTTTAAGTGAATCAGTTAGTCTAGTTCACCAAAGAAGTCTGAATGTTGTCTTTGTAAATTAGACTGATTCATTATCGAGTTCAGCTCACTTTAAAATACAAAAAAAATATTCGGAATGATTCATTGATTGTCTGTCTATCTATCTATCTATCTATCTATCTATCTATCTGTTCAAAGAATCAGTTGATCCAGTTCACGAAAACATACTGAATGATTTATTGAATGTCTATCCATCCATCTGGACCTAAGGCCCGAAACATGAAAAATTGATCTTATGAGTTGAGTCTTCAGTGAATCAGTTGATCTAGTTCTAGTTGTGTTCACAAATTGGACTGACTGATTCATTCTATTCATCTGCACTATTTATATATGGAGAAAGCAGTGATACATGATTCATGAAAGAACTGTTCTTATGGATCAAATCTTTTTAGTGAATCAGTTCATCTACAGTACTTTACAAAATCAGCTTGAATGATTCTGTCTTTTCCATCGCCATTCTAGCTGTGTCCTTATGAGTTTGGAACAGCAAAAGAATATTTGGTCTTATTTGTTGTTTATTCCTGAATGCTAAAGGAATTATTTGTGTGGTCGTCTGTTGGCTTGGCTTGTATTTGTGATGATGTATTGATTAAATAATTAGGTGGCATCTGCCTTGAGTCTGAATATGTTTGCGGTCATTATTTTGACATATTTTCGCCCTGTATCTGAGCTTAATGAAGTCCCATGCACAATTACGCATCTTTTTGTACCCTAGCCCTTCTCTTTCCCTCCTGTTTTGGGGGGCACATGGGTGGCAGGGTGGGGGTCAGATGAATTCTTCTTTCTCTCCCTGTCTCTTTTTCTCCATAAAGGAGAGAAAGACCAATTAACAAAGGATAAGAAGTGAACCGTAAATACCCTCAACAAGGCCCAGCAAGAACAAGAACTGGCTTTCTCTCTCTATCTCTCTCTCTTTCCCCCCCATCTTCCATCCCCTCCACCTTTCACAAAGGGAAGGCTCGGAGCTTACAAAGTGCCAATTAACACTGAATGTTTGGCCCTTGCGCTTCCCTCCCGGAGCCGCTGACAGCGATGGTGTCTGGGTTAATACCGAAGGCCTGCAAAGAATTATAATTCTCCTCCTTCGCCCCCTCCTCCGTCCCTCCCTCTCCTCCCATCCTCAATCCCTTTATTTTGTTTCCAATGGGGTGGTTTTACAGTTCAATGCACGTTCAAAGGGTGATATAAGATGACTTTCCAAAGAATTTTGTTTGGAGCAGAGGAGAGGGGCAGGGTAGGGGTTGCCATTGCGGTGGGGTGATTGGTTAAAGGACAGCGATTTAAAAAAAAAAAAAAAAAAAAAAATCAGACAGACAACTGAGGCTTCCTTTAGTTAGTAATGTTTGGCAATTTTGGATTTGAACAAAACCCAATCACTGACTAAATGGAAGTCCAGCGTAAAAGCCTGTTCACACCAAGGACAATAGCTATTACTATAAAGTTTAAAAAATCATTTTAATTCAAGCCAGTGGAGTCTATACCACAACCATAATGATAATGAGACAGAGTAATGATATCCTTTAAGTCACTTTCAGAATGTTTTTCTAGCAGATGAACGATAAAACACTGACAGCTAGTCAGAATCCACCCGACTTTAAAGAGCTTCAATGATTTTATAGATCTTATAGAATCTTATTTCCACTTACATCGCAGTTTGGTCAGTTGCCCAGATGCACGGCCATGTTGGAGATACTTGAATGTAAACAACAGCATTGATTGGACAGTTCTGCTAGATTATGCTGTCTAAACCACAGAAAAAATGTGTGGAAACAGCTAAATCATATAGAGAAGGATTTGGTAAACAGGAAAGGGCCCAATAGTTTGAGAAATTAAAGTTAATAGGTGGTAAAGATACATACGAGCAGTATTAATTAATTTATTAGCCTAATTTTTCACCTACCTGACCGGAAATTATGCGAAAAAACATGAATGCTGTCAAGATTCTTTCCATGGAAATATTGGTTCATTTTGGCCAACCACAAATGCCTTTTGTTCCTCAGACAGTTTTTTGCACTCTTCTCCTTGATTTCTTATAACTTTTGGCAGTCTGTAGTAACTCAAATGTTTTCCCATTACAATAAACATTAAACAAAACATTACAATAATTGACCATTTGTAGCAGTTATAATCAGCTAAATTTGCAAGTTCTGTTTGGTTCAGTGGCTTTGTTTACATTCGGTGTGTTTTTTAAGCTAAACTTGTAGCCTAATTTTAAGTTAAGAGCAATGTTTTTTAATACCCTTGTGAAAATTAACTATGGTTTTACTACAAATAAAACCAAAAAAACATGGTTACTATAGGTAAACCATATGGTAACTACAAATTAACCATGGTTTTGGTATTCTAACCACAGTAAACCATGTATTTATAGTAAAACTGTGGTTTTACAAATGTTATCAATACGCCAAAAAAACATGGTTATTTACTATAATAAATCCATCGTTAACTCGTAAGACAATGTCATGTCGCGCGCGAGACGCGGCAAAAAAAAATGTAAGACTTGAGATGCAAGACACGATGTGTTGCCAAGTCCACGTTTTTCAAGTAGAATTGTCGCGGTTTGTTTTTCATGTCCGCGAGTTGAAGCGATCCCAATAACATGATATTTAGCCCCTGGAATGCTAATTTTACTAGGGGAACCCCTCCGAAACTTAATGTTTTGGGTTAGTTTTGAGTAGCAATTGTGGGCAGGTTTTGTTGTGAAGACCTGGCAACCTTTGTCACGACGACAACAGTCAAATACCATCTACCTCTTGTTTACATATAACAATAATGGGAAAACATAGCTGTAAAATCTAAAAATGTGTTTTACCTGTAAATGGCACATACAAACATTTTTGAAAGAAAATCTAGAAAGAAAATGTTTGTTTCAAATAATCGAGTCATAGTCAATAATGTCCGAGATTGATCCACTTGAGCTGCTCGAACTGAAGCGGAACAGTGAATGAACTCTATTGAACAGAAGCGCTTTGTTTACAAGCTAATTAGCTATATCAGAAACATCCTATATTAGATTAATCATATATTTGCACAATATAAATGTAGGCTAATATTACAACTTACATAATATGCTAGTCAGAATGTGTAATAGGCTAAGTCAGGTTGAGAATACCATGTCAACGTAACGCATTAAAAGACGGACTACAGCATAGCCTAAAATATTCACAATATTGTATTAGAAAACTATTCTCAAGGACGGTTTTCAGTTGAAACATAGTGTAAATTATTTAATTTAGCATGTTCTCACCCAAATATTATTTTTCAGTGACTAAAATTTAAGACGAAGTAAAGCTAAAATCTAAGAATATCTCATTGACGAAAGATGACTAAAGGACATTTTTGTCAAACCCTTACGAAAATTAGCCATGGTTTTATTATAGTAAAATTGTAGTAACCATGTTTTTTTTTTTGTTTTTTTTTTGCCATATTGACTACCATTTGTATAACCACAGTTTTACTACAAATACCATGGTTAAACTGTGGTTAGTGTAGCAAAACCATAGTTCGATTGTGGTCACCATGTTTTTTTGGTTTTATTTGTAGTAAAACCATGGTTAATTTTCGTAAGGGAAAGAATATAACAAAGTAACACTGAGTACCCTAGCATCACTGATGGCAAATATGTGAAGTTTGCACGCTTGCTCAGTAGCACATACCTACTGGAGGCTTCAGTGGGCGTCACCATGCTGGTTTGGGTCATTTCGTCGATCGTATAGCAGTGACATGGCTGTTTCTCTTCTTTGCCTGGTCTCATAAATCAGCAGGCTAAATAAAAGAGAGGGCAAATGGGGTTAAACCCTTGAACATGCCCACGTCTCCAGTCTGGACATCCTTCAAAGTCAATGTGGGATCAGTTGATCATCAGTGAAGATCACAGTATAAAAGGAAAATGTGACCTCAAATTAACCTTGTCTAGTCTCGAGTCTAAACGCATGACATTTTGCTGATGACAGTGAACTGCAGAGTCTGTAACTGTGCCGATCAAGACAAAAGCGGTAAGACACTTACTTAAGGTTAAACTTTTGCAGATGAATACATAATATAGAACACCAAAAACTGTAGGACTTTCCAATAAGATCCTCACAAATTAATATAAATACATCCTATATTTTAAAAACTAGTAGAAATAACATATGTTGGGGACGGTCTTCAACGCTGGCTTGAGAAAGACAAAATGTGCATTTTCCCCTCCTCTTGCATCTGTTTTTGTGCCGGGGTGGAATTTCCCAAGTGTGTGTCTGCCTGTCTGGGGCCTAGCTGACCTCTTCAGGAAGGTGAGGAGAAGACAGAAAGAGGCTGGGAGAAAGACAAAGCTACAGACAGAGAAAGACGTTGGTCGACAAGTGCTATTGGGTGCAGTGACTCATGAGACAGTATAAAGGGGTGATGTGAAGGTCAGGCAGAGAAGAAAGAGCTCATGAAGCATAGGTCCAGGCACAAAAAGCATATACATATACACTTTTTAGCAGCAATTACTCCAGTCTTCAATGCATTCGCTGAACAAGCCCATCATTATGTCACCAACGGTCACTATCGATCATGTGTGAGTAATTTAATGTATCAACTTCTAATGTATCAAAGTATTCTAAATATTTTAGAGCTGGCATAATTATACCTAGCTTAATCTTCACATATGACTTAAGAGGCAAACAAAGAGATGGTCGGTTGAAGACGGCGTGTCACCTCACACAGCGCGAGAGCGGACCAATGGAAATGATTAAAGAAAATATTCAACATCTGGGAGCGATTGCCCCAGAAGACGAATTTCAAAGTGTATGCAAACGACAGCGTAAAAAGCAATTGCACAGGATCTACCAATTTGGTATCTTATTCACATCTTGTTCCGTGACTTTTGACCGCATGTATTCATACATTTATGCATGAAGGCACTGTGTCCCACACACTTGAACCTTTCATGGGCAACCTGTTGTTTTCCTAAGGATGACCCTGAAATTGTTTAGACTGCACCGCATCCACTGCCATTGGCTTTGGACTTGTACAAAGAGCAGCTGTGAACTGATTTACGATGATTTGCGAGATAATTATGTGAACTTTTGTGGGAGGAAACCCTTCACATAAAAAAAGACTATATGTAAGTTAAAGGGATAGTTCATCCAAAAATGTAAGTTTTGTCATTGTGCACTCTCATGTCGTTCTTCGCAACACAAATGTACAAACACCCTGTATAGACAGTAAGTACCACAACGCTTGTGTGGTTTGATCTGCACGTTGTGGTACTCTTCAAAATTTTGATTTCATCAAAAATATCTTAATTTTTGTTCCGAAGATGAATGAAGGTCTTACGGGTTTGGAATACGGGTTCAGAATATTCATTTTTGGGTGAACTATTCCTTTAAGCTCTAACGTGTTGTTGATTACCACCTAAAAATAATCGAGGGTGAAACCATTGTAAAATTATAGCCACAAGACTTAAACGTTATGTATTTTACCATGAAATAATGTCGTAAAAAAGCTTACTGACCTTTTAATGTTGATATTTCCACAAATACCCACTTTCAGCAAACATTTTAAGATTGCCCCCTACTGATGAAACATTAAACACAACAAAACATTAAAAAGCACTTTAAGCGTTCACCCAAAAATGAAGATATTTTGAAAAATGTCTCAGTGTACGTTTACACGACAATGATGTACTAAAAACAATAGATTTTCCATTGTTTTTCGAAAAGTGTTGCGTACAGACGACAATATCGTCAAAACATTCATCGATATGTGAAAATGACTAAGATGCTGTATTATGCATGCCAGGCCAGTAGTTGGCGATGTCACTTTGTAAGAAAACAATACGCACCTGCGCACATACCTATAGACTGAACATGTAATACACACCTGCATGAGCCTTTTCACAAATTTGCGTTTTTGTAGTTTACACAGAGACGATAACAGTATTGCATTTTGAATGCATGTTTTTAAAAGTTTGCGTTTTCTAGTCCTGACGAACGGAAAAATGCACAAAACATTTTCTGCGTTTAGTTGAAAATGGTGTCATGTAAATGCCCCCTCAATGTTTTTTTCCCCTCCCATACAATATAAATCAATAAGCACCTATGTTGTTTGGTTACCAGTGTTCTTCAAACTATCCCATATGTTCAACAGAAGAAATGATGTCATACAAGTTTTGATCGAAATGAGCAATAATGGCACACTGTCCCTTTAAATGTATGATAAGGTTATCACAAAGTTTTCTGATTTATGGAAGTTTATTACAGTTTAAGTTAAAATTTTACACACAGCTTGCAGAATCTGCAAAATGTTCATTATTTTACCAAAATAAGATGGATCATACAAAATGCATGTTATTTTTTTTTTAGTACTGACCTGCATAAGATACTTCACATAAAAGACGTTTACATATGGGGGGGAGGGGGGGTGAAAACATTTTGAATTTGAAGATCAGGGTAAATGTAACTTATTTTGCCTTCTGGAAAACACGCAAGTATCTCCTCACTGTAAAATAATAATAATAATAATAATAATAATAATAATAAAATAAAAACAAAAACAAAAAAACACAATTTGTTGAGTCAACTTGTTACCCTGCTGCTTTAAAATTTTAAGGTTAAGTCAACTTAAAATGTTAAGTTGTACTAAGTCACAACTTAGATATTTGAGTTGACTAAACTAAAAATTTGGTTTGTTAAACTTAAAAGTTGGGCTTGTTACCCAGCTGCCTTAAATTTTAAGTTAAATCAACTTAAATATAGAAGTTGTCACTTAATAAATTATTTTAGGTTGACTCAACAAATTGTTTTTTTTACAGTGCTGTAGCTTCTGGGGGGTACACAGTAAAAAAAATAAAAAACACAATTTGTTGAGTCAGCTTAAAATAATTTGTTACCCTGCTGCCTTAAAATTTTAAGTTCAGTCAACTAAAATAAGTTTAGTCAACTTGAAATGTTAAGTTGTACTAAGTAACAACTTAGATATTTGTGTTTGCTAAACTTAACAGATGGGTAAGTAACCCAGCTGCCTTAAAATTTTAAGTTGATTCAACTCAAATATCTAACTTGTCACTTAGTATAATTTAACATTTCACGTTGAATAAACTTTTTTTTGAGTTGACTGAACTTAAAATTTTAAGGCAGCCAGGTTACAAATTATTTTAAGTTGACTCAACAAATTGTTTTTTACAGTGTAGTACAAAATGGAAAAAAAAAATAATAATATAGGCAAAAAAAGGCAAAATAAGAAAAATGTACACATTTTATTCTGTTCAAAAGTTTTCAGCCCCAGCTCAATATTTTTCCTTCTACAGCATCAGTGAGTGTTTCAACCTGTAATTGTTGCATATGAGTGTCCCCAGTGTGAAAAGATGGATCTCAAAATCATACAGTCATTGTTGGAAAGAGTTCAAATACACAAACATGCTGAAAAACCAAAGAATCTATGGGGCCTGAATGATTTTTCTGAAGAACAGGGCAGTTTAACTGTTCAGAACAAACAAAGGACTCATGAACAACTATCACTAAACAAACAAACAAACAAACAAAAAAGCTGTGAATCATTCAGATAACAACACACTATTAAGAATCAAGCGTATGTAAACTTTTGAATGGGGTCATTTTAAGAATTCAACTATTATTTTCTCTTGTGGACTATATGTAAACAACTTTTGTGTGAAATATCTTATTCAGGTCAGTACTAAATAAAAAATAACATGCATTTTGTATGATCCCTCTTATTTTGGTAAAGTAATTAACAGTCAGCAGGGTTGATGCTTAACTTAGGTAAACAACTTTTAAATAATATTTCAGCTAATTAAAATCTAACTAAATGCAAGCTTCTAATTTCATGCATTTTGTTTTCATTAAAATGTGCATATTTGTTAATATATAACAAAAAGAATTAAGGAGAGGGCAACAGGATGGGCCAAAAATGGGCATTTTTATGAAGAATATTAAATAAAATAAAAATGATGGATTGCTGCAGTGATGACATATTTATAGACATATTCCAGAAACGAGCATTTTAACATTTCCAGTTCCATTGTCCTGAAGTCATTGGGTTTTTTGAATGGGTTTGCAGTTAACTGCTTAAAATGAAGTTTGTGGTTCACATAAGCTCAAGATATTTTCATGTTTTATTCTCCGACACAAAATCAGTAATACCTCTTTTCCTTTAAAGGGATAATGAAAATTCTGTCATTAATTACTCACCTTCATGTCGTTCCAAACCTGTAAGAACTTTGTTCATCATTGGAACACAAATTAAGATATTTTTGATGAAATTCAAGAGCTTTGTCCAGAAAGGACATCGTTAAAATGGTCCATGTGACATCAGTGGTTCAAGTGTAATGTTATGAAGATATGAGAATAACAATTTATTCAACAATTTACTACCTTTCTGGGCCTTGAACGTGGTAGTTGTGTTGCCGTCTATTCAGGGTCAGAAAGATTTCATCAAAAATATCTTACAATAACCTTAACAGAATTTTCATTTTTGGGTGAACTATCCCTTTATTAAAAGGGAACCTAAAGTACTACAAATAACCATTTTAGAACATAAACAACCTGATCACCAATTTTGCAGATATATATACGTTCCATCTCAGCTGTGGCTTTGATGGCGGCACAGTAGCAGGATAATCTCTCCACACAGTAGCTACTGTTTCCCCTCCATCCACCCCCTCTCTATGCCTCCCTCCAATGCGCCAATCTCCCCCAGCTCCGGTCTCCCCTTCACAGCTTGCTGTGACCCATCTTGCACCTCCCGGAGTCCACAACAGACGCTTGGTGTGTGAAGAGGGTCAGGAGTTCAGTGCGCGACTCCGTCCGTCCCCCCTCTCTGTGCAGCGAGCGCTCACGAGGTTTATAATTGTCTGCTGTTGGCATCCAGGGCAGGTTCAAGCGCAGTGCAGTGCTGGAGAGAGAGAGAGAGAGAGAGAGAGAGACGTGTCTTATTAAAGAGTCACTGATTAGATGCAACTAATTGACAGGGCCTTGTTTTTACTCTCCTTTTCCCAGCTATAGCTCCCTTTCCGACAGACATACACACACCTCCCTCTGTTTGTGTCCTTGTTATTCCTCCTCTCTTCCTGGCATAAGAACATTCACGTGGAGCTGCTGAACTCTCTGTAGGCATTTATACCTTAGGTGTATCTTTATATGATGATTGGTTGTTAATTGGCTTTTCAACTTTAAATGGCCACCTGTAACCATCATCTATATAATAATAATAATAATGATAAATATAGCTGCAAGCAGCAATTACCAGGGTTCGAGCATTTAAGGCCTTTAAGGTGCTATGCAAGATTGTTCAAAATGAGATTTGTCATATGATATGAAGATCTAGTGTTTGTGTGAATATATTAATTTTTTTTTTTGGCAATTTGAGACTATTTACCATAGAAATCTAGTGTTTTTGAAGCTTATAGCGCCACCTATGGTCTGATCTCCATGAAATGTTGCATGCTTGTTAAGAGTCATCTGCCACATGTTCTTACCAATTTTTGGAAAGTTTTGAGTTTTTCTTTAGGTTTTATAGGCTTTTGGGTATATGTGGCCACACCCCTTTTGTAAATGACCCCGTTATAGCTAACCAAAGGACAAAATTCAATTTTTTTTTGATAATTATTGATCTAGGGAGTCCAGAGAATATTACTGCAGTGGTTTGATCGAGATTGAGCGATAAACCTAGGACTAGTTCGCAAAAGTAGGTTTTTAACATATTTGTGAATAATTAGTGAACGGTTTGATTGACAGCAATGGTTCTTGAGGCAAATTTGTTCATCATGAGGAGATCTATCAAATGATATGAAGATCTAGTGTTTGTGTAAATATAAGTGCATATATTTAGCCGTTTGAAGCCATTTACCATACACAGCTTGTGTTTTTGAAGCCTTTTTAACTGTTATAGCGCCACCTATGGTCAGATCTCCACGAAACTTTGCATGCTTATTAAGAGTCATCTGTCACATGTTCTCACCACTTTTCGTAAAGTTTTGAGTTTTTGTTTAGGTTTTATAAGCTTTTGGGTATTTTTGGCCACGCCCCTTTTCTAAATGATCCCGTTATGGCTAACCAAATGACAAAATTTCACATTTTTTTGATAATTATTGATCTAGAGAGTCCAGAGAATTGTGCTGCAGTGGTCTGATCGAGATTGAGCAAAAAACCTAGGACTAGTTCGCAAAAGTAGGTTTTTCACATAATTGTGAATAATTAATGAACGATTTGATTGACAGCAATGGTTCTTGAGGCAAAGTTGTTCATCATGAGGAGATCTATCCAATGATGTGCATATTGTGTGGATGTGTGAAACACCACGTGATTACAGAGCCATAAAACTAGTTAGCGCCAACTAGTGGCCGATTTCTTTCAAAATTGTTACAGACCTTTAGGGCCATGAGTCAAACATGGCCAGTGAGTTTCGTTCCGATCGGCCTCCGTTAACCTTGTCTAATAGGTGCTCAAAATTCGTTGGTCGATGGCGGCCATATTTTTTGAGATACGCCAATGTCCTTATAGACCCTTATGGCACATTGGACAGAGACACTGCATACCAATTTTCAGGTTGATTGGACTGACGTTTGCGAAGTTATAGTAATTTTTATGTTTTTTCAGGCTTATAGCGCCACCAAGTGGCAAAGCTGGGCAATTTTTTTTATTTGACCAAAGATTGAGCTTATACACATGTGTACCGAGTTTGGTGAAGATATCTCATTTGGTTCATGAGTTATAGCCATTTTAGTAAAAATGGCCCCCCACCTGACAAACTTTTTGGGGTCCCTTCGCCACGATCAGTCGAAATTTCAACTTTTTTTTGATAATTATTGATATTCACTGTCCAGAGAACATTTCTGCACTGGTTTGGTTCCGATCGGGCGAAAAACCTAGGACTAGTTCGCAAGAGTAGGTTTCGGATACAACGCCATTTTGCGGAAAAACGGTACGTCGTACGAAAAATCTGCACCAGTACACTTTTGTGCGTATTGACCCAAGGATCGCAACGATGTAAAGTTTTTGAGTCTACGACAAAAATTGTACAAGCTAGGGCCAAAAATGTAAAAAAAGTTAGTTTTTGGCACTGTAGCGCCACCTTTAGGCCGATTACGGCGAGACTTTGATAGATTCGTTCATCGGGGAGCTCTACGTTCTGGCCAAATTTCACGTCTCTAGGCCTTACGGTTTGGTCTGCACGATCAGTTTTAGCGGAGAAAAATAATAATAAAAAAAATCCTTACAATAACAATAGGGTTTCAGTGCTACGCACTCGAACCCCTAATGATAATTAGTATTATTATATTTTAGTATTTATTTTGTGAAAGCATTTATATTTGGATATTTAATAAATAAAATAAAGCAACACTTTAAATTTGTTTATGTTTTCGGGTATTTGAGGTAGCAAACACAATGATATTTGAGATTTTCAAAATAATGTCAATATTTCCATAAAGTTATTAAAAAGATTTAAAAAGAGAAATATTTAAAAATTATAATTATAATTTTTAGCAGATATTTTAGTATTAAAAAATAAACAATTTTAAATTCATTTATAGTTTCAGGTATTTCAGGGAGCAAACATGATGACATCTGAAATGTTAAATTTAATGTCAATATTTTCATTAAGTTATCTGAAAAAAAGAAAAAATGTAAGCAAAATTATTATTATTATTATTTATGTGTTTTGTAAAACACTTATATTTGAACATTTAATAAATAAAAATGTTAACAAAAATGTTTAAATGTAAACAGAATTATTATTATTATTATTTATTTATTTATTTATTTACTTTGTGAAAATATTTATATTTGGATATTTAATAAATAAAATTTAAATGAAACTTAAAAATCATTTAAAATTGTCATGTATTTGACGGAGCAAACATGATGACATTTGAAATCCTAAATTTAATGTCAATATTTTCATAAAGTTGTCTGAAAAAAAAAATGTAAACAAAATTATTCTTATTATTATTCTTATTATTATTTTGTAGAACATTTATATATAAATATTTAATAAATAAAAATGTTAACAAAATATTTAAAATGTAAACAATATTAATATTATTGTGTAAAACACTTATATTTGAATATTTAATAAATAAAAATGTTTAAATTGTAAACAAATTATTATTATTATTATTTTATTTATTTACTTTGTGAAAACATTTATATTCGGATATTTAATGGATAAAATTTCAATTACAAATAAAAATCATTTAAAATTTTCATGAATTTGACAGAGCAAACCTGATGACATTTGAAATTCTAAATTTAATGTCAATACTTTCATTAAGTTATCTGAAAAAAAGGAAAAATGTAAACAAAATTATTATTATTAATTTTGTAAAACACTTAT
Organism: Cirrhinus mrigala; assembly: GCA_036247105.1. Lineage (NCBI taxonomy): Eukaryota > Metazoa > Chordata > Actinopteri > Cypriniformes > Cyprinidae > Cirrhinus > Cirrhinus mrigala. Next base: position 20,342,390 of record CM070028.1, on the reverse strand, counting down.
ATTTGAATATTTAATAAATAAAAACATTAACAAAAATGTTTCAAATGTAAGCAATATTATTATTATTATTATTATTATTATTATTATTATTTATTTATTTTGTAAAACACTTATATTTGAATATTTCATAAAAATATTAACAAAAATGTTTAAAATGTAAACAAAATTATTATTATTTATTTACTTTGTGAAAATATTTATTTTTGGATTTATATTTGTATATATTTATATTTATATTTTCAGTATTTGATGGAGAAAACCTGATGACATTTGAAATTCACTGTCAATATTTTCATAAAGTTGTCTGAAAAAAGAAAAAAAAAATAGAAAAAATGTAAACAAAATTCTTCTTCTTATGTGAAAACATTTATATTTAGATATTTAAGTAAACAAAAAATAAATAAAATAAATAAAAACAACTAAATCATTTAATATTTTCAGGTATTTGAGAGAACAAACAATCACATTTAAAATTCTAAGTTTAATGTCAGTATTTTCAGAAAGTCGTCTGAAAAATAATTAAACAAAAAAGAAAAAGAAATTAAACAAAACGATTATTATTATGTGAAAACATTTATATTTGTATATTTAATAAAATTTAAAATAAAATAATAAAAGGTATCTGAGGGAGAAAAAATGACTTTCTAAATATAATGTCAATATTTTCATAAAGCTAACTGAAAAAATGTGATGGACTTTTTGTAATGCTGTATGTCAAAATTATTGGTCATTTTATAGCAAATTACTGTAGAGAAATATGTCAAATCAGTTAAGAAACAATTCATTCTACATATCAGGATGAATGGAACAATTAATTCGTTATTTGTCAAAAGAAAAAAAAAAAGTCAAAATTAGTTAATTATTTCTGCAATACATTTGACTTCCTGTCATTTTAATTTAACTTCCTAGGGGACATGGCCAATTTATTTCAAATTACAGCATCTCTGGGTAAAATCTGGCTATAATTGAGTTAATTGATATCGACATTAGGGAGAAGACAGAAAAAGCAGAACGGTTGCTCTTCTGAAATGTATAAAAATGTTGTTTTTAAAAAGCGACATGTTAATCTTAAAGTAGTAGTGGCCTACAGCTTCAAAGACTGAAATATAAGAAGTGAAAAAAAAAAAAAAAACTACATCCATAAGGCATTCTTAAACTTAGTAAGTGAACCATTTTTATCCTGCCATCTACCTAACTGAATCAGGAAATGAAGGAACGCCATGGTTCAATTCTAATCCATAGGCAACGTGTCATTAGTGTCTTGCTAAAACCTGAAAAAGTGCGCGCACGCTGCAAAAACCGAGAGCAGTAAGTGTAAAAATACAAGAGAGAGAAGTGCAACAGCAGTAGAGCAGATGTGGCTGGAGTGCAGCCAA
>CM070028.1:18851014-19033514 GCA_036247105.1 Cirrhinus mrigala | reverse complement strand
GGTGGACTCGCAAGACCTGGGACGGAGCAAGATTCTCCTGAGCTCCGTGTCTTTAGATGAACCGACAGATCCGGTGAGTAAAAAAAGCCAATATCTGTCTATTTCTTTGCACTGGAAAATTAATGCAAGTCTACAAGTAATAAGTATTGTTTAACGTAAGTTAAGAAGTAATAAAGTGTAAATTTTCCCGTTTTCAAATAATTTTGATTGCATTTTGCATATATATTTTGTAAAATGCTCATTTAAGGTTGACGTTTATAATTCTTTATATTAAAATACAACCAACCAGCCCAACACAGCAATGTGCTCAACCAATGGTGTTAGTCTGGAGGCAGGGCTGTGTTTGACCAAACAATGGGAGAAGGGGGAGTGTTAATGCAACTTTTTTGAAAGCAATAATTTTGCTATTTGGTGATTATACATCAGAAGCGTTTCCTCCGAAGAGGCAAGAGAGGCAGAGCCTCCTCAAAATTTTGGATGAGAAAAAATGTATAGTACAAAAATAAAAAACAACAACAGTATTACAAAATATAACATTAAAAAGTAAAGAAACATTGTCCAACAGTGACACCAGCAGGTAAAGATACTGCATTTAGTACAGGTAAAGTTAGCCTGCGTTTTTCTTGCCTCCCCTGAGCCCACTGAGTTTTAACAGACTCCCTAAAGCATGCCGTGGGTTTGGTGGAGGGTAAGTGAGAATGAATGGGGGAAAGTCACGTGAGAGGAGCCAATGCCTCCATCACGGTATGATTGGATATGACTGGTTATGTACAGCTGTGATTGGTTGATGCAATAAATACTGCCTTTTGTGTTTGTGTTAATGTTGTGTTGTGTTAATTTAAATATCTGTATCTGTAACCAGTATTTACTGAGCTTTGATGACTGATGATCTGAAAAATTCAAAAATAGTTAAAAGTTAACTGTTAAAAAAAATAGCTGAACATAAGTTCACAAATAAAATATATTAAATTGTTACTGCCTTCAGTATTTATTTTGAAAGAAATGTAAAATACTTAAAACAGGGTTCATACAAGGTGCTTGAAGTACTTAAATTTGAATTTTTGAAATTTAAGGCCTGGAAAACCCTTGAAAATAGCAATATTACTGAAGAGGTACTTGAAAAGTGCTTAAAGTATTGAAAAAAAATAATGTATCTATGAAATATCTTTTCACAAAAAATTAACACAATTAAAAAAATGCTAATTATTTCAGCTAATGTCACAAAACTATCAAGTAGTAGTACTGACAGTGTCATGTAAACCTGGCTGAAGAGGCAAAAAGAGGAACAGATGAACCAAATCAATTTAGTGAGTCATTTAAGCTGGAACCGCTCTGATTGATTCAGCTCGTGACTTCCTTTCATTTCAAGTGATTCACTAACAAAAACCAGATCAAATTAAAAGAGCCATTCATTTTTAAATTTCGACATCACTTGTAATGGTTTTAAAACCATTGCATTGCAAAATGATTCACTGATCGCGTATTGCAAATCATTTGATTTAGATCAGGATTTCGGAGCAGGTTCACGAATCAATTAACTTAGATCAGAACTTTGTGTGTCGCGAATCAATTGAAACCACAATTTGCAAACCACAATTTGCAAACCGCGCTCCGAGTCCTGATCTGAAATGATTGTGCGCAAATCATTATTCAGGTCTGGACTTCAGAGCGTGGATTGCAAATCAGTTGATTTAAATATGGCTTAAAATCTTGGTTAGCAAATTTTCTGATTTAGATCAGGACTTCGGAGCGGTTTGGCGAATCATTTGACTTAGATCAGAACTTTGCGTATCGCGAATCAGTTGATTTAGATAGAATACCTTAAGTTGCGTATCACAAATCATTTGATTTAGATCTGAAATTCAGAGCGGGTTCTTGAATTAATCTGCTAATTGAATGATTCGCAATTCTGATCTGTCCTGATCTGACTTCGTAGTGGGTTCGCAAATCATTTGACTTAAATCGGAACTTTGCGTATCACAAATCACAAAAATTATGGTTTGCAAATCATTATTTAGGTCAGGATTATTCGGAGTGTGGCTCGCAAATCATTTGATTTAGATCAGGCCTTGAAATCTCATATTGCAAATCATTTTATTTAGATCAGAACTTCAGATCGGGTTCTTGAATCAATCCGTGAAATTGAATGATTCTTGATTCAAGTCTTGTTCTGAAATTATGGTTCACGAATCATTATTCAGGTCGAAACTTCAGAGTGGGTTCACAAATATTTTGCTTTAGATCGGGAACATAGGAGCGTGGATCACGTATCATTTGATTCAGATCAGGCCTTCAAATCGCATATCGTGAATCGTTTGGTTTAGATCAGGACCTCAGAGCGGGTTTGCAAATCATTTGACTTAGATTGGAACTTTTGCGTATTGCAAATCATTTGATTCAGATCAGGCTTTAAATCTCGTTTTGCAGCAACTTCGGAGCAGGTTGACGAATCATTTGATTTAGATCGAAACCACATGTTGCGTATCACGAATCATTTGATTTAGTTTGTAACCTCCGAACGGGTTCTTGAATCATTAAGCGAATTGAATAATTTGCGATTCGAGGGTTGTTCTGAAATGATGGTTTGCGAATCATTATTCAGGTCGGGACTTCGGGGAGTGGATCGCGAATCATTTAGTTTGGACTGAAATTTTGGAGTGGGTTCGCAAATCTTTTGCTTTAGATCAGAACTTAGGAGCGCAGATCACGAATCATTTGATTCAGATCAGGACTTTGGAGCTGTTTCGAGAAGAATATTTTTTTATTCGAAAACATCAAATCATAAGTGAGATCTCCGATAGAAGTCCTTGAAAATCAAAAAAGTAGTGCTTGAGAAGTCTTTGAAAGTCCTGGAATTTTATTTTACAGTATCTGTACGAATCCTGTTAAAAACAGTAACTTAATGAAATTCATAATGGCTTTAGTAAATAGGATATTGATTACATTGTTTATGTAAAAATATAAAATACAACACTTTTTTTTTCTTCTTTTTTTTCTGACAGTGAAGGCAATGTTTATTTAACCAAGAAAATGTGACTGGGGCTGGGACTGGGGCTTTGCCTTCTCATTTCAGAACTCCGCCGCACACTACTGCTGTACATATACATCTAATGTATATTTATAATGAATTTACAATTTTAATACCTATATTGCATATGTTTTATGATACAAATATCTAAAAATTATAAGTGACGTAATTGTTTTTCCATATGTAAGCACAAGTCAAATAGTTGTAGATCTGAGGGGTTCTGGTGAAACCTGAAGCCATCAGGTGATGAAATACATGAAACAAACTGTCAAACAAGTGATTTGCGGTGTGAAACAATCTTTCATGTAAACCCTCTGTTAACCCTGCATTAGATTTCGTGTCTCGGAGCACCGTAGGTGTCAAAACCCCTTGATCCACCACAGCTGAAGCTCTTGAATAATACATGGAGTTTAGTTAGGCTGCTGGGGTTGGGGCGGCCCAAAGAGAATACTCACAAGAGCCGGAAAGGTTGGTCCTGTGATCAGACATTGAGTAGACACTCAATACTGGCAGACAGCGGAGGAATCCGCACACACACATGGTCACAGACAGATAGCAGCCTTCAGTGCAGTCTCATTGATTGTAATCAGTACCGGTGATGAGCGAGCTGATTGGTTGGGCTTGAAGAACGGCTATGCCAATGCCGAGCCATCGATTTAAATCCCAGTTTAATGGCGACCCTCTAAGTGCATTGTCTTGCGAGCACCGTTACGCATCATTCCCTGTTAACCTTCATTAATTTCCACCGTAATCCTAATTAAGTTTTTATAGCGTTCCTAATGAACATTTCAGATTTATTGTCCTCCTATTCTTGTTAAAGATTAACCAGACAATTGGGCGATTTGCCTGGTGGGAAATCAGGAGAGTGTTGCGTGCCATAGTTTGCAGGCTGAATGGTGCCGCGTGGAGCCGTTGGCCCAAGCCCTGGTTTGAGAGACCATATGGCCGTCTTTGTAATTGTCCCAGTGCCAACTGATTGAGGGCTTCCTCCTGGGCCTGGTATGGGAGACAAGCGCACCTCCTAACACGCTCATCAACACTTCCCCACTGCCTCCTTCTGCTTCACGGGAGAAGGTAGCACGTCCTTGCGAATCTGCTTGTTTTCAGTGTCTCGCGCTGTATGAGGTGGTGTTGCTGAAAGTGCACGTTTTGAAAGCATGTGAACACAAGGCCTGCACTATTTGGGGAAAAACTCTTAATTGCATTTTATTGCTTTATATATATGTGTGACCATGGACCACAAAACCAGTCTTATGTTGCACGGTTATAGTTGTAGCAATAGCCAAAAATACAAAGGATGGGTCAAATTTAGCTTCTTCTTTTATGCCAAAAATCATTAGGGTATTAAGTATTGATCATGTTCCATGAAGATATTTTGTACATTTCCTACCGTAAATATATCAAAACTTAATTTTTGATTAGTAATATGTATTGCTATGAATTTCATTTGGGCAAGTTTGGGTGATTTTTCTCAATATTTAGATTTTTTTGCACCATCAGAATCCAGATTTTCAAATAGTTTTATCCCGGCCAAATATTTTCCTTTGTCCTAACAAACCATGCATCAATGGAATATATATATATATATATATATATATAAATTAATTGTAATAATAAAATTGTTATTATTATTAAATATTTCATTGTAAAATAAAAAATTAGTATCAAAGGAATATAATAAAAAGTATTTTTATTATTATTAATAATATTATAATTATTATTATTATTACTATAAATATTAAACACATTTTAAAAATTGCTATTTTAATATTTTATTTTATAGCAATTAGTTTATTTTATAGTAACACTAAAGGAAGAAAACAGCACCATGATTCACTCTGAAACACTGTCAAATCGATTAATCGCAATTAATCGAATCCAAAATAAATGTTTGTTTACACAATATATGCGTGTGTATATACAAACACATACATGTGTATATATTTAAGAAATACTTAAATACACAAACTTTTTGGATGCGATTAATCGCAGTTAATTGATTTGACGGCACTAATACTTATTTAACTGAATCGCAGATTTTGCAAAGCCTTCGTGATGTGGTAATTGCATAGCCAAATCACGATTTTGGATTTTGTTTTGATTAAAATACAACCCTAGAAGAAGATAAATAATGCTGGCAGCGATTAATCGTGATTAATCGCATTCAAAATAAGTTTTTGTGTACATAATATACATGTGTGTAGTTTATTTATTATGCATATTTAAAGACACGCATACAGTGTATATTTTGAAAATATTTGCATGTATTAACGTATACATTTATTTTCATATAATTTATATTATATATATAAATATATTTAAAATATAAACATAACATATTTTTCTTAAATATATGCATGCATGTGTGTATTTATATATACATAATAAAAATACACGCTACAGACACACATATTATGTACACACAACTTTTATTTTGGATGCGATTAATCGATTAGTCACGATTAATCACGATTAATCATTGCCCAACATTTACATAAGAACAATTACTCAGTAGTTAGCAACTTTCATGTGCTGCTTATTGCAAGTCAAAAACTGATTTCCATGCTGCTTGTCTCTTTATCACACACCTGGTTAGAATATTTTTTTTCTACTTCATTTTTTGGCCATACAACACCAAATTAGGACTACTGTTGGTAGTCATTAATTTGTACAGCAGCGTACAAAATAAAACAAGATGCTGTCTGTTTGACTGAAAAATAAAATGTTTTTGTGGCTTTAAGTGATTTCCCTTCATTAATCCTTCAGCATACGGAGTTAATCTTCAATTTGTTGCACTGAACAAAAGGGATTTCTTGCGTTCCTTCTTTTGGTTGAAGATCTTTACATGGCTTCGTCCTTGTTTCAGGTGGTTCCTTCAGCTCCAGTCATGGGAGATACAGACTACTCCGACCCATTCGATGCTCGTTTGGATCCGCGTCCCGAAACAGCTCAAGGCCCGATCACTCCAGAGAACAGCGGCTACATGGAGCCCTACGAGGCCCAGAAAGTGATAACCGGTCAGTCAGACTTCATCCTGTTTCTTTTGGTGTGGTGTGTGTTGCCGTGCCCCAGGGGAGTCTGGTTTGCCCTTTGAGTCGTATGGAGAGAATGAAGTATGAGTGTGTCTTTCTCAGCAAGTCCCCAGTCATCCAGTGCTGTCAGACAGTGACTCACTGCTGATTGTCTCCGAGAGTCTCACAGATTACAATTCTGTGTTCATGCAATTTGTTCCATTGTCTTATTCCCATTGTCTTTTGACCTCCTCATTTGCTGATTTGAGAGGTTTTACCTCTGCTTCAAAACCTAGAGAGCATTTTAATGTTGTGAAGACCATTTTAAAAGGTAGCAACCAACATGTTTTCTAAGACACCTGGCCAAATCTTGAGGCAGGACTGCACGTATTGTTTGCAGTTGAAACAAGCACATAATGCATTGGTGGTACCGGTGGAGCCCAGAGAAGAGTAACTCATGTAGAGTTGTTTCGTCATGACGTCAGGTTGTTGGCCACGAAGGCTAATTTGCTATGGGTTCCCTCAGGAATTTCCTATGGGTTTTTAGAATGGTGCTTTTTGATTTTATGAGAAAATGAGGTCTGTAGTTAGCATTAGCTGTAGAGAGTTTCACATTTTGTTTTGTACCACAACATAAATGACACACAATCACACCTCGCATGTTAATTTTAATTATGATGCTGATTTCCTCCATTTTTACATCTTAAAGCAACAGTTCACCCAAAAATAAAAATGATAAAATAAAACCCCATGATTTACTCAGCCTCAAGTCATCATAGATGTATATGTTCTTCTTTCAGATGAAAACAAGCTATATTAAAAAATGTCTGGCTCTTTCAAGCTTTATAATGGCAGTGAATGGCTGTTAAGATTTTGAAGTCCAATAAAATGCATCCATCCATCATAAAAAGTACTCCACATGGCTCCAGGGGGTTAATAAAGGTCTTCTGAATAAAACCAATCAAATGTCACCTCATAATGGGAAGGCTAATTTTTTTATCAGGGTTTTTGATTATTGATTAGAAGGTGCTCCTGAAATTTTGACTGTGCTCCTAAATCTTTTAGGTTGCTCCAAATGCTCCAAAAAATGAAAGTAAGCGTACAGCCCTGTGGCGCTTTTCATACTGTAAAATATAATGTTGTGATTCTGAATATAACTTGTAGCAATATGATTTTAGTTTTTAGTGTTTTAATTTATTTAGACAAAATAGTTTACATTTTTAATACTGACAGGTACCAATTTATCGGTATCGGCCAATAATTCGCATTATCTTGAGATTCGTTACAGCTAACGTTAGCTAAAATTGAAGCATAATATGACAGTTTTATGTATGTATGTATGCATGTATGATTTACAGTCATGGCCAAAAATATCGGCACCCTTGCAATTCTGTCAGAAAATACAACACTTCTCTCAGAAAAGTGTTCCAATTGCAAATTTTTTGGTATTCACATGCTTATTGTTTTTCTTTGCACTGCAACAACGCAAAAAAAAAAAACAGAGAAGAAAAGCCAAACTTGCTAAAATTTCACAAAGAACTCAAAAATGGATTGGCACCTTGTCAAAATTGTAAGAAATACTTCTCCTGTAATTTGTATTTAGACACACCTGTGGCAAGCGACAGGTGTGGGCAATATAGTAATCACACTTGCAACCGGTTAAAATGGAGAAAAGTTGACTCAACCTTTGTGTTGTGTGTCACACTGAGCATGGAGAAAGAACTGGATTTGAGAGAAAAAATTGTGGAAAAACATGGACAATCTCAAGTCCATTTCCAGAGATTGTAATGTTCCTGTGTCCACTGTGCGTAATATCATCAAGAGGTTTACAGCCCATGGCAACGGTGGAGGTTCAATGATATTTTGGGGTTACTTTGTTGTTTCTGGCACTGGATGCCTTGACTGTGTGAACGATATCATGAAATCTGATGATTACCAAAGAATTTTGGAGCGCAATGTGGTGGCCAGTGTCAGAAAGCTGTTTCTCCATCAGAGGTCATGGGTCTTCCAGCAGGACAATGATCCAAAACACACTTCAAAGAGCAATCAGAAATGGTTACAAACAAAGCGCTGGAGAGATCTGAAATGGCCAGCAATGAGTCCAGATCTGAATCCCAAAGAGATCTCAAAACAGCAGTTGGGAGAAGGCATCCTTCAAATCTGAATGACCTGGAGCAGTTTGCAAAAGAGAGTGGTCCAAATTTCCAGTAGAGAGGTGTAAGAAACTCATTCATGGTTACAGGAAGCGATTGATTTCAGTTATTTTTTCCAAAGGGGGTGCTACCAAATATTAAGTTAAGGGTGCCAATAATTTTGTCCAGTGCATTTTTTGGGTTCTGTGTGGAATTGTCTCAAATTTGACTTTTCTTCTGTTGTTTTTTTTTGTGTTGTTCCAATTAGGCCTGTCGCGATTATTAAATAACCGTCTGATCGCGGTTATTTCATCTAATCGCGGTCAATTCAGACAACCGCGATTATTGCGCACGGAGGCATTGTATTTTGTTTATGTTTGTTCATGCTGCTTCACAGACATCGCACTCTGTGAAGCAGCATGAATACAGATCATTCCAAGTGCTTGTTTAAGCTCGGATGAAAAAGCGATCGAGTTTATGGAGCTATCAAACTAAGCAGACACGAGTCACTATATTTTGGTCTTATTTTTAGCATAAAGCATTTGGATTTACTTCGGTTTTTTATGGTTTCTACCAAGATCCGGCAACACGAGCGAGTCAAGGCTCCTGTTGCTCTTTTACTGCTTTCCCTGTTATTCACCAATGATTCACCACACATACTACAGAAGAGAGACACATCTATGCACGTTAAAAACCTCATTAACAGCTAGCTGTTCAGGGGTGCGTTTCCCAAAAGCATCGTTAGCCAACTATGGTCGCAAGTTCCGTCGTTACCAACATAGTTCAATGATTTGGTGTTTCCCGAAACCATAGTTCAAACGAACATTCGCAAACAAGTGCAACGACGTAACTCGCTGATTAACCTCCATAGTACGATGCATTGATGTGGAAACGAACTAGCTAGTCACGACTGTTTCCCGAACACGGTCGCATCTCCATCGTTTGAACCACATTAGTTCAACAATGTAGGGCCGTTGTTAATGACGTCACCGAGTAATAATTTATGCTATTTAACTTATTAGAGATCTCTAAAATGCAGCTATATTAAACATGGCACCTGATGACTAATTTACTATTTTTTGTTCCATGTTATTTCGCTTTATTTGATGTTTCATCCATGGCGGGTTCCCTCTTACGTCATACTCCGGGGTTCCCGTAGGCATTTAAGCGCATGCGCACTATTCAAAAACGTCGCTTGCAGAGGAAGCTTAAAAATACATAGATTAAAATGCATTTATATTTAGATCGAGTGAAAGATATAGATTGTACTGCATGTTAGCTTGCTTACTGTGCCCAAGAGCATAATTTATTGAGCCCATATGTCTTACTAACAAGGAACTGCTTCTAACCACAGGTCGAGAGCTGTAGTTTCAACCACGTAAGTTTGTGACACTGTCTGCGAATGTTCGTTTGAACTATGGTTTCGGGAAACACCGTTGAACTATGTTGGTAACGACGGAACTTGCGACCATAGTTGGTTAACAATGCTTTTGGGAAACGCACCCCAGGAGCGCTTCACAAAAATGAACCGAAACTCAGCGAATACATGCCTCACAGACATGATAAATATATATAAATAGAAAGCTGTAAATTATTGCTTAATGAAATAAAACAAATCGAAAACAAAAACTCATTATGTAATCCACAAAGATGCATTTCTTTCTAAAGGCGCGTCCAAAGAGGAGATTAGGAATTAGGATCTTTGCGACATTGACTCAGAATACACTAGTTTATTAATAAATAATTATATATCTCCTTACTATTTCCTCCCGACACATTCAGTTGTAATTACTTTTGCCGGTGCTTTGTGGCAAGTTTCAGCCTATTGTGTGCGCTTGAACGCGGATATTTTCGAGCTGCGCTGGCCCGAAGCCCGGCTCTATTTCTGTAAAGGCGGTTGTCAGTCACTAACGTTACCTGTATTTTTCGAAAGGTAATACGGTTGTCGAATGCGGTTGTCACTCCCGTATTTCACTGAATTATGTGTGTACAGAACGCTTTTAAGGAGTAAAAGGTGAACTGACAACTGAATTTAGCTGCAGTGTGTATGTGGCCAGAACGGTCGCAGAGAGGACAGAATAGACGCAATAGCAAAAAATACTGTAGGGGCACAGCAAATTCATTGTTCATGATTCTCGAAATATACGAAGAAAAATCTAAATATTGGTGTGGGGGTTTATATGAATGTGTTTCTGAAGGTAACTCTGGTTTTCAGAAACGTTTCAATGTTATTTTGTCCCTAATCACAATCCTTTTTAACAATTTATTGAACAAAGTGCATTAAAAATGTGTCAAAGCCATAAAACAGACAATAAATCGCCATAATCGTCATAATCGTCAATGCCCTAAACCAGACAATTAATTGACATAATCGCAATTATTTCTTAGACAATTAATCGTCAGCCAAATTTCATGATCATGTTGACAGCCCTAGTTCCATTTTGTAGTTGCGATTAAATTTAGGCTCGTGAGTACTATAACAAGTCATAATGCATGCATGTCAGTTTTTCTGAGAGCACACTTTGCTTAAGGGGGACATCCAAGATTGCTGGACATGGAGCTGATCTTGTTATGTTTTCTTAGATCTTGTGGATCCAGGCGTGGTGAGTCACACTTATTTAGCGACTTGTTAGCAACTAGCTTTTTAAAGCACACTACGTTGGAGGTATGACGTCAGTGACTTTAATTTATGTTGTAGAACAAAACGCAACATTATTTTACTCACAAAAACTGTCATTCTAAAAAAAAAAACATCACAATTTCCTCAGGCAACCACTTGCTCAGAACTGCTAATGCTAACTTTACGAACTGAAGACACAATTTCGTTTACATTTAAAGTACAAGTTAAATAGTTCAATATAATTAAAACCTGACTCTTGTAACTAATATTTGTTTGGGGTTGTATTTTCTACTTCTTAGAGTATGATGACTAGCATTAGCTTAGCAATGTGCTAACACGACTCCCATCTAATTTAAGTGAGAAGTGCTATTTAGCTACTGCAAGTGGAGTTAGGATATTAAATTAAGGGCCATTTACACTAAACAAGACTTTTTTTTTTTTTTTTTTTTTTTTTTTTTTGACTTATTTTAACTTGTCACATTATTAGGGTAGTGCAAAAGTTGCAAGCGCAATGGTCAAACATTTTTTATCTAGTGTTTGTTTACATAGAAAAACAATGAGAGAGCATCACAAAACGCGTTCTGTGTAGACCGTAGACAGACTTTGCTAAATTTTGGAACAGAGCTGAAATGTGACGCGTTTCTCAAATATTTTCAGGGAATTGTGTAGTATTTTTTCGTCTTAGGACCCCAGCATCCACCTTAATTTCTCCTCAGATCGGTCTTGCTTTCAAGGCAGCCTCATTTAATTTTCAATCCATCTCTACAGGTTAATCTCTCCTCTCATTCTCCATCAATTCTCAGGTACGAGGGAATCTAGCAGCCCCTCTCTCAGGCGTCACAAACGCTTAACGTCAACACACACTCCCATAGCTCTCTCTCTCCCTCCACCTCAGGGTATGTCCCTCAGGGCCTCCTCTTTGTCGCTATGGCGACGGCTAAGGAGCCCAATAGAAGCAGTATGTGTGAAGGTTAAAGTTTGTCTTTCTCTTGTTACTGTACGCCTGCCTGGTTTCTTCTCCGTCCTGCTTTCTTTCTTTCTTGCCGAAGCACACGTCCATGCCAGTATTTCTTTTCAGGCAGAACGTCCCACGTCTGGTCTGTTTGGTTTTACACTTCTCGTAATTTGTAACATCCGGGCCGTTCGCCGGATGAAACTCTAGTGACTAATTCATGTATGTTGTTGTAATTTAGGATTAAAAAGATGAGTTCTTTGATTCCACAACATTTGTTTTTTATTACTAATAGTGTATTAAATACAGTGTTTGTACAACATATCTGTACTATATTGGTTATTAACCGATATTAGAAATTCTTTTTTGTTGTATTGAGAGTATATACTAAAGCTTTGACATTTTTCATAAATTAAAATAAAGCCGAAATCAAATAAAATATAAATTAAAAAAAAAAAAAAAACGTCAAATGAAAAAGTTTAAATAAACAATAGAAATGTTTCCTTGTTCCCCTAACTGCAATAAAACAAGTTAAAGTATTAAAACTTAAACTAAAATTAAAATAAAACTGAACATATAAAAAAAAACTAATTGAAACTATTAATAGATACTAAAATACTTTGTAAATAATACTAAAATAACATGTACATCTCAGTTTTATGGTTGGACTTTCTTTGCTATCATCTAACACTTATTATTCTAACAGTTAATATCTTAAAACATAAATTAATAACACAAGTTAAATGTAATATTTAGCAAATCTCAAAATGAATATAAATTTTTCACGCTTTATGTAATGCTCAGATGCCGAACAGTGTTATTTTAAACTTCCGAGCATGGATCTCAAATCATTTGATTTAACCCTTTAACTGTCACTCCCTATCTTGAACATAGACATGCACTATCCACTATGGAAATGCACTATCCAGAGTTTTGATATTTTTTTATAATTCATGAATGAAAACATTTTGTAATGTGATTTTGATGTACAATTTCCATGGCAATGCAATGTCTGATTTTAAAATGGTTTTCAAAGGATGAATTTTGAGATTTTAAGTTTTAAGGTGATATATCATTTCTTAAGATTTCTATTGCATGAAAGGTAAAAAGGCAACAAAGAAAGTCTTTTTTGTTACATAGGTCAGAACTCCTGTTATGATGTAGATTTTTGAGGTGCACTCTTGTCATAAATTAATCTGTTACTTTTCCTACATAATTTGTAACACAAAAGAGTGGTAAAATATCTATTAAGGAGTCTTAGACCTTCCCAACAATATATAGTTTGTCATGATTAGATTAGGATTTATTTGTAAAATGGTGAAGTAAACTTAGGCGTCCCACAGACAGTTGACAGTTAAAGGGTTAAATCAGGACTTATGAGCGTGGATCGCAATATCATTTGATTTTGGAGCGGATTCGTGAATCATTTTATTCAGATCTGGAGTTCGCGAATCTTGTGATTTAGATTGAGATTTTGCAAATCTTTTGATTCAGATCGGAACTACGGAGCGGGTTTTTGAATCATTTTATTTAGATCGGGACATTGCAAATCTTTTGATTTAGGTTGGGACTTGGCAAATCTTTTGATTCAGATTGTAACTTTGGAGCGGGTTAGTGAATCATTTTGTTTAGATTGGGATTTCGCAAATCTTTGGTTTCAGATCGGGATTTTGCAGGTCTTTTGATTCAGATCGGAACTTCTGAGCGGGTTTGTGAATCATTTTATTCAGATCGTGACTTTGAATCTTTTGATTAAGATTGGGACTTCACAAATCTTTTGATTCAGGTTGGGACTTTTCAAATCTTTTGATTGAGATGGGAACTTCGGAGCGGGTTCACAAATCATTTTATTTAGATCTCAACTATGTGAATCTTTTAAATCAGATCTGGACTTTGCGAATCTTTTGATTCAAATTGGAACTTCAGAGCAGGTTTGTGAATTATTATTATTTTTTATTTTTTTTTTTTTCCAGATTGGGACTTTGCAAATCTTTTGATTCAGGTCAGAACTACGGAGCGGATTTGTGAATCATTTTATTTAAATCGGGACTTCGCAAATCTTTTGATTCAGGTTGGGATTTCGCAAATCTTTGGTTTCAGATCGGGATTTTGCAGATCTTTTGATTCAGATCGGGATTTTGCAGATCTTTTGATTCAGATCGGAACTTCTTAGCGGGTTTGTGAATCATTTTATTCTGTAGATTCAGATCGGGACTTCACAAATCTTTTGATTCAGGTTGGGACTTTGCAAATCATTTGATTCAAATCGGAACTTTGGAGTGGATTCATTAATTATTTTATTCAGATCAAGACATCGCAAATCTTTTGATTCAGATCGGGACTTCTGAGCAGGTTTTTGAATCATTTTATTCATATCGGGACTTTGAATCCTTTGATTCAAATCGGTACTTCACAAATCTTTTCAAGTTGGGACTTGGCAAATCTTTTGATTCAGATCAAAACTTCAGAGCAAGTTATGAATCTTTTGATTCAGATTGGACTTCACATAGCATTTGATTCAGATTGGCACTTTACAAATCTTTTATTTCAGATCGGAACTTCGGAGCAGGTTCATGAATCATTTTATTTAGATCAGGACTTTGATACTTTTGATTGAGATTGGGACGTCACAAATCTTTTGATTCAGATTGGGACTTCGGAGTGGGTTTATGAATCATTTCATTCAGGTCGTGAGTCTTTTGATTCAGATCTGAATTTTGGAGCAGGTTTGCGAATCATTATATTCAGATCGAGACTTGGCAAATCTTTTGATTGAGATTTTTTTTAGTTATTTTAACTGTACATTTGCGAACACCTTAGTAATTTGCTTCAACCATTTCAAACTTTATGAATGATTATTTTAGGTTCAAGTGTGAGTAAGGAATTGGAAGCAAGCAGAGTATGGCCATTTCTAAATCATGCAGTGGCACCTGCTGTTGAAAACAAAGCTCATAATCGTTTGAGAGAGAATTTGTCGACGTATTCTAAAAAATCTCAGAATCAATGCAGAATTATCAGTAATGGTCAGTATTAGTATCAGCTAGAATTGTATTACTGGTTTCTCGCTACTTCACATTCTTCTGCTGATTCAAGACAAGAGTTTAGTAAGCTAACTTGAGCAAAAATGAGTGCCTCAAAACATTTTGTAGTTGCAGTTCTTTTCATATAGGCTTTTAACCGACTGTTATTTTTGCTGAAAAGCACTTGAAGGTCATTCAGACATCCTGTTGTTTGGCGCTTGTTGTTCGAGAGGTATGATAATGGAAATGAAAATGCCCATCAGGAGAGATGAGAGACCCCAGTCCTTGAGATTGGACTCGATCTGCGCACACACACACACACACACACACACACTCGCATCTCTTTCTCTCTTTGTTAAGCCCTCCCGTATGAAGCCGGCAAGCTGTGCAAACACAATTTGTCTCTCCTTTAGATTCATACCCCGCCACTCTTCACCAGACATTTTCATAATTAATGTGGCCCAGGCGAGGGAGCCCAGCTGTGGAGCTCAGGGAACATATCGATTTATTGTTGTGTCTTGATTTAACAGCGCGGCCTGTCTCGCACCGTTTTAATGAACACATGCTACAGTGAAACGTCCAGAAGATGCCTGAATCAGCTTTCAAAACCAACTGTTGTGACTATAATCTTACAAAGCCAGACATTGGACTATTAACACAAAGTCTGATTCATATTCTGACCACAAACTCCAAGATGTAGATAAGTATGTTTTCCATCAGATTTGGAAAAATTTAGCATTGCATCACTTGCTGAAAGTGAATGGGTGCCGTCAAGATGAGAGTCCAAACAGCTGATAAAAACATCACAATAATCCATAAGAAGTCTCCAGTCCATCAAGTGAAGCAAAAAGTTAAACTTAGAGCTGAAATACAGGTCCTCTATCCATAATATTGCTGTCTCCAGTGTAAAAGTTGTCTTGTCTGAGTCAGGAGAGAAATATGCACAGAGAAATTTATGCATGGTGATGGGTTTGTTTCTTACAAACATGCAGCTTTTCACTTCACAAGATTAATTTGATGGACTGGAGTCATGTGGATTACTATTGTGATGTTTTTATTAGCTGTTTGGACTCTCATTCTGACGGCACCCATTCACTGCAGAGGTTACGCTAAATTACGCCAAATTAAATCCAAATTTGTTCTGATGAAAAACATACTCATCTACATCTTGGATGGCCTGAGGGTGATTTTAAAGATTCATTTTAGGGTGAACTGTTCCTTTAAGAAGCCAGAATTGACTCAGAACAGAGTCAGATTAGGGTGGAAAAGAGTTTGTAACAGGTTTGTTTGGTGTTGCAGAGCTGCAAAGGAGAGCTGGTGGTGGAGCAGGAGGTTGGGGGAGAGGGGAGGTCCAGCTTTATGACACCCCGTACGAGGAGCGCGTCCCAGGGCAGCCGGATCTGCCCGAGGAGGGGAGGGAGAGCAGGCTGCCGCAGGACGACGATAGGCCCGCAGACGAATACGACCAACCGTGGGAGTGGAAGAAGGAACACATCTCCAAGGCTTTTGCAGGTAAACAGACTAGCTACTTTAACTTGCTTGGTTTTATGCGTCTTCTGAGTTTTGGGGAAAAATGAAAGTTGTGTTTTCTTCAGACTTCATTAAGTTTTTCATTAAAATTTTAAGTTTTCATTAAATTTCTCATTTAAACGTTCATTACGTATTGTGAGTTATATAGTGCTTTTGTTAAATTCATTTACCTTACTGTTGTTTTTTTAAATTACATTTTTAAATGAAATATGCTGTTATATATTTATTTAAAAATGTAAAAAAAAAAGTTGTTTTAAAAGTAAAAGTTTAATGAAGTAAATGAATAAAAATAAATAAATAATTACTAAATATTTGTCGAGTGACATCCAAAAGATTTGTTTGTCGCAGTAGATTTGGGTGAAGGATTCTTTTATATTTTTAAATAAAAATGAAATAATAAATAAAATACTTATTTAAATGTTATTTAAACGTAATTTATTAATAAAATAATTATAAAAACAATTTATAAAATGAAATATATAAAATATATTTATAAAAATATATAAAAATGATTGAAAAATGAATGAAATGTGAGCAGCATGTCCTCAGTACCTATTAATTATATTGATTTGTTTTATATTGTTTAGATTTTTGAATAAATTAACAAATGAAGAAACAAACAAATAAAAAAAAAATAGAAATAATTAATGTAAAAGAATTTTAAAAGTAAAAGTTTAATGAAGTAAATAAATAAAAAATAATTGCAAAATATTTCTCCATTGACATCCAAAAGATTTGTTTGTTGCAGTAGATTCAGATGAAGAATTCTTTTACATTTTTAAATAAAAATGAAATAATAAAATATTTTTTAAATGTTTAAAAGCCTATTAATTATATTAATTTGTTTTATCTTGTTTACATTTGTGAATAGATTAACAAATGAAGAAACAAACAAATAAAAAAAATTAGAAATAATTAACATAAAATAATTTTAAAAGTAAAAGTTTTCAAGTTATCATTACATTTCTCATTTAAAAGTTCATTATGTATTGTGAATTATATAGTGCTTTTTTAATTAATTTACCTTACTGATGTTCTTTTAAATTACATTACAATATGCAGTTACTAAAAAAAAAATTAATAAAGTTTAATGAAGTAAATGAGTAAAAAATAAATAATTAGTAAATATTTCTCCAGTGATATCCAAAAGATTTGTTTATCGCAGTAGATGTGGGTGAAGGGTTCTTTTACATTTTTAAATAAAAATGAAATAAATAAAATATCTATTTAAATGTTTAAAAGTCATTTAAGAGTAATTTATTAATAATATAATTATAAAAACTATTTATAAAATAAACATATGTAAAATGTTTATATTTATAAAAATACATAAAAATTATAAAAAAAAGAATGAATTATGAGCATCATGTCCTCAGTGCTTATTTATTAATTATATTAATTTGTTTTAGATTTGTTTACATTTTTAAATAAATTAACAAATGAATAAACAAACATAAATAAAAATATGAAAAAATTAAAGTCATTTCATTATATAAAATGAACTAATAAGAACTATTCAAAAGTACATTAATAATGAATGCATATATTAATTTTATTTAATCATTCCATTTTTGTAACGGTGAGAATTTAGCTAAATGTTTTTAAATTACATTTTTACATTTATAAATAAAAATGAAATAATACATAAAATCTGTGTTTACTTTAAAGCTTTAAAAAAATTAATAAAAAATATAATTAAACTACAGGAAATTACTAAACATATGGATGGCACATCTTCACAGCACCGTCCAATGGATTTATCCAGTGTAATTGCAAGATTTTGGTTGAAGGATTTAGTGGGAAAGTATTTTTTCGTTGTTGCTTACAGCAGAAAAGGGCGCAAAGGAAAATCAATCAGATTAAATCGTTGAATATCGTATTTCACTTGCAAACGCGCCACGTTATGGAAGTAAAACAGTTGCGAATGCTGTTTCATGTTGGTTCCGTTTCATGTTCTACCACTGATCTGAGGCCAGTTTTATAGATCTCTGGATAATGATTTAAACTGTTTTGGAAACAGAAGCCTAGACCAGCAATTAGGAACCACAGAAGAAACAATTCAGCCTGTAGGAATCAATTCTTCATGTTAGCCCATTTCATTTTCGGTATATTTTGGTTTAGGTCATTAGCATTTTTGGTTTTTGGTGGCAGAGGGAGGCCAAAAAGTGCTCCATATGGATGTTATTGGATCTGGTGAACGTGGGCCCCGTGTGTGTGCGTGTTTTGCAGAGCTCACGGGCAGTAGATGAAAGCAGTGCCGTGGGGCCAATCCTGTTTAATTGAGCTGTATCTCTGCGTCAGGGGTCAAGGTGACACTGGAATAAATCATCCCCCGCCTTGCTCGCCACGCACACCTCCAACACAAACACACGCTTTTTTCCATTAATTAAGGCCTTTCTCAGCATGTCTGAGCTTCAGTACGGCAGAACCGGTGGTCAGCAGTGCCATGCATGAGCACAACACTACCCAACATCGAAACGGCAGTGGTTTACTGCTGCAGAAGCACTCTGTATTTTTAGCTGAGAGACAGAAAGTGCGCACAACTGCTGATGTGACGGCCTGCTTTTGTAGCACAGGAAGAAGGAAAATAATTAATGCATGACGTGATTGCGTATTATGTGAGCTCCCGCCTATAAAAATGCATCTGATCCTGGTCTGATGGACGCTGATTATTGAAGGCTTTTTTTTTAGACCAGCTAGTCGAAAGGTAATATTCATAAATTTCATACTATTTGGCATTTTGTATTACTATACGCTACCTTGTCAAAAGTTTTTGAACAGTAAGATTTGTAATATTTTTCTTTAAAGAAGTCTCTTCTGCTCACCAAGCCTGCATTTATTTGATCCAAAGTACAGCAAAAACAGTAAAATTGTGAAATATTTTTACTATTTGAATGTTTTAAAATGTAATTTATTCCTGTGATCAAAGCTACATTTTTAGCACCATTACTCATTCAAAAATCGTGCTAATATGCTGATTTGCTGTTCAAGAATTTTTTTTTACTGTTATTATCAATACTTGAAATAACATTATACCATTCAAAAGCTTAATTTTTTTTTTTTTTAGAAATTATAGTAATTAGTACTTTTATTTATGAAGGATGCTTTAAATTGATCAAAAGTGATGATAAAGACATTTATAATTTTACAAAAGATTTCTGTTTCAGATAAATGCTGTTCTTCTGAACCTGCTATTCACCAAAGAAACCTGAAAAAAAATTCTACTCAGCTATTTTCAGTAATAATAATAATAATAATAACAATAATAAATGGTTTTTTGAGCTGCAAATCAGAATATTAGAATGATTTCTAAAGGATCATGTGACTGAAGTAATGATGCTAAAAATTCAGCTTTGAAATCACGGGAATAAACTACATTTTAAATATATTTAAATAGAAACCAGATATTTTAAATAGTAAAAATATTTTAAAAATGTACTGTTTTTGCTGTACTTTGGATCAAATAAATGTAGGCCTGGTGAGCAGAAGAGACTTCTTTAAAAAACATAAAAAATCTTAGCGTTGTGGGAAGTGGGCCAACTTACAGCACCGTTGTGCTACGAGCGTCCCGAGTTCGAACCCAACTCGGGGATCTTTCCCGATACCAACCCCCCCCCTCTCTCCCACTTCGCTTCCTGTCAACTCTAAACTGCCCTATCATCATAAAGTGAAAAACAGCAATAAATAAATAAATAATCTTACATAGTATATGTAAAGAAAGCTGTCACCCCGTTTGTATAACTCCAAGATTTTTTAAATTTTAGTTTTTATCTCCAGCCCAACACTATTAACAGACAGCTAAAGAACCAGCATTGTGCAGTTGATGGGAAGAGCCGAGAAACATGACTTCAGTTTTAGAGCTATTCAAGCACAGAAAGTTCTGACATCCATGTCTTAATCTCTAAAATACAATCTGAAAGATGGGATAATTCCACATCTTGACCTGGTTTTGAATGGATATAAATCTGGGTGTCATCAGCATAAAAATGGTAGTTAAACTCAAGAGATCTTAATAGTTGACCGGGTGGGAAAATGCGAAAAAGCAAAGGACCCAGAATAGAGCCCTGGGGGACACCAGTAATAATTTTGCTTTGAAATGCGTCATTTTACCATTAAAATGGGTTTGGTGTAAATCTGTTTTATATACTACTGATCTGACTGTGGTTTTATAGATGACTGGATAATGAATTAAACCAGTGTTTTGGAAATAGACACCTTCGTTAAGAGCAAACAGTCAATAATTGTCTATTATTTGTACTTTTGGACATTTTCTACTAGCTGCACAGCTCCACCATGGAATAGCAATGCTGAAAGTGCTTGTGTGTGTGTGTGTGAGTGAAGAGATTTGTGTGCAGAGATGGAGGAGGGGGGTGATGGTGAGGAGGGGGCTGTAGCCTTGCGAGTGGAGGGCCGCAATCAGTCACACGCTGACACCTCCGCTCTCCTTCAACCTCCCTCCCTCTCTCACCCTTTCAGCTCTGACAGGTTTGTCCTCCTGCAGTGCTGACACACTCGGGCTGATAAACCACCGCAGGGGTGCAGGGGCATCTCCATCCACCTCCAACCCCCCATCTACCCCTCCAGCAGTGGTGATTATCACACTCAGGGGAGAACGGAGTGAAAAAGATGACTGGACTGAGAGCAGGATGAGCTGAGGGGGACAGAGAGACAGAAGGGACACATTAAAACATCTTTAGCACATATAAAGCCATTTTCAATTTGAGAAATGGCCAGTGATTGGACAGTTTCAAAATGCCAATAAAATGCTTAGCTACTATAGGTGAAACATTCATTTCATTACATTTTGTTTGCCTTAAGTGATATGGTCAAATTCTAAGGAGGTGTTTTTTTAAATGACATAATTTTCAACAAAAACTGAAAACTTAAGCAAAACTGAAAGAAGCATTGTATGTATTCTCCACAGAAAGGCAATCCCAGAATGCACTGCAGAAATGCAGATTTGGCTCGCAGTCGATTTCATTGGTTGAATTGCAATATTAGCTTAGCAACATGCTAATATGAAAAATGTTCTCTTATGTACAGCCTATGTATCTAAATCACTTATAAAGTTGTGTTTTAGTTAGCATACTACTGCGTAAGATGTTAAATCGGCTTGCTAAGCTGCAAAAATGTTTGTCTTTTTAGAATCACGTGAGCAAATTACATTTATAAAATGGATAGTTCCAGTCCTTGATTCTGATAGGCTGAGCCGTGTTCGAAGCTGTAGTAAATTACTTTACAAACATACACCTTTGTTTACATCTGTGTTGCTTGGCAGCCACTTTTTTTTTGCAACCACAACCATTTCAGAGGAACTACATTGTTTGGTGGAAGAATAATGTTTTTATTAATATCATTACATTTTATTTGCGGCGTTTAATTTTGTGAAACCTTACTACGTATATGGAATAACCATTTTATAAAAACAATAAGCCCCGTAAAGCAGTGGTTTACAGTGAATTTATAACAGCTACACTGTTATAAATTGTGTGACATGATTGCTGCGAACACACGATATTCACCTCTTCCAGAATGGTGATCATTAGCATACATTCTTAAAGGTACAGTGTCACGCAAGCCTATCAGTGAAGAGCTTGTAGACATGTCTGGTTTGACTCGTCCGGTTGTATCCGAAAATGGAGGAGAGCATGTTTTTTATTCACACGAGTGATGCGAAAAGCATCCCGCGAGTAATCTTGAGCGATTTCACATTCAGAGAGGATAGCCAATCAGGATATGTCTTATTGTGTATTCACACCAAACTTGAATTTAATTATACGGGCAAGTAGATTACATACAAAGTCAATGCAAAGACGCAAATAGACGTGAATGATGCGAAATGTGCGATGCGTTTGCCGCAAATGCGTGATATTCGCCTCAAATGTGTCTTCCGCACAAGTTCAAAGAATTCAACTCCAGCGGAAAATTTGCATGACGCGTTTTCGCGCAAGCCAATCAGCGAAGAGTTTATTAACAAGTCTGGCTGAATCAGAAAATGGAAGAGAGCATTATTGTAGCCTGCAATTTAAGATATAGGTATCTGGAGCATAGAAAACAATTAAAGGAGAAGTTAACTTCCAGAACAAAGATTTACAGATAATTTCTTCAGTTGTAAAAAAATAGTTTCTAGGACTGATATGGTGCCCCAAGTTTGAACTTCCAAAATGCAGCTTAAATGCGGCTCCAAATGATCCCAAATGCACTTGTAAATGACCCCAGCCGATGAAGAAGGGTTTTTTTCTAGCGAAACAATTGTTTAATTTCAGAAAAATAATAAAACTTATATACTTTTTAATGTCAAACGCTTGTCATGTCTTTCTCTCTTCCATCTTGTCTTACTCTCCCTGAACTCTGCTTTTTTTTCAGTTCGTGACAGTTAGGGTATGTCGAAAAACTCCCATCTCTAGTTCCCCCTCAACTTCAAAATCATCCTATATTTTTGATTTACCCTTTTTTGTAAAGGGTGTTTGATCTTCTTTGTTTACTTTGCATAGACTAGGTCGGTACTTCTGCAGTGATGTAGGATGATTTTGAAATGATTTTTGAAGTTGAGGGAGAAAATACGATTGGAGTTTTTTGACATACTCTAACTGTCTTGAACCAGAATACACAGAGTTCAGGGAGAGCAAGACAAGATGAGCCTTTGAGAGTAAAAAGTATTTAAACTGTATTATTTTTATGAAAAAAAAAAAAACGATCGTTTCACTAGATAAGACCCTTCTTCCTTGGCTGGGATCGTTTACAACCGCATTTGGGATCATTTGAACTGCATTTAACCCTAACTGCATTTTGGAAGTTCAAACTTGGGGCACCATATCAGTCCATTATATGGAGAAAAATCCTGAAATGTTTTCCTCAAAAAAACTCTCCTCTGGATGGTGCCATGTAGACACGTCAGCGTTTGGTTTTCCGGTGTATTTGGGATTTGTACAACAGGTACAAAGCAGCAATCCTAGCCATCTCCACAATGGTTGATCGCGCCTTTTTGTTATTTGCACAAATAATGCGAAAACATCCCGTGAGTGATATTCGCACATATTCGCTTCACGTTTGGTGTGAACACACCATTAAAGGTACAGTAGCAAAACGTAACACAAGTAACCCTCAGGTAAAAAAACATAAAAGTAACATTTTCCCGTTTGCGATGGTTTTTAGTACGATAAAACATGCCCTAATCTCTTTTGCTTGTGTGTTGACATTTTGTTTGTTTTCATTTGTCAGTTTGTTTTCATGATGGCAGTGCTGTTTCTCATTTCACATTCAAAGAGGTTAACCAATCAGAATAGCAGTTATTGGGCCAGTTGCATAAAAGACTACACTGTAAAAACAATTTGTTGAGTCAACTTAATATAGTTTGTAACCTGGCTGCCTTAAAATTTTAAATTCAGTCAACCCAAAAAAAGGTTATGCAGCTTGAAATGTTAAATTATACTAAGTGACAACTTAGATATTTGAGTTGAATCAACTTAAAATTTTAAGGCAGCTGCGTTAAGTTTAGCAAACACAAATATCAAATATCACAAAGTTATTACTTAGTACAACTTAACATTTCAAGTTGAATAAACTTATTTTAGTTGACTGAACTTAAAATTTTAAGGCAGCAGGGTAACAAATTAGTTTAAGCTGACTCAAATTGTGTTTTTTATTTTTTACAGTGTAGTTTAGACTAGTCTTAAAAAGTTAGTCAGCTAATTTTTTTCTTTAAGACTGGTCATAATGTTCTAAATTCAGTTACAGAAAAATGTAGATCAGTCGAAGTTGAATCCAAAAAATAAGACTTATTACCCTTTGGTTAATTGCTGGTTGGTCAGACTAGTACTTAAGACACTGTCTTAAGATAGAGGCTAAGTTTATGCAAATGGCCTATTAGCACAGAGTCTTAAAGGTATAGTAGCAAAATGTACTAACGTAAGTGTCCCTCAGGGAATAATAACATTTTCATTTGTTTTTACAATTGCGATGCTCATTTCACATTCAAAGAGGTTAGCCACTCATAATAGTGGTCATTGTTATATAGTCTTAAAGGCATAGTAGCACATTATAACATATCCGTCAGGGATAAAATACGAATTTCACAGCTGTTTGCAATGCTTTTCACCACAATCTTTTAGTGTAATGTCACATAAAACGTATCCCAGACTCCTTTGCTTGTATGATGACATACCTTCACAACAGATGGTTTAGTTTTATTTGCATTTCAGCTCCCTTTTCCGTATCGGTTCGGTTCGGTTGTTAAAAGTGTGACTATGACGGTAAAATCTTGGCCCCAGTCCAGTGAGTCTTAATTAGGCCATTGCAAAGCTGTCACTATCCACTCAATTACCGCAATCACTTAAGCCACACGACCGCCCGGCACGTCCCTCAAGCCTCTCTGCACTCATTACCACGCTAATCAACCGCAGAGATGCATTCAGCGACACGCCACCGACTGTAGATCATCGAGTCACACCGGCAGAGGATGTGAACGCTGGTGTAGCTGTCCGTCATTTTGTCTGTCATGGCTTGTATGTGGAGTCACAGAATGAATTGTGCATGAAATCTTTAAGTGGATGTATAATAGATGTATTTTCGACCATGTCCCCTTTAAAACTTCTCGTACGCTTTTCTTCGAGGGCTTTGGCCCAAACCGAAGTGCCATTGGATCACTTGTGTGGAGGATTTGGTTTGGCTGCAAGGGCTGCTGAGGGAACATGGTTGGTGTGAGTGAAATAGAGAGAGAAAGTGGTGGCTCGCGTGTCCCGGGTCTGTCAAGCGGCTGTAAGCAAGCCCGAGGGAAGCGAGAATGGCTCCTATATCAATTTATTTCCCTCTCTTTCTCTCTCTTTTTCTCTTTGTGACAGTAATGAAAAGGCATGTCCTGGTAATTCGCTCTCGCACAAATACACTGAGGCAGGAGAGGGAGAAATACATGCGGGGGGGATGGAAGAGGGAATATCATCTCACTTAGGAGGAAAAATGAAAGCGGGAGAGGAAAGAGGGCGGTAAGTGGTTTACAGAAGATAAAAAGCTCAGACAGTGGAGCGTAAAAGGATGAATGTAATGAAAGGGGAGAAATGGGATTTTCGTGGCACTGTTTTCCGGTAATTACAAGGACAATAAGTGAGGTAAATAGCACATTAACTTTATTTGTCATCGTGACCATAAAACAGTCTTTGTGCGGTAATTATAAATAGAAAATGGCCAGTTTTTGTAAATAATGATTCACAATGATTTTGTTGATCTAGGTAAAATTAATCAGCACTATAAATAAGCAGTTTTTTTTTATTTAGAAAAAAAATTAAACTATATATATATATATATATATATATATATATATATATACACAAATGTGTATATATGTGTGTGTGTGTGTGTGAGAGAGAGAGAATTATAATTACATGTAATTATATAACTATTAATTACTAATTACCTACACATGCAAACATAAATTAATGTCAAATATTCCTATATATTTTGTAAAATATAAAAAAAAAAAAAATATATATATATATATATATAAATATGAAAAATCATAGTTTAATTATTGTAGGTAAGTAATCATATGCTATTATAATTTAATATGCGCGTGTACATTTTTATATATATATATATATATATATATATTGGTCGAAAATCTAATTGCATGCAATTATAACTATTACCTGCATATTAAGCTTATTGTTTAAATATATTTAATATTTATATAAACAAACTAAATAAATGTCAAATATTTCTATATTTTTGAATATATTATTATATAAAATATAATAAAGCTACACATCTATGAAAAATGTGTTAATTAATGTGTAATTAATAATTCTGTAGTTATATTTCATTATGTGTGTGTGTGTGTGTATATATATATATATATATATATATATATATATATATATATATATATATATATATATATATATAAGTAAAAAATATAATTGTATGTAATTATATAAATGTTAATTAATATTTACCTACACATTAAACCTCTCTCTCTCTCTCTCTCTCTCTCTCTCTCTCTATATATATATATATATATATATATATATATATATATATA
This sequence comes from Cirrhinus mrigala, assembly GCA_036247105.1. Taxonomy (NCBI): domain Eukaryota; kingdom Metazoa; phylum Chordata; class Actinopteri; order Cypriniformes; family Cyprinidae; genus Cirrhinus; species Cirrhinus mrigala. Next base: position 19,007,188 of record CM070028.1, on the reverse strand, counting down.
TATATATATATATTTAACATTTTAATATATTTTTTAAAAATATATTAAAATGTTAAAAATGTATTTAAAGCTAGATATGTATATCAAAAATTGTACTTTAATGTGTAATATTAATTAATATTTATAATTAGATTAACATTTAATAATTATACTAATTGTTATATCTATATATAATTATAAATATATATTGAGTGTGTGTGAGGAAAAACATGATCAGATGTAATTATTTACCTACACATTAATTAAACATTCTTTATATATTTCTTAATATTTATATAAAGTCAAATATATTTAAACATTTTTACTTACACATTAATTAAACATTTTTATAAATATTTATTGATACTTACATAAATATAAATTAAATAAATATTTCAATACATATATAATATGCATAATATAATATGCAGATAAGAATTGTTAAATGTTTTATCATTGCATTAGTAGAAAAAACATAAAAAAAGATGAATAGAGAGAGAATATTGTAAAATGGCCACAAAATATTCAGATTTAACAATATCTCAGAGCCTTTATTGTCACATTAACAATAAAGTCTGTATGTTAGATGCCACGACGTGTTAATTGAATCCAGACACCTAGAAAAAAAATCCTCCAGATGAGGTTTTACAGCGCACATAAAATGCTACCAAAGCATAAAGCGGATTAAGAGTTTGTTTGCACCTTCGCTAATAACATCTATTGTGTAAATTGAGACTTAATCACAGTTTTGCAGTGATGTAATATCGTTTCTTTTTATTACATGCTCAAATGAGGCTTTCATTATTCCAGATGGGCTCTCGCACTTAGAGTAATCTGCCGTCTTGGCACATTCCTAGCCAGAGATGCATTTCTCTATAGCCTTGTGCTTTAGTAGTAATGATGTACGAATGCTGTGGCCATCTGTCCCCGCGTGATGTATCGTAGCCCAGAAATGACCTTTGTGGCGAGTGGCTGGCGCTTTTCGGTGTGGGTTTTTTTTTTTTTTTTTTTTTTGCAGGCCTGCTAACAGCCACTGATGCGCTGCCCTTTGTCAGCCTGACTGGGTCTGACAGGCATGCTGGACCGCAGGAGTGATGGGACAGTTAATGTAGAGCATTACAGTCATACAGTGAAGGGCCAGGAAGGTCTCAAGCCAGTGTAGATGGATGTGCACCTGTGGGTCTATAGTGTATATAAATCTCTGTCTGTACAGATCTACAATGGAGATCAAAATTGAAGAGCAACCTGTAATTTCCTAAATTTCAAGGTTGCTGCTTCGTCCTATTTGAAGTTATCCTAAAAAGAGTAGAAGGGAAACAACTTAAATCAGATATTTTTAAAAAAGAATTCAAAATGATCAAAATTAGTGAGCATTTACAGATGCCCCCAGGTTATTGGTGCTAATCTGGCACCTGGTGCAAGTTTCCTTAATTTAACAGGCAGCGTTCCTCCAATTTTCACTGGGATTGCAAAATGGCGGGCCGCTCTAAAGTGAATGAAACCCTGAGACAGGAGGTTGTCCAGATGAAGGCCAAAGGGATGACACTCTCATTGCAAGAAAAGTTGGTCATTCCAAATCTGTGATCTGTGAGCCTCCAAAAAGGCTCCACATATGTCCACGTAGGACAAATGCATGAAAAAAGAGGATAATGCAGAGACTCTTAGTGGGGAATCGGTTCAGCACTGCAGCTGGAATTGCTTTCCAGTTCGGTGCTGAACAGGATAAGGATCTGTCTCAGCATGTTTAGGGAAGTCAGACTGAAAATGCTGTCTGAAAATGATTTGTCTTGGCATGTTTAGGAGTAGTCGGACTGAAAATGGACAAATGAAAGTGGACAAATGCACAAGATGACAGGATAATTCAGAAACTCTCAATGGGGAATCGGTTCAACACTGCAGCTGGAATTGATTTCTAGTTCAGTGTTGAATAGCGTAAGAATCTGTCTCAGCATGTTTAAGGGAAGTCAGACTGAAAATGCTGTCTGTGCATTTACAGTGACACTAATTCATTTAAGTCCCCCAAAAAGGTTGGGTGTCCATGTAAGAAAAATGCACGAGAAGATGCAATAATGCAGAGACTCTCAATGGGGAATCAGTTCAACAGTGCAACTAGAATTGTTTCCAGTTCAGTGCTGAACAGGGTAAGGATCTGTCTCGGCACGTTTAAGGGAAGTCAGACTGAAAATGCTGTCTGAAAATGATTTGTCTTAGCATGTTTAGGAGTAGTCGGACTGAAAATGGACAAATGCACAAGACGACAAGATAATTTAGAGTCTCTTAATGGGGAATCGGTTCAACACTGCAGCTGGAATTGCTTTCCAGTTCAGTGTTGAACAGCGTAAGGATCTGTCTCGGCACGTTTAAGAGAAGTCGGACTGAAAATGCTCTCTGTGCATTTACAATGACACTAATTCATTCAAGTCCACCAAAAAGGTTGGGTGTCCATGTAAGACAAATGCACAAGAAGACACAATAATGCAGAGACTCTCAATGGGGAATGCAACTGGAATTGCTTTCCAGTTCAGTGCTGAAAAGTGTTTAGCTGCAACCAGCTAGTAATCTAGTAATCCTGAAGACTTTGATTAGCTGGATCAGGTGTGTTTGATTAGGGTTGGAGCTAAACTGTGCAGAGCTGTGGCCCTCCAGGAATTGAGTTTGAGACCAATGGTGTAAGGAACTCTATCTACATGTTTTAGAGAAGTCAGACTGAAAATGGACTCTATGCATTTACAATGACGCTAATTCATACAAGTCCCTCAAAAAGGTCAATGGAGAGTTGGTTCAACACTGCAGCTGGAATTGCTTTCCAGTTCAGTGCTGAACAGGGTAAGGAACTGTATCGGCATGTTTTAGAGAAGTCGAAATGCAGAAGATTGAAGACTGAAAGAAAAGACTAAAAATGCACTCTTCATTCTCTGCCTCTAATCAGCAGAAATAATCAAAAGCCCTGACCGAATTGCCTTGATACTATCAAGTATCACAAAATGTCTTGTCATTCGGCACCAAATTTCAGTACCTAAGAGGTTATTACCTAAGAGTGTTTGTAATATCTTCTGATTGCAATCTAATGTGCGTTTTGGCCTTAAAATGTTGCTGAAATATGCTGTTTGTAGCCTTTTATATCAAATTAATCGCTATACCTGCTTAGCATTTCTCATGTAAGCACCCTGTATTGTTATGAAAATGGGCAGAATCTCATGAAAATCACATACAAATCATATACTGGTGTAATGGTGTGTTTATTAGGTTCATGATTCATCCATAGAAATGTTTTCCTGGGTTTCTTATGTTCGGAAGTATAATGGACGTTCATAAGTCTAAAAACATCAAGCTGAAAAAAAAAAAAAAATTTTTTTTTTTTTAAGTAATGTAATCTTATTAAAACAAATTTCGTAAAATTGGTATCTAAAAAATTATCATTCAGGAACTGGTATCGAGGTATCGATTATCGGTATTATCATATCGAAAATTTTTGAAAGATACCCAGCCGTACTATTAGGTGTATAGAATCATAAAAAATTAAAATTAATAAATAAAGTATTTATAAAAATATAAATACTGAAATATTGATATTAAATTGATTAAAAGTACATGTAAAATATTGTAGATGGATAGATCAAATAAAATAAAAGTAAATACACAATACAAATTTTTAATTACAATGAAATTACAATTTTCAAAATACAAAAATATCATATTTTTAATTTACTTTCAATTTGTGTGTGTGGGTGTGTGTAATATCTAACTACCACAGTCAACATTTAAAGTGGATCAAAAAAGTTAAAGGATTTAGGACAACTTTGAAAGGTTTTGATCCACTTCAAATGTTGACTACTGTATATGATTTGTTACATATTTAAATAATATTTTTACATTATTCCATGATTTTTATATTATAAATTATTGTATGTTTTTATTTATTTTACTTTATTAATTTTTTTTTTTTAATATCTCACTGATGTTTCACTAATAACATTTTTCACTAATATCACTGTATGTGTAACAATATTTTACAGTAATTATTAAAATGAGAAATTATTATTATTATTATTATTATTATTATTATCATTATTATTATTAATAGCATATCCCCATTATAATTATTCAGTAATGGAGAGAGAGAGAGAGAGAGTCCAGAGGCGTGTAGTGTAGTTCATCTGGATGGTTGGTCACTTTAGCTGGTTCATTAAGAATTACACTGGATTATTTGGGAAATCATCTCCATTATTGGTGGAATTAGGCAGATTATTTACAGGGTTATCCGAGTTTGAAGGAGGATTAGCGGGTCCACTCTCCGATTCTGGTTCTCCAGATGGGACCATTGTACTGCGCCAGGCATCAATAATGCACGGGGAACGGGGCGAAAGAGTCCGTGACATTCTGTCTTCAATAATTCACTAGTCAGCGGGGGGACGTATGGGCCCGCCTGTTTCTTTTTCCAAACATCACCCCGTCGTGTTCTTTTCGAGAGGGCGCGATGAAGGGGGTGGAGGTGTCGGATGGTGGTCTGTTTATAAAGATGTCACACACCTCCCCTTTGGCCTATTCTTCATCTTGTAATCCTGTTTGAGAGTGTGATGCGCTTGTATGCGTTACAAGACGCCCCGTGTAAGTGTGCGAGTTGGGACTGAGATGATCGGGATGCACAAATATGGATTTTTTGGGGTATTTTTGAAGTTTTAACCCATTCCAACTAGCTAATTTCTAAATCTATAAATTCTAAATCTGAGAATACGATGAATTTTGGACCAGACTCTTTGTTGTTTAGTGGAACATACATCATCGAGTAAGTTCATGGAATTCAGTATGTATTCTGAAAGTGTTGAAATTCAAAACTGCATCTCTAGCTTTTAATACATCACAATGGCTCCTGTGTCAGTGTATATATATGTGTTGTTAATGAGATTTATGGGATTGAGATGGTAATTAGATGTTGAGTCAGCTCTCACATTGCATTTCCTGCCTGATAAGCAATGCGCGAAGTACTGACATCGGTGGATTGTCTTTCTTTTCTCAGTTATCTCTGTTTCACTGCATTCTCTCTCTGTCTTTCACTGTCTGCATCGCTCGCTCGCTCTGTGCCGACTTAGATATGAAAGATCTGACCGAACTGCCGTGGCCTCCTCCGGTCGGACAGCTGGAGGAGGAGCCCATCTGTGGCGAGCAAGGTGAACTTTGACCCCTTCTCCCCACTGCTTCCCCTCCAGTGTCTTGTGTCTGTCGAGCTCGCTGAGTCACTGTATTGCTGGAAACCTCCTGTTTGCTTCCTATTTGATTTAAATCACTCCCACTCAGTGCTGCTCTCTTCAGAGCAGCATGTAATGACTGCATGGGGTCAGTTCTGTCTTCTTATGTTTTTATTTGGGATGACACCATATTATAGTTCTAGACTATATTAGTGTAGTTATTGTTAACTAAAACTATTAACAATCGTTTTGTTAATCGACATAAAGCAGAAGTAAACTGATTAATAGTAAACATTAAGGGCCAGATTTACTAAACAGGGCAAATTAGAAATTAGGAGAGAACAGGGGGATGGGATTGGGAAAGGTCCTTGAGCCAGGATTCGAACTCGGGAAAGTCATAGCGCAACGATATGTTGGCATGCTGCCCACAAGGGTATCAGGGTGTTTTTTTTTTTAAGATTAACTTTTAAGTGAGCATTAGATGACAGCAAAAATAATCTAAATGTTAGGGATGCACGATATCAGATTTTTGTCTATCCGACAAGCAGATATTTTTCAATTCATTTTGCCCAACTGCCAATACCGATATATCTACTTTTGTTTAGAAACAACACCAAGTCTCTCCTGTTCAGAGATTATAAACAAATTATCTTTCATTTTGGTTAGTTTTGAGCAAAAACTTACTTTTTGGAACTGAATAAGCAATAATAAAGTTATGTTTATAATGAGAGTACATTTGAAAGCTTTGAAAATAACTTAAAAAAAATCACTAGCAAAATTTATCTAAAGCAAACAAGCTGTAAAAATGTAAAAAAAAAAAAAATAATAATCGGGCCAGTGCTGATATTTACATTTTAAGCCCATATTGGCTGATTCCGATAACATTCAGATAATATTGTGCATCCCTTCTAAATGTAAAAACACAAGAAGTATGTAGAATTTACAGATAAATAAAAAATAAATAGTCAGATAACCATTTAGGTACAAATAAATCGTGCATCCCTAGTGTCAACACTGGATGGCACAGTTCAATTAGAAGCAGCAATGATAATCTAAATGTAAAAATGTGAGAAATGAGCATTTAGAATTAAATGCATATCTACCGATAAACCTACCAATAAATTTAAAAATATCGGTTGATAACCGATAATGTCCCAAAAACTTGTACATCCCTAGTTTTAAGTTGCGCACACTTGACAGCATAGCTGAATTATTGGCGGTGATGATAATCTAAATGTAAAAATGTGAGAAATAAGTATGTAGAATTAAATACATATTTACTGATAAATCTACCGATAAATTTAAAAATATCGGTTGATAACCGATAATGTCCCAAAAGCTTGTACATCCCTAGTTTTAACAGTTACTCACATTTGACAGCATAGTTGAATTAGGGGTGGTGATGATCATCTAAATGTAAAAATGTGAGAAATGATCATGTAGAATTAAATACATATTTACTGATAAATCTACCGATAAATTAAAAATATCGGATGATGACCAATAATGTCCCAAAAACTTGTACATCCCTAGTTTTAGCAGTTACTCACATTTGACAGCATAGTTGAATTAGGGGCGGTGATGATCATCTAAATGTAAAAATGTGAGAAATGATCATGTAGAATTAAATACATATCCACCGATAAATCTACCGATAAATTTAAAAATATCGTTGATTAACCATTAATGTCCCAAAAACTTGTACATCCCTAGTTTTAACAGTTACTCACATTTGACAGCATACTTGAATTAGGGGCAGTGATGATAATCTAAATGTAAAAATGTGAGAAATGAGTATGTAGAATTAAATGCATATGTACTGATAAACCTACCGATAAATTTAAAAATATTGGTTGATAACCGATAATGTGACAATAACTTGTACATCCCTAGTTTTAACAGTTACTCACACTTGACAGCATACTTGAATTAGGGGCAGTGATATTCTAATTGGAAAAAAAATGTAAGAAATAAGCATGTAGAATTAAATACATATCTACCGATAAATTTTAAAATATCGGTTGATAACCGATAATGTGATGACAACTTGTACATCCCTAGTTTTAACAGTTAGTCACACTTGACAGCATACTTAAATTAGGGGCAGTGATAATCTAAATGTAAAAAATGTAAGAAAGAAACATGTAGAATTAAATACATATCTACCGATAAATTCAAAAATATCGGTTGATAACCGATAATATGACACAAACTTGTACACTCCTAGTTTTAACAGTTAGTCACTCTTGACAGCATAGTTGAATTAGGGGTGGTGATGATAATCTAAATGTAAATGTGAGAAATGAACATGTATCTACCAATAAATTTGTAAAAATTGGTTGATAACTGATAATGTGCCGAAAACTTGTACATCCCTATTTTTCATACTCACTTTGATACTTGAGTTAAATTCCGCCCCTCCTCTGGATTAAAGGGTCTCTTTTTACATTGTTGTTTGCCACCTTAATTCCCTACAACCCTCCAGTTTTGTTACTCCCTGCTGTTTTGGATTAGACGACTCCTGCTCCGCAAAACCAGTTTTGTTAACTGTCCTAACCAGGCATGATGTGACAAACATGACCAATGACATTTTACGATAAGTGGCGCAACTCATTGCAACAAGACAGAAACCATTTGTCAACTGCGTTCACATTATGCCACAAACCATTCATCATGTGAACGTTAAATCTGAGAATATTATTGTTTTGTCATCATGTCATTCCTGGTTGTTATACAGTATTATAAAACCTATGAAGTTTTTTTTTTTAAAAAAAAAAAAAAAAAAAAGCTTTTTCAATCACGTTGATGTCTTTTTCTCTCTCGCTGTGCCCATGCAGTGCAGTTTGAGGGTGCTGAGTGGGATCGTTCCTGTTCTCCCACAGAGCGCCTGAGGTGTTCCAGGCCTCTGCCAACCACAGGCAGCATGAAGCTACGCAAGCCCAGCGAACCTCATTCCATGGTCGGGGAGAGAGTGGATCCCACCCTGCCCCTGGAGAAACAAGTGTAGGTCCAACACACACCACAAACCATTAGAGGTTTAAAGAAAAAATTTTTAGAGGCAAACAGAGACAGCTAAGCTAAAAATGCCGCAATTAGAATGCTATCCCATAATGCATTTTGTGGCCTCTACATTGAAATTTTGTCATCAGTTACTCACCCTCATGTTGTGCCAAACCTAAATGTACGTTCTTTCTTTTGAGTAACAGAAGTGGGAACTGTTGCAACTGTTCAGTGAAAGTAAACAGGGTCCAAAACATAAAGCCATTTTTTTTTTTTCTTTTGGCTTCAACAGACTTCCTACAGGTTTGGAACGACATAAGGGTAAGCAAATGGTGACAGAATTTACATTTTTGACATTTTCAAGCCACTTCATGGTCTCAGTGTGACGTCTCACGCCTTTGGGAACGTCAACCTAGTGTGTTATTATTTTATGGCTATGAGAATATGATTTATGGGGGCGGTGTGCATGGTTGGGCCATTAGAAAACGCAGTCAAGTGCGTCCAAAATATTGCCGCAAATTAGTCAGCTGCTCAGAATACAAAATTCCCCAGACACATCAGACGGCAGCTGGGGTCTCAAAGGGGAACATGCCACGACAGTTACAAACACACATCCTCACAAAATATTTACAAGTGTCATATTCAACTCATTTGAGGTATGATTTAGTATGATTAAATGGTTGGTTTAGTTTTTAGAAACATTTTCTATCCTTCTCTTAGAATTAAATGAGCTGTTTTTGTTACTGTACCTTTAAGACGTCTATATATTAATGATTTCTGTTATGATTTGCTGACCTCTTTGCACGCATGCTGTGTTTCAGATGGTATCACGGCGCTCTTTCACGATCTGAGGCCGAGTCTCTGCTGACCCTCTGTAAGGAGTGCAGTTATTTGGTACGAAACAGCGAGACAAGTCGCTTGGACTACTCCCTCTCTCTGAGGTACGGCACTGCACCTCTTTCTCAATCCGCTATAGCAACATTTTATTTCTTCGTTCCCTCCATTACCGTTAAATGAAGTGAGCAAATCTCATCCCCATTACCCCATTTCAACTAATTGCCTTGTGTTTTGCTTCATTTGTGTCTAGTTGTCTGTATCTTAGTTGTTTTTGTTCTTCATTCTCACCTACAATTTTTCTTTTTTCACCCCTAAGTAGAGTTAATCTTTTCTAGAAAAAGAACCGTTTCAAAGAAAATAATATAATATAATGTGTATTTTACATCCATTTCCTTAATTGTATATTATATTATATAATTCATATATTAATATTTTAAAATATTTTAACTTTGCATTTATATATAATATAATAATATAAAAATTGGTATTTTTTTCATAGAGCAGAGCAAAGGTTTATCACATAGAACAAAGGGTATTTATTTTATTTTAAGCATTTATTTATTTATTTTTATTTTTATTTTTTTCTTTCAGGTTTTTGCCTTTCATATAACAGGGTACAGTTATTTTCTTATTTTATTTTGGAGAAAGCATTTATTTGATTTTCAGCCATATTTGTGCATTTCATAGAACAGGTTAAAGTATTTTTTTTGTGTGTTTTATGCCTTTTTTTTGTTTTTGTAAAATATTCATACACAATATCACATGGTATCGTAGTTTCTATAATATAATATAATATAATATAATATAATATATTATAATGTTTTATTATATGAAATGCAATTAAATGTAATTATATTGTGCATTTTATATATTTATTTCTAACATTTATTTTTGTTTATATTTTTTTGATTTATTTGATAATATATATTTAATAATATAATAAATATTTTTTAATTATATTGTGCATTTTATGCATCTATTTTTTTTATTATATTTTTTTGTATTATTAATTAATATTTTTATTTATTTGTAATATTTTTTTTACATTTTGTGTATTTTATATATGCATACCTTACCGTAATATCTAGTAGTACAATATTTTGTAAATATGTTTTATAATAAATAGAATTTATAAATTATATTTTTTTTTACATTTGTTTACTTGTGTATACTTTACATTTATTTCCTTCATTTTATATAATATAATATAATAACTTTATATAATATATATTTATAAATATTTATTCAACTGTGTATTCTGTAAATGTATGCCTTACATATATAATATAATATAATATAATATTATATTATATATATATATATATATAAATAAAATAATTGATTTATTATAAATATTCAATTGTGTATTCTGTAAATGTATGCCTTACATATATAATATAATATAATATAATATAATATAATATAATATAATATAAATGTTAATAAAATATAATATATAATTATATTGTTTTATATATTTATATCTTAGATTTATTTCTGTTTATATTTTTGTTTACATGTTACAATTTTTTTTCATTGTGTGTATTTTATAGATGTATATCTTACATTTTGTTTCTTAATTTCTTTTATAATATAATATAATAAATATTTGTTTTTTACATTTGTTTGCTTCTTATATATAGCTTACATTTCTTGCCTAATTTTTACAGTATAATTCATATTACCACACAATGTATTAAAACATCGACACAAATCACATCGAAGTCTCAATTGTTTTAAACAATAGCTTTTGTAATATAGTAAAAACATTTTATGTGATTATATTTAATGTGCTACTATTAACGCTTGATTTGCTAGTTATTAATAATTGCCTGTTTTAGCCACTTATAACAATGTGGAGACTTCACCTGCTCTCAAGTGACATTTTCCAGTGAGTTTCGGACGGCGTTACTGAAATTATCCATTTGATCTCACTGTTTGATCTTATATTTCAGCATATTTGCTCTTCCATTGTTTTACTCTGTTATCAAATTGAACATTTTCTCATAATTGTGTTTTTGATTTAATTTTCTCCCCTTGCCTCCATGGACAAAACGACCCTGTCTCATTTGCACACCGATGCACTTTTTCGATAGGCTATCAGCTCGAGCGATAGTGCTTATCTGGTCAAATCTCGCAGCTCTAATTACCGCCTTGATCCAGAACCCCTGTTCCCCCTCCTCTTTCTTCTTCGTCTTTTATTCTCCCCGAGCTGTAATCAGGCAGGTGAACAGCTCTTCAGTTCACAAAGCTTCTCCTGGCGGCATTAATGAATATGAATGACCCGTAGAAAGCCGCAGGCACGAGCGGCAGGCCTTTTGCACACCTGAACACACTCGGTAATCACACACGCCTAGCATCGCAAGCGCACTTTATAAGTCACGGGCAAAAACACGTTCAGCAACATGCTGAGACGTTGTTCCGATTTTCACAAGCCGCAATCGTGCGACAACCGTGGGAATGGATGAACGACGCCGTCTGATGTCATAATGTTGGACGCCTACAGCCTCAGTGGTCTGATCTAAATCAAAGCGACAGCGGCTCAACGTCGAGAGCTTTGAACGAGCCGCCGTTGAGATTCACCGGCTTTATTTCAAGCCGAGATTTTCTGTAAGTGACTCTGTTCGGCACGTACCTGGCGGATAATACCTTGTTGGAGACGACATGCTCCTTGAACACGTTAAGTCTTGAATTTTAATGCGCTGCTTGATTTGGAAAGGGGCTGAGAAAGATGCTCTCGGGCTTTGTGTGTTTTCATTCACACTTATTAAGGTGAATGGTGTAGTACAGTATGACAGCTTCCAACTAACAAATGACTTCCTGTTTCTATACATAGAAAGCCAGCCTTTTGGACTGAGTCGTCTTAAAGGGGAGGTTGAGAATCATATTCACACCAGGCCGCTCTGAAGTCATGATATTCTTTTACACCATCACTCAGATTGTCCTATTTATCGCCGGTAATCTTTTGTTCACCGCTGACCCAAATACCAGATTCACAGCTCCACCCAGGGATCAGGTTTTATTAAAGCTGTCAAGTCATGATAAAATTATTGGAACTTGTCCATGGTTAGTTTGTTGTCATCACTATTACTTATCTTTTTTTTTTTTTTCTAAGAAAATGTAAAAAAAAAACCAAAAAAATTAGCATGTCGGTTCAATGATGGTATAATACGAAGGTATTGTAATAGGATTTGTATACAATGGTTCTGTAAATTACTTAAAAAAAAAAAAAAAAAAAATAATATATATATATATATATATATATATATATAGTGTGACTTTTTATCTCACAATTCTGACCTTTTTCTTGCAATTGCATGATACAAACTTGCAATTCTGAAAAAAGTCAATTGCGACTTTATTTCTTAGAAAATTTATATTTTGCAATTGACTCTCAGAATAATTTTTCTCAGAATTGCGAGTTTATATCTCTTAATTGTGACTTTTTTTTCCTCAGAATTGCACGTTTATATTTTACAGTTGTGACTTTTTTTCTCACAATTGCATCATATAAACTAGAAATTCTGAGAAATAAACTTGTAATTCTGAGAAATAGTTGTAACTGACCTTTTTTTTTAATTTTCTATATATTTTTTTTGCAATAGCTCTTTCTCACAGTTGTGATACAAACTCGCAATTCTGAGAAATAAACTTGTAATTCTGAGAAAAGTCACAATTGTGAGATAAATTCGCAATTCTGAGAAAAGTCAATTGCGACTATTTCTCAGAAGAAAGTTGCTACTTTATTTCTCAGAATTGCGAGTTTATCTCACAATTGTGACTTTTTTTCGCAATTGCGTGATACAAACTTGCAATTCTGAGAAAGTCCATTTCGACTTTATTTCTCAGAATTGCAAGTTTATATCTCACAATTGTGACTTTTTTTTCCTCAGAATTGCGAATTTATATATTGCAGTTCTGACTTTTTTTTTTTCCAGAATTACGGCTTTATATCTCACAATTGTAACCTTTTTTCTCAGAATTGTGAGTTTATATTTCACAGTTGACATTTTTCTCGCAATTGCGTGATACCAACTCACAATTCTGAGAAATAGTCACAATTTTTTTTCTCACAATTGCGAGTTTCATCTCACAGTTGTGACTTTTTCTTAGAATTGTGACTTTTCTCGCAATTGCGTGATAAAAACTTGCAATTCTGAGAAAGTCAGTTTCGACTTTATTTCTCAGAATTGCAAGTTTATATCTCACAATTGTTTTTTTTTTTTTTGTTTTTTTTTAAGAATTGCAAGTTGATATTTCGCAGTTGTCACTTTTTTCTTGCAATTGCGTGATACAAACTTGTAATTCTGAAAAATAAACTTGTAATTCTGAGAAATAGTCACAAATGACTTTCTCAGAATTTCAAGTTTATATCTCACAATTCAGATTTTTTTTCTCGCAATTGTGTGACACAAACTTGCAATTCTGAGAAAGTCAATTTTGACTATTTCTCGGAATTGCAAGTTTATATCTCACAATTTCGACTTTTTTTTCTCAGAATTGTGAGTTTATTTTTCGCAGTTGACTTTTTTTTTTCTTGCCATAGCATGATACAAACTTGCAATTCTGAGAAATGAAGTCGCAATTGACTTTTATCTCAGAATTGTGAATTTATATCTCAGAATTGTGACTTTTTTTTTTTCTCAGAATAGCGAGTTTATATTTTGCAGTTGCATGATGCCAATTCACGATTCTGAGAAATATTGACTTTTCTCAGAATTGCAAATTTATGTTACAATTGTGACTTTTCTCAGAATTGCGAGTTTATATTTTGCAGTTGTGACTTTTTTTTTTCTTGCAATTGCGTGATACAAATTTCGGAATTCTGAGAAATAAACTTGTAATTCTGAGAAATAGTTGCAGTTGACTTTCTCAGAATTTCAAGTTTATATCTCACAATTCTGATTTTTTTTTTCTCGCAGTTGCGTGATACAAACTCGCAAGTCAATTTAAACTTTATTTCTCAGAATTGCTAGTTTATATTTTGCAGTTGTGACTTTTTTTTTCCTTAATTACGAGTTTATATCTTAATTGTGACTCTTTTCTTAGAATTGCGAGTTTATATCTCACAATTGTAACCTTTTTTCTCAGAATTGAGCTTATATTTCGCAGTTCTGAGAAATTAAGTCGCAGCTGACTTTTTCTCAGAATTGTGAGTTTATATCTTGCAAGTGAGATTTCATAACACAATTGCAAGCTAAGTCAGAAATGTGCAATTGCGACTTTTTCTTAGAATTCTTCCGGCCCCCCCACCTCCCTTAAAATTGGAATTTATAGTTTATATCTCTTTTAATTTATAGTTTATATCTTTCAATTCTGATAAAAAAAGCCAGAATTGCATGAACAAAAGTCACAATTGTGAGATACAAACTGGAGGAAAAACTCAGAATTGCATGTTTGTATCACACAATTCTGAGAAAAAAGTCAGAACTGTGAGATAAAAGATCGCAATAAACTTTTTTTTAGTTTTTAATTAGTGGCTGAAACAGGCCTCCATAGAATTCAGGTTTATTATTTTGAGATATATATAATTGAGTATTATTGTATTTTGTGGAGGAGTTTGCTTATTGTTTTTGCATTTCATATAACAAAGCAAAGTATTTTTTAAAATTTGTTTAATTTTTTTATTTAGGGAAAGCATTTATTTGATTTTCAGCCATATATATATATATATATATATATATATATATATATATATATATATATATATATATATATATATAATTTTTTTTTATTATTATTATTTTTTTTTAAGTATTTATTTTGTTTTATTTTATTTAAGCATTTATTTGATTGGTTTTTTTTTTTTTTCTTTAAATATTATATAATTATATTTTTCTATATTATATAGTGGGGAAAGCATTTATTTGATTTTCAGGTATGGTATGGTGGTATCAAAAAAACAAACTAACAAAAAACATGATTTATTTGGTATGGTAACAGCTTGGTATATTTTCATAGAACAGAGCATTTTCTTCAGGTTTATGACATAGAATAAAGTTTTTATTTTATTTAAGGGTCTATTTATTAATTATTTTTCAGGTTTGTTGTTTTTGCATTTCATATAACAGAGTACATGTATTTTTTATTTTGTGGAAGGCATTTTCAAGCTAATTTTGTTGGTCAACATGCCTGAAGATTAATGGCGGTTTTGCATGTTCTTTTGTCAGGAGCTGCCAGGGATTCATGCACATGAAGTTCAGCCAGTCCAAAGACGGCCGCTACATCCTGGGCCAGAACAGCCCTCCGTTCGACACCATCCCTGAAGTGATCCACTATTACACCACACACAAACTCCCCATCAAAGGAGCCGAACACTTGTCCTTGCTCTTCCCTGTGCTGGTTCAGACTCTCTGATTGGTCAGAACACTTCAGTCCTTTGTGCAGGATATGCCATTGGGAATGAAGAGTTCTTGGATGAACATTCAACAAGATCAGCAACAACGTACACAAAGTTTTCGGTCCCTCATGTTTTTGATTATACAACATCATCTTCTAAAATGGACATGTCAGATCAAATTACAGTTAGATCTGTTCACATGCTATTTCACATTCTTGTTAATGACACTTTTCCATTTCACTGAATGATTCTTCTGTGAACCGTACCAGACTGGTGGCAGCGAGACCTGTTGCTTGTCTAGAGTCGTCTGCCTGTCATTCTCCGCTGGGACGGTGGTTTAGCCGCCGCTAATGTTTATTGATCGATTAGCAGCCTCTTAGGATGAGCAGACGGGCCTCTGTATTTTTATAGCTGCTGTAAAAGACATTTCCACACAGCCTTTTATGATTGTCCACTCTTTAAAATTTGTAAAGCCTTTTGGTTCTAGACCCTTGAGACCACACACGAATGTTGTTTGGTCCACTCAAGACAGTAGTCCTCAAAAAACCCTGTTAATTCTTGCATCGTCTTTGTTAGATTTCGTCAGTGTGGCTGGTCGTAGATCAGTGCATGTTGGCAACTTATGTTGAGGACAGTAGCTGATTGTAACTGATAAAATCAATATGATGTTTGAATCATGATCATTTGCAGAGATGTTCCTGTAATTGGTATATTAGGTCACCGATACAGTAAAATGCTGAAAATGTGTTTTTGTAGCTGCTGTTTTAAACTGACTTACATGTGTTAAATAATAAACTTTCTAAAGTGAATGCTAGTTAACAACTCGTGCTTCAAACTGGATTTTATGTCAGTTGCTGACAATTTAAGATATGGACTAGTTTTATTTATCTGTTTTTACTTTTGTCATTGGAAAAACCATCTTGTTGTTAGGGAATTCTAAATGGTTACTAGGATGGTAGTGGATGAAAGGATGTTGTAGGCAGTTGTTAGGGTGTTCTGAATGGCCACTAGAGTGTTCTGGATGGTTGGGTGGTTCTTAGGGAGTTCAAGGTGATTGCTAGAGTGTTCTTAATAGTTTTCAGTGTGTTCCGGGTGGTTTCTACGAAATTTTGGATGGTTCAGTGGTTGCTAGGTTCATAGGATCCAGGTTCTAGGAAGTTCCAGGTGATTGCTAGGGTGTTTTAGGTGGTTTCTAGGGTGTTTTGGGTGGCCACTAGAGTGTTCTGGGTGGTTGGGTGGTTCCTAGGGAGGTCTAGGTGATTAGTATTCTCTGGGTGGTTGCTAGCATGTTTAATGTGGTTTCTATGGTGTTCTAGGTTGCCATTGGAGCGTTCTGGTTGGTTGGTTGGTTGGTTGATAAGAAGTTACAGGTGATTGCTAGCGTGTTTTAGGGTGTTCTGGGTGGCCACTAAAGTGTTTTGAATGGTTGGCTGGTTGTTAGGGAGTTCAAGGTGATTGCTAGGGTGTTCTAAATAGTTTTTAGTGTGTTCTGGGTGGTTTCTATGGAATTTTGGGTAGTTCAGTGGTTGCTGGGTTCATAGGTTCCAGGTTCTAGGAAGTTCCAGATGATTGCTATGGTGTTTTTGGTGGTTTCTGGGGTGTTCTGGTGGTTGCTAAGGAGTTGTAGGTGATTGCTAGGGCGTTCTGAGTGGTTGCTAAGGTGTTTTAGGTCTTTTAGGCAGCCACTAGAGTGTCCTGAATGGTTGGCTGGTTGTTAGGGAGTTCAAGGTGATTGCTAGGGTGTTCTAAATAGTTTTTAGTGTGTTCTGGGTGGTTTCTATGGAATTTTGGGTAGTTCAGTGGTTGCTAGATTCATAGGTTCCTGGTTCTAGGAAGTTCCAGGTGATTGCTAGGGTGTTTTGGGTAATTGCTAGGGTGTTCTGAGTAGTTGTTACTATTCTCTGGGCGGTTGCTGTGGTGTTTAACTTGGTTTCTATGGGTTCTGGGTGGCCATTAGAGTGTTCTGGGTGGTTGGTTGGTTGCTAGGAAGTTATAGGTGATTGCTAAGGTGTTTTAAATAACTCCTATGAGTCCTATGTGGTTGATAGGATATTCTGAATAGTGTGTTTATAGTGTTCTAGTGTGTTTTTGGTGGTTTCTGGGGTGATCTGGATGGTTGCTAGGAAATTTTAGGTAATTGCTAGGTTATTCTGGGTAGTTATTAGTATGCTCTGGGTTGTTGCTAGGGTGTTTAGGTGGTTTCTAGGGTGTTCTGGGTGGCTGCTAAGGTGTTTCACGCAATTTCTAAGGCATTCTGGGTGGCCACTAGTGTCTTCTGGGTGGTTGCTAGGGAGATTGTTAGGGTGTTTTTGGTAGTTAGTATTCTGTGGCTGGTTGCTATGGTGTCCTGGGTAGTTGTTAGTATGCTTTGGGTGATTGCTAGGGTGTCCTGGGTAGTTGTTAGTATGTTTTGGGTGGTTGCTAGGGTATTTTAGGTTGGTTTCTATGGTTTTCTGGTGGCCACTAGAGTATTCTGGGTGGTTGGGTGGTTGCTAGGGTGTTCTGGGTAGTTGTTAGTATTCTCTGGGTTGCTAGGGTGTTTTATGTGGTTTCTAGGGTGTTCTGGGTGGCCACTAGAGTGTTGTTCTTATTGCTCGCTAGGGAGTTCTAGGTGGTTGCTAGAGTGTTTTTGGTGTCTACGTAAAGTGTTATGGGTGGTTGCTAAGGAGTCCTAGATGGTTGATGGGATGTTCTCAATAGTCTTTAGTGTGTTCTGAGTGGTTTCTATGGAATTCTGGCTAGTTGGCTGGTTGCTAGGTTTCTAGAGAGTTCTAGGTGGTTGCTAGGGTGTTCTAGGGGGCCACTAGGGAATTCTGGGTGGTTGGGCTGTTGCTAATGAGTTCTAGGTTATTGCTAGGATGTTCTTAGTGCCCACTGGAGTGTTTTGGGTAGTTGGGTGGTTGGTGCGATGTTCTGTGTAGTTCTTAATGTTTTCTGGGTAGTTTTGAGGGAAGTCTGGTAGTTGGGTGCTTGTTAAGGAATTGTAAGTGGTTATGTTGTTGCATACTTGTCTAAGCCAAAATAGCCCACCCTCTAGTTTCCATAATATCTGTATTAGACAATCAAAATTTTGAACACTTAAAGTAACTGGCAGGTAGTAACCACAGATTATGCAAATACAGAAATCTTAGTATGGGAGACACAGATATTATAGCAAGCAACTGTAGTCAATTTAATTGCTGTAGCTCGCCATGCATATTACTTTAATAGCTTCACATTACTTATTATCAAGAGACAAAGAAGATGGTGTTGAGATTGACAGAAAGATTAGTTAATGGTTACTACACGTTTTTTTTTTTTTATCCTGGGAGCATGTGCCACGCACGAAAAGATTGCGAAGACCGAATGTTTAGCACGAGTGTGAACATTTTGCTTTTCCCATTGTGGCCCACGGAAGACCGTCTTCCTAAATCAAGCAGCAGTGTTTGTGTGTTCATGTGTGTGTGCTTCCTCATTATCTCTGTTCTGCCGAAGCGAAGCGTTCTGGGATTGCTTTCATTACACTGCCAAATGAAACGGCGGAGAATGATTACTGGTGTGACGGGCGGAGACGGTGGTTCAGATCAGTCCTCGTCCCTCCAACTTCGGTATGGAAGATGGTGAGATAAAGCAGGGGAAAATTAAGGGTTGTTTGCAAGCATGATTTTCTCTGGGGTTTTTTTTAATGCAATAACGTTTTGGTGTGCTTCGCTGTGTCTAT
Source organism: Cirrhinus mrigala (assembly GCA_036247105.1). Taxonomy (NCBI): domain Eukaryota; kingdom Metazoa; phylum Chordata; class Actinopteri; order Cypriniformes; family Cyprinidae; genus Cirrhinus; species Cirrhinus mrigala. Next base: position 18,988,146 of record CM070028.1, on the reverse strand, counting down.
CACAATTTAGGTTATGCCTCACTATTGTGCATTTGTGCATATTTGGCAGCACATGATAATCTATCAGATGCGCTCACTGAGAAAAACACCTGCGATCAGAACGGAGCCAGGAATAATTTCACACTCAATCTCGACCAAACCCAAATACTCATGATCCTAAAGCGGATGGCATCCAATGCTAGTGGCTTCTGCGTTGGCTACTTGTACCGATTGTTCCCAGCTGCTCTGACACACATCCAGGCATGTCCACATGTGCGTTTCGAGTGCCTAGTATCACATTGTCCGAGACAGCCACATTAATCTCGCTCAGACATTCCACAAATAGGCGCACACTCACTCTTGGAGGGAAAGCCGTTTCGACAGGTGTGTCTACTAGACTGTAACCAGAGATCGGTCAAAATTTAAACAGCTGACGGGGGATCTCATCTACCGTGTCAATACCTCAAAAGCCCTACGACATCTTCCTCACAATGAACGCTGCGCTAATTCCTCTGGTAATTAGGCTCTTACTAGTCATGGAATAATTAGGCTTTACAAAGAGAGGCATTTCTCAGCCTCAAGCTCAGACAAAAGCAGAGCAGTGAAAAGGAGGCCCAGATGTGCACCGAAGGGTGGAAAAAATCAACAGCGTTCGCAAGAGCTGCCGTCATTATCGTGTTACCGGCACTCGAGCGATGTGTCATTTGGATTTCATTACGGTGAGGACGGCAACTTATACCATCTGTTAATTCACTGACATCTTACCTTTGAACTCTCCTCCCGCCCTTGTGGGCAGCTGGCCCAGATAAAGACCTCATCCTGCAGAGCTTATCTCCTAAAGCCCAGTCAGATGCAGCTCGCATACGGCTGCAGCTGAAGGCTATTGTTAAGGACTGAAAAAGACCGGGATCTGGGGGAGGATTGAATGTATCCTCAGCTCTACTTCAGAGGTTAAGAACAGATCATCCACAGGTCTCAGGATAGTAATTCAGGTGTTCGTGTGATGTGATTAGCCCGAATAGGAATGCTCCTGGTTCAATATCCCTGGTCTTGAGACAAGATTCTTATCAAATAATCACAGGCCAAACCCTATGCCTAACCCAGACTTGCACCTAAAATCAAAGGGTCAATGATTCTTGTGAACTCTAGACCAGGGGTGTCAACAATCAGTCCTGAAGGGCCACTGTCCTGCAGAATTAAGCTCCATCCCTAATTAAATGCACCTGAACCAGTTAATCAAGGTCTTGCTAGACATGTTAAAACCTTCCAGACAGGTGCGTTGAGGATAGTTGGACTCCGGCCCTCCAGGACAGAGTTTGGATATCCCTGCTCTAGATGTTTAATCGGGTTAAACAAGCTATACGCCTTAGGACATTGGTCTGAAACTCAATTCCTGGAGGGCCACAGCTCTGCAGAGTTTTGCTCCAACCCTAATTAAACACACCTGTTCCAGCTAATCAAGGTCTTCAGGATTATTAGAAACTTCCAAACAGGTGTGAGTTGGAGCTGGTTGCAGTTAAACTCTGCAGAGCTGCGGCCCTCCAGGAATGGAGTCTGAGACCTCTGCCTTAGGATGTCACTGGTGGCAAATTACATTTACTTAAATCTGTCAACAAATTTGCAAGTATTGTGCCTTTTTAAGTATTGGGCCAGTTGTGGCATAATGGTTTGCGAGTCAGACTTGTAACCCTAAGGTTGCGGGTTCGAGTCTCAGTACTGGCAGGGCTTGTAGGTGGGAGGAGTCAATGTACAACGCTCTCTTCCACCTTCAATACCATGACTGAGGTGAGACCCTTGAGCAAAGCACTGAACCCCCAACTGCTCCCTGGGCTCTGTTGACAGTATGTTTGTTCACTACTCACTGCTATGTGTGCACTTGGATGGGTGAAATGCAGAGCACAAATTCTGAGTATGAGACACCATACTTGGCCACACGTCAAGTCCTTTCCTTAAGCTCAGGGGTGTCCAAATTTGCTTCTGGAGGGACACCATCCTGCACAGTTCAGCTCCACCATACCTGCCCGGGAGTTTCTAGTAATCCTGAAGAGCTTGATTAGCTTCAGGTGGTTTAATTAGGATTGAAGCAAGAAGGTGGCCCTGTAGGAGCAGGAGTGGACACCCCAGGTTTAGCTTATATCTGGGGCAGTACCCTTGACAGCACATCTCTGTGGTTTACTCATCTCTTGAAGTACTAATATGCAGACTTTAGGTTGCAAATGTGTACCATTTGTGGGTACTGCCCAAAGGCAAGCTAAAGGTACACTTTTTACTTTATTTCTGACAGTTAAGAATAACCTTGTATTTTAGCACTCCACAATTTTGTCGATTTTGTAAGAAAAGATATTACAATTTGGGCACCCTTTCATTGGCACTCGCCATGTCAAATAAGACAGGACTGGGCTTGAGTTGTGCTACAGCTTGTCAGAGTCTGGCATTGAAACATCTAAACCACGCTTTTATATCCAGTTTGGATCAGTTTTTTGTTTTTGAGGCTAGGGTGCTGGATCCTGCCTCGCACTAACAAGCGCTAGCAAATGGTACCAATAATTTTGGCTAACTCGATGACCGTTACAACTTACTTTCTTTTGTATAGCATGAGATATTTTGAAAAATGTTTTTGTCCATACAAAGAAAGGGATTGTTTTGGACATCGTATGGACCAAACAATATATCCCAAAATATCTCCTTTTATGTTCTCCAGAAGAAAGCAAGCCATACAGGTTTAGAACCACATGAGGGTGAGCAAATGACACAATTTTACATATTTGGGTTAACTTTCCCTATAAAGCTAGTGTTCTAGCTTCTGATGAATGTTTTACACCAAACCCAATCTCTGCTGTTGGGCTAGTAAGCCTGACCTCAGACTAATGAGGAGGTCCAATACCAAACCTTGACCAGAAGTGCACCAAGGACATCATTATCGCTTCTAGATCTTGTTCCTCACGCATTTCCCAAGCAACACACGTACACACAAACACCTTCTACCTCCGTCAACCCTTGAAAGCTTGTTAAATGTGACCCCTGGTCCCCGAATGGGAGAAAATCAATTGAGTGCTCTCGCATTGGCACATCCTGAGTCGCTGGTGCAGATGGAGGCATTGTTCACACTGAGTGCTGGGCCAAGCAATGTGCCAGTCTCATGTATTCAGCCACAGAGACTCCCCTCAGCTCTGACAAGCACACAGACAAATTAATATTCTCAATAGTGGCCATCCACAATAGCTCAGTGGTCCGCGCTTTGATCCATTGTAGCAAAGAGCCATTCATTACATGAGGTGTAGAGGCATATTGTGTGTTGCAAGTGTGTAACGCCTCACTTTAAAGGATTAATGTCCTCTATGTGGTGTGCGCTTATTTCAAAGTCTTTTGTATAAGGCTTGTTGTCATGCATTGAGGGTTGCTGTGTGTTTTTGCTCAAGGTTACACATTACGTGTTAGCCGTCATTGTTGTTTGTTGATGTTGATTCTTAATGGCACTTCAATCGTTCGGTGTGAAATCTCTTGACAAATGAATTCTGTGATACTGAATGTCATTGAATTTTTAGCTACGGGATGCCACCAAACATGATTTTACCTAGGAAACGGCTTAGGCCTTGTAAACGAGTTCGATTTGTTTAACATTCTATTTTTTTCCCCTCAACCTGACTGCAAAGATCACCGTGATGGAGAGAGAGAGAGAGCGCGTCTGCAGCTTAGGATGGTAAATTACTTGAAATGTCACACTTGTCAAATGCTGTAAAAACCATTCTTCAACAAAATGTCACTCGTTCTCGCAGTGTTCTCGATGTGAAGAAAAACTCGTTGAACCTCTCTTTTTGTTCAAACAATGCAAGAAACAGTAGACTGCACAATTCCCTCTAATTAAATCAGGTATGACTAAGTGGTAACTAATTGGTAGAAAAAACATCATGTTAACGTATTATGTTAACATTAGCCCGATTCATCTCCCCCATTTTAAGTGCCTAATTGTAACCTAGAGTTTCGAAATCAGTCGAAAGTGCCGTCAATTGAATTTAACAATATCTGACAATATATATTAACAATATTGAACCAACAATATCCCTTTAAGAGAACTGAACTAGCACGTGTATACACAGCTCTGGTTAGTATGTAATGCTGTATGGTGCAAGGATTGGTGCCATTGATCATGATTTTTCACAGGCAAATCCATTTATTATTAGGCTAATATTGTGCATCTACAAAGTGACTAAATTATAGTGCTCATACTGCATTCATAGACAAAATGTGTTTGTGCATTGCCTTCACTATTGCTTTGTGGTGCAGTCGATTTCAATGTGATGCCACAGCGCACTCTTGTGGTTACATGTGAATAAAAGCAGCACAGACAAGGCAATCCCAACATAAGATGCTTGTTTTTCCCAGTAGCCCCTCACTGCCATACACAAGATCCAGGGGGTGGAGATGGGTAGCTTTAGGGATATGTAAGGTGGGAGGAGTTGGATCTAGATCCAACCTCACCCACTGGATCTCGTGTTCTGCAGTAAGGACCATCTCGTTTTTCTTCACACTGACATTATAATCACACTTTAAATTTTATGTCAGTTTTATGTCAGTTAGCAAGTACTATTGCGCAAAACAATCGAAATTTCAACATTCACAACGAAACCACCTCATCTTACATTCTGGCATGTAAACCATTCCACAGAATATTAACCGTAAACATCCACAGTCTTCTTTAAAACATGTTAAGTGTATTACAGCTTGTGTAATGGGTAAGAATAGCAAACTATTCAAGATGTTTTTGTCTAGTAATAAACTGTGGGAAAATGTTAAAAGGTCAGTCACACACACAGAGTGCTATAATAATGCATATAATACTGTTAAGGTGTTTTCCTTCATGCAAATTGCATTATTTTGATTTAAAAATTGTACACCTAAGCTTTTCGAGTGATTACATTCGGTAGTGGCTCTAGGTTATGTGCTTATAGCACATGCTCAGTTTCATAAATATTAATACATGTAGAAGTAAATTCAGTTTGTGTATCCTTTGGTCAGCATTTGTTCAGTCGCACTTTGATTGAGTCTGTAGTCCCTTTGAAATCTCTTCATCAATGGATGCCTTTTGTTTGAAAGCAAATCCAGGTTTTGTAATCCTCAGCGAGCGGAAGAACAGTCTATAATTGCAAGGAATCGTCGCCAAACATCTTGGGAAATAAGAAAATCCTGCTCTTTTGTGCTGACTCCTGTAGTCTTTTTCAAAACTTCGCCAAAGAAGGAAGCGCCCCAGCTTTAACCAACACCGCAGATAGTAGGTCACCTGGCCCTGAGGAGTGCGTGACAGCCGGTGGCGATGTGTCCCCATGCTGATGGTGGGAGTTTGATGGGGTGGGAACTTTACTACGCATCAGGGAGGACTTGGCTGCTCCACTTGGGGCCCCGGCCATGCTTGATTTGCTGTTCTCTGCGGTGGGAATGACGATTCCTGGAATTGCCGTCCCTGCCCCCGTGGGCATAGAGTCCAGCTGTACTGAACAGCAACAGCAGCACAGCACACGGAGGAACGCAGCCCGCATCTCACGGCTGGAAAGTGTGTAGATAAGCGGGTTGAGAGCAGAGTTGAGCACAGCCAGAGCGATGAACCAGTCCACCTTGTAGAGAACCGGGCATCGCTCCGGACTGCATCCCACATCCAGAAGCAGTAGCAGAAAAAGGGGGGCCCAACAGGCAACAAAAACTCCCAGTACTATCACTACCGTGCGCAGGAGTGCGAGCGAGCGATCCGATGGCCTGGAACTTACTCTACGCCCGCTAGACGTCACTAGCAGGTAGATGCGCACGTATAGCACCACGATTGCTGCTAGTAGGGCCGTGAAGACGCTGATGCAAAAGGCTATGTAGCTTTTGTCGTACAGTGGTAGAACAGTGGAGCAAGTGTGGATTCGTTCCAAACAGTTCCAGCCGAGACTAGGCAAGGCACTCAGCAGGACCGAAACAGCCCAGCAAGCTCCCAGGAGAGCTAGCAACCTTCCCCTTCCTGCGGTCTCACATGGCCGTAAACGAACCATGGTCATGTGGCGCTCGATTCCAATAGCGAGCAAGCTGAAGGTCGAAGCGCTAAGTGCCACAAACATGCTCCCCTCTCGCAGCAGCCACTGGCCAGGACTGAGGAAAAAAGTATTGTGGCCAGAGGTGAAGATGTTAACCACATACGCCACCCCAGCTAACAAGTCCGAAAGTGCTAGATTGCCGATGAGAAAGTACATGCGGCTGTGGAAGCGCTTGTTGCGCCATAGTGCCAGTAGTACAGTGATGTTCTCCAACACAATCAGGGCGCAGATGCAAATGAGGAGGACTGTCTTGTACATACCGGTGGTTTTTGGTTTTCCCCACTTGCCTGAGTGGTTATAATGCTTAACTATAACATCATTCATTCCAGATTCAAACTCGCCATCCATTTTCCACACAGTCTCTGTGACCACTTTTTTTTGAACAGCAGATGGCGTCTATGAGCACCTTCCAGTGAGAAAGTTGGAAAAGGAATCCACCACTTCATACATTATGATTCCTGGTGCTAAATAAAAACAAAAACAGACCAAAGAAAATATTATCCGACTTGACAGCAAGTATTAAGAAGTGGAAAAGCATTTTAATATGCCTGCACAAAATGGTTTTGAACCAGAATAAGATTTATGACTGTTTTAGCTAGTTTAACCTTGTCTTAAATAGTTTAAGATGGTCTAAGCAGCATGAAACCAGGGGTGCATTTTCCAAAAGCAGCTATGGTCCCAAGTTCTGTCATTACCAATAGAGTTCAGTGGTACTAACGACTGATGGTTTTGGGACACACGCCCCAGTTTGGAAGACTGGCAAACTAGTTTTGGCTAATTTAAGATTTTTTTTAAGCAAAGATATGGTGGATTGTATCACATAAACAATTTTGAATCTGAAGGAAACATGTGATTTTATCCTGTGATGGTGTAGAGATGTTCAGATAATGTTTATGTACCCGTACTGTAGTACATAGTTAAAATAATTTAAAAAAAAATTATCTAGTGTATCTATCTGTCTGTCTATCTATATTATACTATCAATGACTTTTTTGCAATAATGTGTCTTTATTTCATTTAAACTTTATCTCCACAAAAGTCAAGATCTGGCATGTAGACTGAACACAAATCAGACATAATACATTTGTGTTGTTTCTATGACGTGTTATGACTTCCACTTTAATCATAATGAGAGAATTAGACGGTATTTGTATAACATTTGGTGACCGTTTGTTTCTTTGTTGTTATAAGTAGGCTAATAACGGACCCTGACAGCGATGCTACAGCCTAAATTAAAGCACACCAGTTTACGAAAATGCAAAAATATACATGGTAACCAGTTATGCCATATAAATTTAAGTCATTCGATGACTTGAAATGAGTCCATACTGTCACATCAAAAAGAAATTGAATAAAAAACTAATCAATGATTTTATAGTGACTTGTTGGAATCTATTCTTACCATGTAAACTAAAAATGAAATCGGTAACGTTCTGTATAAACGTGTAAATTAGAATTATGCCACTAAGACAGCAAGTTTACAACTTTATGATGAAACAGACTTACCCGTTATTTCTCTCGAGAGATGCACCTACATCTTGGGTTCCTGATTAATAAACCTTTAAAAGTTTTAAAGATGAAAAGCGTCCAACAAGTACTTTACGATCAAACGTGTGGAATTATTTATCCTTCAAAAGCAATTGTTCCGCTTTCCAGAAATCCAACCGCTTTACATCCAGCTTTTTAACTACATTCAAGTTTTGGACGTGACTAAAAGTGCTGTCAGATTATTAATGAAAATTATTCACCTGCGAGTCCCGATTCTAAACTCCAAACGCTCCTTTCCTCAACATTCCCTCACATTCTGGGCGGGAACTCAACAACACCAGTTTTTTTTTTCTCAAGCAGCCAGTGACCGTTCCGTCGTCTGTGTTTGCATGAATTTGAGTTTGTTTGGAAAGGGCGAGCGCGCTAATATTTCAGACCGTGATGATGAAGCGCACACGTGCGTGAGCGTCCTCTGAAGTTTGTGTTGTTTCTATGGGTGTCATTAGACTGGCATCCCACGTACTGAGGGAAATTACTGGGTTAAGTCACGCAGAATGACCTAACCTCGCACAAGTCATCATAATGACGACCTCCTGACGGCCACCTGACTTGAGCGTACAGGAGTGTTTTACACGACATTTAAGCACGAAGGGCGCGAAGATAACAGGTTTGGCCATACAATGAAATACACATGCGTAGACTGTATTTCGATGGTTTAGCCAGGTAAATTAAGTTGATTTGGACAAGTTTTCTGTTAATATAAAAGGGTATGACTAAAGATCATTGTTCATAATGGCACTGATCATAAAATATTTAATTTCATCATTATTTACTTCATATCATGTTATGATTTTCTTTCTTAATTTTACTGGCCTTTTTTGTGGATTCGAGTGTTATAAAAGTAATACATGCGAGTCTGAGATCTATATTCGAAGTTTCTCAAATCATGTTTATTGTTAGCATTGCCCATTTGTGAAAAAAATGATCTTTTTAAAAAATAGCTTGTTCCAGTTGATTCGGTCAATAATACTGCTTCAGTAAGCCTTAAGAACTCAATACCTTTATATACCTACAATACCTGCAATACCTTTAATAATTTTTGCATCCCTTTTGAAGCTTGAACTTCTGACCTCACTAATTCTAAATACATGGAAAAAATGACAAGTGCATGCTTCAGAAATGTACTCAGAAGAAAGAATATCACACAAGTTTTGAGCTTCATGAGGGAGAGTAAATGACGACAGAATTTCACTGGGTGAACTATTACTTTAATGGGGCATCCAAAATAACCCAAAGTATGTGACAGATTGTATTTTTTGCCTGAGCACATTTCCCCTGATGACAAGCCAAGACCCACAAGATTTCCACTTACAACATTTCATATCCATTCTTTGATCAAACATTGTTTTTCATGGTAAAATGGGAAATGCCATTTATTCCCTCCCCTTCGGGGCGACAGGTCATCACTCTCCCAGAGCCTCGACCCACTCAAGACACATATGCAAACCAAAAAAAAAAGCTCTGTCTGGTTTCATATGTGACACAGTTGGCCTGAAGTTAGATCTTGGCTCTAAATAGCCATACATTTTGCTGGATGATTAATAAATATAAAAACATCAAAGCTGCTTCTAGAATGCGAGCGTTTCTTGCACACCCGCTTTCCAAATCTGTTCTCCCTTGCTGTGCACAAACCAGACTTCACATTCTCACAGTATTCCCAGAGGACAGTGTCCAATCTAGCGCTCCAGCCTGGGGATGGTGCATGGGCAAAGGAATGTTTGGGGAGGGGGGCGCTGCATGGACCACTATCACGTTCTCTTGGTTCTGATCTCCCCCACTTTACGCAGTCAAATCAGATGGAAGATCTCAAGATGGGTGAATGAAATGTAGTGGCTACATGAACATTTGCACTCTAAAAATAATTTTTGGAGTGGTGTAGAAGAACCATTTTTGGTTCCTCAAAGAGTGAGATCTTAGAGTGAAGAACATTTTAATAATCTAAAGAACATTTTATGCAAAAGAAAGATTCTGTGAATGTTAAATGTTCTTCACGGAACTATCCATGCCAATAAAGAATCCTTAGTGCACTGGAAAGGTTCTATGAATGTTAGTTAACCCGTAAGACCTTTGTTCGTCTTCGGAACACAAATTAAGATATTTTTGATGAAATCTGAGACCTTGAATAGGAATTTTGACCCTGAATAGACAGCAACGCAACTACCACATTCAAGGCCCAGAAAGGTAGTAAGGACATTGTTAAAATAGTCCATGTGACATCAGTGGTTCAACCGTAATTTTACAAAGCTACAAGAATACTTTTTATGCCTGAAGAAAGCAAAAGCAACAACTTTATTCAACAATTTCTTCTCTTCCATGTCTGTCTTCGGCACGTGTTCACAAGAGCACCAGGATTTGGACTATTTTATCAATGTCCGTACAACCTTTCTGGGGGGTCAACCTTTTCTATGCAGGGTCAGAAAGCTCTCAGGTTTCATCAAAAATATCTTCCTTGGTGTTCCGAAGATGAACAAAGGTCTTACAGGTTTGTAACGACACAACGGTGAGTAATTAATGACAGAATTTTCATTTTTGGGTGAGCTATTCCTATAAAAGTTCTTCATGGAACTATTTATTCCAATAAGGAATCTTTTGTGCAGTGGAAAAGTTCCATGGATGTTGAAGGTTCTTCACAGTTCCATAGAAGCCAATAAACAGCCTTTATTTTATAAAAATATAGCTGCTGTTAATACTGCCAAAGACAGCCAGAAGACATTGTTATGGCGGTTGTGCCTACTTCCACATTTTGTTTAACTTGGACTTTGGGAAAAGGAGATGCCGTAGACTCAAAGCCCCTTGCGATTTCTCTTCCGAGTAATCAGCCGGTCATTTTCGAGGTATGTTTTTAATAGCAACATGTGCTAGATTTATTGTGCCGGTGTTTGGTATGATTATGGGCACTGCTGTGAGTCAAGGCTTTCTGACACTGTGGTGAGTTGGCGGGTTTGGAATGTAAAGTTCAGTGGGAACTCAAGGGGTATGTGTTTATGAGTAGGAAAAAGGAAAATCTCTTGGGCCTTCACCTTTTTGCCCCATTCTAACTGCCCTGAGCCCATACCCATACGCCTCCCATCCCTCGTGCTCAGACACCAAACATCTGGCTTTTGCTTATACAGTAACTTACCACATTTACTAGTTCCCATCAATAAAAGTTTTTCTTTTCCATTAGCCGCACATCCACGCTAACATCAGAACACAGCGGCCTGTTCTCACATTCAAATTCTCATGATCCTTCAGGGATCTAGGAACGTCCTCTAAAAGACTTGTTTATATAGCAATCCCATTTCTCTCAGACAGATATCTTCTGATACCAGCCTGAAGAGTATCTTATCTTGGCTTTTCCTATTGTCTCTTATCAATTGGCGTTTGGGGCATTTATAGTCCAGATGTGTTGCTGGCTAAGAATACTCCTGACATTTGTTGTTGTACCTCCTACAGGTCTATTTTGGCTTGTAGCTGAACTGCTTTTATGTGTTTTAAAATCGTGAGACATTTGTGATCAGTAGAACACAGACTATTTGTGGATTGCTGAAGAAGGATGCACAGATTCAGGTTCAAATGCATATAAAACTTCGAAATCATGAATGATTACAATTGTAAAGAAATAATTAACCTTTATAACTGATATACACAATTATTGTACTACCAATTTATCACCACTTTGCTCAAATTTGAGTTTTGAATCCAAAATGATTCATGTTATTTTTGCTGTTATTTTGTGAGATTGGCTAGTGTTTTCTCATTAAATATAAATTGTTGAAGTAAAACTGAACTTAAAGTAAAACAACAACAAAAAAATCTAATTTAAAATATTAACAAAATCTATAATAGTATATCAATGATATAGATTTCTAACCATCATAATAACAATCATACATCCTCATTTACAACGTGAATTTGGCTTGCACTCATTCTGTTAAGCACTAAATAAACTGCCGTTTGCTGCAAAAATAACTTGTGAAAAACTTGGATGGCCGTCATGTAAACAAGCCTAGCACTTTGAGTCTACTTGGTACTTTTAGGACAGCGGCAGAAGGCTGGGAATGCTTTCATAATTCAGCCATTTGAGAGTGGGGATGGGGACGTGTGCTTTTTAGATGTGTTCATTTCATGTCAAGTGTAGAAAGAGGTCATCTATCATATCAAACCGTCTCTGTCCCCACGGATTGGACCGAATCATTCGTCTCCTCCGGAATTTAAGAAATATGCATTTTGGCTCCATATGTCCAAACAAAACTTATTCTGTGTTTAACGATAATGTGCAAGGTCAAAATTGAGTCTCCCTTAAGAGTGTTACAGAAGGCTGGAGTGATTCTGAATGTGTTTCATTTCATGTCTACTTAGAATCACCTCTCTGACTTTTCAAACATCTGAACCAGTATGTCTTCAAATAGCCTGAGAACATCTTCATTAGAACATTCCAAGATATGTTATTATTCAACTCCCTCTTTCATTTGATGATGAGCAAATTTAAACCGTGCATAGGACCATGCTAGGATGCATTTATATGAATAAGCGAAATTCTGATAAAGTGATCAGTGTGAAAATAATGAGATGTATATACAGTGCTGCTTGAAAGTTTGTGAACCCTTTAGAATTTTTTATATTTCTGCATAAATATGACCAAAAAGTTCATCAGATTTTCACACAAGTTTTGAAAATTGACAAAGAGAACCCGATTAAACGAATGAGATGAAAATATATACTTTGTCATTTATTTATTATGAAAAATTATCCAGCGTTAAATATTTGTGAGTTGCAAAAGTATGTGAACCTCTAGAATTAGCAGTTAATTTGTAGGTGAAATTAGAGTCTATCTATTCAGAAGTGTTTTCAGTCAATAGGTTGACAATTAGGTGTCAGTTTATGCCCTGTTTTATTTAAAGAACAGGGATCTAATAAAGTCTGATCATGTTTGTGAAAGTGAATCATGACACAAACAAAGGAGGTCTCTGAGGACCCCAGAAAAAGAGTTGTTGTTGCTCATCATTCTGGAAATAGAGTTTGGACTTCACAAATCCACAGTCAGACATTCTAGACCACAGTTACCCTCCCCAGAAGTGGTTGACCAACAAAGATCACTTCAAAGCAAGATGTATAATAGTTTCAAAGGTTGCAAAGAACCCCAGGATGACTTCTAAGCAACTAAAGGCCTTTCTCACATTGGTTAATGTTGAAGTTCATGAGTCCATCATCAGGAGAACAATGAACAGCTATGGTGTACATGGCAGGATTGCAAGGAGAAAGCCACAACTCTCCAAAAAAAACACTGCTGCCTGTCTGCAATTTGATAAAGATCATATGGACAAGTCAGAAGGCTACTGGATAAATGTTTAACGGATGAGACCAAAATATAATTTTTGGTTTAGATAAAAAGTGTTATGTTTGGAGAAAGAAAAACACTGCATTCCAGCATAAGAAGAACCTTATCCCATCTGTGAAACATGGTGGTGGTAGTATCATGGTTTGGGCCTGTTTTGATGCATCTCGGCCAGGACGACCTGCCATCATTGATGGAGCAATAAATTCTGAATTATACCAGCAGATTCTAAAGGAAAATGTCAGGACATCTACCCATGAGCTAAAATCTAAAGAGAAAGTGGGTCATGCAGCAAGACAATGACCTCAAGCACACAAGTCATTGTACCAAAAAATGGTTAAACAAGAACAAAGGTAATGTTTTGGAACAGCCAAGTCAAAGTCTGGACCTTAATCCAATTAAAATGTTGTGGAAGGACCTGAAGCAAGCAGTTCTTAGGAGAAAACCCACCAACATGACAGGGTTCAAGTGTTTCTGTACTAAGGAATGGGCTTAAATTCTTACAAGTCGTTGTGCAGGACTGATCAGCAGTTACAAAAAACACTACCTGCAGTTATTGATTCAAAAAGGGGTCACAACAGAGACTGAAAGCAAAGATTCACATACTTTTGCACCTCGCAAATATTTAACACTGGATCATTTTTCTAAATAACTAAATGACAAAGTGTATATTTTTGTCTTGTTTGTTTGATTGGATACTCTGTCAACTTTAAGGACTTGTGTGACAATCTGATAATGTTTTGTGTTATATTTATGCAGAAATATAGAAAATTTTAAAGGGTTCACAAACTTTCAAGCAGCACTGTGCGTCAGAACGCTGGCTCCTGCATTAGCAACGCCAAACACATGCGTTATGGTACTCTCGTGAATGTGCATCGAAGACTGACACGGAACAGAAGAAATTGTTGAATAAAGTCGTTTTTGTTTTCTTTGTGCACAATAAATATCCTCGTAGCTTCATAAAATTCAGGTTGAACCATTGATGTCACATGGACTATTTTAATGATGTCCTTACTACCTTTCTGGGCCTTAAACGTGGTAGTACTGTTTCTGTCTATGCAGGGTCAGAAAGCTCCCCAACCAGTAAAGTAAACTTATACTAAATACATGATGAACATTACGAAAATCAAGAGTTTGTAAATCAGAAGTTATCAATATGTGTGTTTTCCTACCTGATCCCATGATGAAAACGTACCTGTGGGAACTTTTTTCGCAAAATTTGTGTTTTCGCAAATCTCACATTTCCAACAGAAATAAACAGTAGAGGCGGTAAAACAGTGAGCGCTTGTGATCGTTTTCGTACACAGTTGTGATTACAGCTCCATATGTTTTGCTTTTCGGCTTTTCTTAGTATTGGTAGGTTTAGGGTTAGGTGTGGGGAGGGGTTAAGAATAGGCGATCATGTAGCGATTTCATCGAGAGGGGGTAATAATTTGGCAGGGGGTTGAAAATGGACACAACACCGGACATTACAAGTTTGCTCATTAGCTCAGTCGCCACAGAATTGGACTTAGGATGTGGAATCCTTGGGTACAAATCCTGTGAAATACTCACGATGAAAGAGCTGAAAGATGAGAGCTAAAAAAAAAAAAAAAAGCTAAAATGGCATGCTTTTTACATCACATTTTCTTTTGTTCATACTATCTGGTAGGTTTAGGTGTAGTGCAGATGGTACATTATTTTAAAACGTCACGGAGCATTAGAGTTATAGCGCCACTCAACAGGACTTTAAGCAGCAGCCACTGATGGAACGGAAACGGCATTCCGACGTTATATTGCGCGTTCACGACTTTACTGACACTTCTTGCCGTTCTACTGTAGCTGTCTACCACGGGAGAACAGCTGGTTTGCCGTAGTCTTTACAACGTGACAGATCAGGTAGATAAATGTTATGTTTTATAGTTTATGAAACTGTAATTCCATCAGTACACGATGTGTAGATATGTTTTAAACTTAAGCTAATTTTTTCAGATAAAGATATCTGCTGTTGGCAACCACCTCAGGTAGCACTGAGACTAGAGATGATGTGAAACGAACAATGTACGTATTGCCTACTCATAATCCATAATTTGTACTTAAATAAATGCGGCATTGCGCCGTCTTGTTTACGGTTGCTTAATGATTCTTACGTTCTCGGCTACGGCGGTGTAACAGCTTACTTCCGGTCATCGTAGCCGTTCCAAGGGAAGCTGTTGCTTATATGTACGTTTATTTGTTCCAGGGGAAAAAAAAACAAACACTCTTTTAGCGCCACCCAGTGGACATTTCACATCGAATATGTCACAAAACATACATGGTGGTACTTATTTCATGTCTTACGAAAAAGTTCCCAGAGGTACGTTTTCGTCATGAGACCACATTGTCAAGATTAACATTTTTATTTTAAAGTCAAACTTTTTTGTGTAATTATTTGTAACATATCCTCTCAGAAATTTTTCTGCACCAGACGAATTCAGCGTCACTGTTGTTTAGAGGATGAATAGAGGATCAGACAGTGTGCTGATGGTCTTCTACCAGTCAGATCTGACAATAAGAGCAGAGATAGAGATCTGCAGAGGTAGCACATGCCCTGTTGACCTTCTCACCGCATCCAATGAAGATCAAGACTGACTAACTATTGAACCAACCTTCCCAAAGCTCCATGGCTCCATGAGTGTGCCTCACCAACTAAAGTGCTAAAAACAACATTTCATGCCGTATTACCCTGAACAACTCTAAAATCCTGTTTCTAGAGAACGACGCCAGATAGTAAATCCTTATTACCCAAATAAAGGTTCTCTTACACAGAGTTACTGTAGTGTTTTTAGCTTCATAAAAAAGAACATAAGATATTTTTGTAGTGATGATACCATAATTATGACCATAACAGATTTTCATTTCTTGATATTACCTTTAGAGGGGTCATGAACTGCCTTTTATTATTTTGTACTGTTCTCTGGGGACCCCTTTTAATGTTATCAAGATTTTTATATCAAAAACATCATAGTTTAATAGTAATAGGTTATTTTATGTCTTGTTTTTAACCCCCCTCAGCAGAACGCTCTGTTTGAATAGGCGTGGTGAATTGTAAATGCCCACTGATATGATTGGGTAACAGTTGTGTATATTTGACTGCCTACATTCCTCATAGATGGACGCTGCTGTGATTTAGGTCAAAAACGCATAAATGCTGTTTGACTGTAATAACAGTCAAAGCAATAGTGACAATGTACTAACAGCTACTCACACTTGTGTGGTTTGACATAACTGTCAGTTTCAATATGATTGGCACAGCATTGTCTTTTAGTTTCAATCTTTCGGAAAATCCTGCTTCAAATTGTTCCTTGTTTGTAAACGCAGTAAAACGAAGTGAACAAAGGACCAAGTTCTTGCAGACACGGTCTGGAACTTAATTAAAAATAAAGTTCATCCATTCTTTCTTAATGTTGGGATCAGAAGGAAGGCAATACAAAGAGTGTTTTTTCCATCTTGTTGTATTCGGAGCGATCTTTATCGTTTGGTTTCTGCATAGACCTGCGTTCGCCTCTCATTGTTTGCACTATATGTGCAAATTGGTGGGAAACAGACAGCGATGTAAGCAGGCGTTGATCTTCTGCTTTAGCCACACTGTTACATCATAAAGTGACACATTCTACAACCTGTCGTTTTGGCAAACTGGCTTTAATAAAAGCTGTTTTTAGACTAATAAGAAAGTTTTGAGTTCTGAAACTTACAGGATGTTTTTATAGTATAATGATTTCTCATATGTCAAAATATCAAGGGAATTTTGGTTTCTTAGGCAAGGCAAGGCAAGTTTATTTATATAGCACATTTCATACATAAAGGTAATTCAAAGTGCTTTACATAAAAGGAAGTAGAATAATCATAAAAACAATAATAAAAACAATATTTCACAAAGAGGCAGTAGAATAATCATAAAAACAATAATAAAAACAATATTTCACAAAGAGGCAGTAGAATAATCATAAAAACAATAATCACAACAATAAAACCAAAAAAAATTAATTAAAACTTTTAAAATTATTTAAAAATTGATTTAAAATAAAATTTAAGACAGTTAAAAAGGAAAAGGATTATACATAGTGCAAGTAGTTCGGACGAAGCACAGTGCTCATTCATTGAATACACAGCTAAACAGATGAGTTTTGAGTCTAGATTTAAATGTAGCTAATGTTTTAGCACATTTGATCTCTTCTGGAAGCTGATTCCAGCTGCGGGCAGCATAATGGCTAAAAGCGGATTCCCCTTGTTTTGTGTGAACCCTTGGTATTTCTAACTGACTCGATCCTAATGATCTGAGTGGTCTGTTAGGTTTATATTCAGTGAGCATATCTGCAATGTATTTAGGTCCTAGGCCATTAAGTGATTTATAACCGAGTAAAAGTACTTTAAAATCAATTCTAAATGTAACTGGAAGCCAGTGTAGGGACCTGAGGACTGGTGTGATATGCTCAGATTTTCTGGTTCTAGTCAGAATCCTGGCAGCAGCGTTCTGGATGAGCTGCAGCTGTCTAATGGTCTTCTTGGGAAGGCCGGTGAGGAGACCATTACAATAATCCACCCTGCTTGTGATAAAGGCATGAACAAGTTTCTCCAAGTCTTGACTGGAAACAAAAGATCTAATTCTTGCAGTGTTTTTGAGATGATTCTTAGTTCATGATCTCATGAAACTAATGTAAACTAAGCCATTTTGACGTAAACTATCAAATTCATGAAAATGTTCCTATTTTCAAAATGTTAGTTGGGTTTTCTTTGTAGTTGTGTTGCTAACTGTAAAACGCAGCGCTCGTCACTGTCACTATTGAGCCGGCCACAAAAAGAGGAGGGGTGGGACAAATACCAACCAACCATACTTGTACAATGACTACCTACAACAATGGAGAAGTCAATATTACTGGTTACTGCTTTTAGTAATATTCTTAAAAATGAGATACTAGTTATACGTTGCCGCCGTGGATAGTCCAAATCAAAGCAACTAAAGCGTCTCAGCTGGAAAAACATTGTGCCACCAAAGCATTTTCAAGTGCCACCAGCTGGTCGTTTTAAGAAGAGCGCCTGACATTTTTTTAAAAGTTGGCTAAAATGTTGGTGGAAACATGTTATTGAATATTTATTGTTAGGACCTATGGCCTATTAGTCTTTTTTGCATTTATGTAATATACTGGAGCCAAACCTGAGAAAGCAGACCAGAATATCCCACTGCGTTCCTGGACACGCAATTTGCGTAGCTGTAATTCATAGGCGGGGATTATGCTAACTGTGAATGAGCGTGCATAAGCGCCCTATTTACGAATGATTGGAATTCATTAACATACACGTTTAACTATCAGATCTGACATTTACGACGCATTTGTGAATCCAGAGAACCGTTTTCGGTAAGGTCTGTTTTTCGCGCAAATTACTCCGAATTTACTCATATGCTTATGCAAGTTTCAGGAATGAGGCCCAGTGTGTGTAAATGTTTCAGAACTGAAGAAATTAATATTATGTTTGAAACGCGTCGAATTGTGTTGTGGCTCATGGGGGCCACCATGTTGAGATCACATGACCAGCTGAATACTACAATAGCTTTAGCAGTGTTGGGGGTAACGCATTACAAGTAACGCAAGTTATGTAATATTATTACTTTTTTTTTTAACTAGTAAAGTAACGCATTACTTTTTAATTGAAAAAGAAAATATCTGAGTTACTTTTTTCAAATAAGTAACACCAGTTACTTTTCCCCCCATTTATTGATTAAAAGCTCTCCTGTCCCCATGTTGAGAGGAATCGGGAGTTCTAAAATAAATGTGAACATGCATTAATTCATCTCACTCACAAAAAACAGATTCAGTATTCCTCAAAATGAATAAAAACAGTGAAATTCAACTCTATTTCAACTTTATGCATTTAATCCCATTTTATTAACTGATGTCTTTGCTGCCAACCTTCGATTATCCAATTCAACCATACTAATAAGCAAAAATTACTCAAGATAATCTAACATTTTTTTCTACTGTGGTCTACTGTACAGATGTGAATTATTACTTTTCTCAAAGCCTGAGGCTTTTGGTGTGAAAAGGCTTTTACGTTTGCAAAAAATAGAAGTTTTTTCATATTAAAACAAACAATCAAGCCCTGCCCAGATTTAAAAAGTAATGCAAAGGTAAAGTAACGCATTACTTTCCATAAAAAGTAACTAATGGCCTGTCCACACGGAGACGCGTTTCGCTGTATACGTATAAATTTTTTACCGTATTGGCGTTTCGTCCACACGGATCCGGCGTTTTAGGAGACTGAAACCGCTATTTTTTGAAACCGGGTCCCAAAGTGGATAAATCTGAAAACGACACCCTTGCGGTTTTGTGTGTACAGCGAATCCGTATATTTTGTGAAACGATGATGTCATCACATCACGTGTCGGCTGTGTCTGGCATATATGCTACACCGTTTTCAGTGGTTTCGTGTGTACGCAGATATTTCTTGAGACGACGCCGTGTTTACGCAATTTTTTTTGCGAACGAGGAAAAAAAATGAGCGGATAGGGAACGCACCGGCTTCGTGTGGACGTAGCCTTAGTAATGTAATTAGTTACTTTTTTTAGGGAGTAACTCAATATTGTAATGCATTACTTTTAAAAGTAACTTTCCCCAACACTGAGCTTCAGTAACAGCAATCAGTGTTGGGGGTAATGCAAGTTACGTAATCAGATTACTTTTTTTCAAGTAACTAGTAAAGAAACGCATTACTTTTTAATTTACAAGAAAATATCTGAGTTACTTTTTCAAATAAGCCAATTACTTTTTTTCCCATTTATTGATTGAAAGCTCGAAATCGGAAATTGGAAATAAGATGTGAAATGTGAACATTCATTAATTCATCTTACAAAAACAGATTCAGTATTCCTCAAAATAAATAAAAACAGTAAAATGCAACTCAGAATATGACGCAAACCTGCAATAATTAAATGTTAAATAATACAAATATCCTTTTCCTTATTTAATCCCATTTTATTAACCAGTGTCTTTGCTGCTGACCTTCGATGATCCAATTTAACCGTACTAATAAGCAAAAATTACTCAAGAAAAACTAACATTTGGGGTTTTTTTTTGTTTTTTTTTTATATTGCTGAAGAGTGTAGAATGTTTAAGATAAGATAAAATTTAAATAAATAAGATGACGTTCATTCATGTTTATTTTGGGCTATAACTAGTAAAAAGGAAAAGATGGTTGGTTCATGTGCCGCTTGAACTAAGATATTACAGCAATCTGTCACGACACATTAAAGAGCCACAAAACTGTATTTATCGTTTGAATTTCTTAAAAAATGACAACATTTAAAAGCCGAGACTGTTTCGTACCAAAAGTAACCTGCTCTGTCTTGTCTGTTGTCGTATTGTAAGTTTTCTCATTTCTCTGCCATGTATTTTTCACTGCTTGAGTATGCCATGATTTGTCCGACTTAGCAACAGTAACTGAGGGGGGCGGGTCTTTGCGAAGGGTCAATTCTGCATTCACGCCACTAAATGTCAGTTTAAAGTCCAAGACCCCAGCTTGTTTCTGCCTTGAGTTGCAATCACAGTTACCATTGTTTGGCTTATTTTTTTCAGGCAAAATCTACACATTTTAATAGGAATCCACTTGATCTGGAATTTTGCTTGAGGTTGAAAATTTTCCCCATGTGGATTTTGCAACAGGTTGAAGCTGGTCATGCTGATTTGCTACGCTGACGTTAACAGAAAGCTGCTTGGTTTGAAAGGTTTCATCACTGTCTTTGAAATTTCGGCAAAGTTTTGCTAATGTGACTGCACCTTTTGAGTGAAAAATAAAATAATTCAGGTATAAAATCTGAATTTTATAAGGTAAAGTTTAAAGTAAGTCACACTTACAGTCACATTTTGAGTGTTGCAAGTACCTTTCAATTTTGTTGTTTCCTGTGGTAGAAACAGGCTTCCATAACATACATAAACAAAAATGTAGTTTTCAGTTCCTTTTTTAAGAAGAGAAGTCTAAATAATGTGTAATTATGCAAGTTTCATGCATTTACATGAATGACATTTGTAGCCGAACATGTGTGAGTATTTGAAAGTGACTAATAATAATAAAAATCTGATCTGGTTAAGATGAAAGGCTGCTTGAGTGTTATTCTGTGGATAAACTTAAAATGTGCTCAGTGTGTCGTTGATCACAGATATACACAATTGCATTTTACCGTGAAATTCCTCTTAGCTTATGATCTGTAAAATTTCAAGCTGCATTGAGATAACAAAGTCTGGCACGGTGCCGTTTCCGCTGGTTTCCAGTCAGCCTACACACAACCAGGACAGCAGACTTAGAAAACTCATTTTGGATCTGAGATCTTTGAAGTGCATCTGTCTGGCACATTTTCTTCCTACCGCCTTGCGTCAGTACCTTCACCACTTGTGTTTATACACCTCTGAGACTGAGCGTGCTGTTTAAAACTGGACTCTAACAGAACTATCTTTTGTGGGGGGTCTGCAGGCGCACGTAACACTACAGCACGCTTGAATGGGTGATTGGAGCGACCTGCGGTGGGGTGAAGGTGTGGAGGTTGAAGATGCTGGAAGGTCATGTGGTGCTGGGTGGGTTCCTTACGAGAAAGTTGTGTGAAAATAAACTTGGGCGTGGGGAAGAAACGAGACGGAGAAAAGAAATGAATTGATGTGGAATTATCTCTCTAATGAGCTCATCCTTTCCTCTGCCTCCTCCCAAGTGACAGACTAGATGAAAAGCAGTGTCTATTTGAAGTGAAAACTGACAGCGTTTCTTCGTTTAGTTAGCTGTTAGCTGAATCAGATTTGATGTAATCAGTAAATGTTTGGTTTACCAGGTAAATGTAAGTGTTTAAAATTGGTTTTTTAACATAATTCTGGGTTATATTGTTGTTTTTGCATGTTTCATATTTATAATTTTCATTTAGCAGTTTCTAGTTTCAGTGATAATTTTAGCAGTATTAGCCTTGCTCTGACACATTTGTTCATAAGTCAGGCTTAAAAGTGATCCTAACATACTTCAAATGTGTGAAACCCACGGTTAAAACAGTTTAACAGTTTGTTTAAAGGGTTGAGCATACTGTGAAAAGCTAAGCCTTACGCAGTATTTATAGCTCCATGTCCAACAATTTCCAAGGTTTCAAATCAAAAACTTCTTTGTGATGTGAGGAAATCACGTTGAGCGGTGAGGGTTGTTTCTGTGATTCAGAAGTGTGCAGTCGCCGATACTCGTGAAAGCCTGCAATCATTTTCGTATGCGCACAAATTTTTTTTGAACCAGTGTTGGGGAAAGTTACTTTAAATGCAATACAATATTGTGTTACTTCATAAAAAAGTAACTAATTGCATTACTTAGTTACTTTTTATGAAAAATAATGCATTGTTACTTTTGCATTACTTTTTATCACCTGGGCTTGCTCATTCGTTTTTTAATAACAAAAAACTCACGTAAAAAGCGTTATTTGAAAAAATAACTCAGATATTTTAATGGGTTAAATTTAATGCGTTCCTTTACTAGTTACTTGAAAAAAGTAATCTGATTACATAACTAGCGTTACTTGTAATGTGTTACACCCAACATTGACCAGAACATATGTGATGTCAAACATATAGTGATGAGGAGTATGATTTTTGTTCTACCAAGTGCAAATGATCAACAAAATGTCCTCTCACAGCTGTTTGGGATAAAAACTTTTAGCATTCAGTCACCTTGTCATGCTAGAGTTAGAGATTAGAAATTAGTTTAGAATTAGTTTAAGAATGTTGATCTAAATATAAAAAGATACCATGGCAATGCAGTCACTTTCTGAATGATTCTTTCCAGCTGATGAATGATAAAAACATTGACAGCCAATCAGAATCCTCCTGATATTAGGCCGTGTATCCACCAAAGCATTTTCTCCCCAAGGCTAGCGTATTTTTTTCGATTGTTTTCAGTGGGAACGCTGCTTTTTTTAAAACGTCAGTAGCGTGACAAGGCGTTTATTTCATGCTAGGCGTTTATGCCAGGAGTTGAAGAATCTTCAACTTTGTGAAAAACACAATGCTCATCGCTGTCACTTTTTACCCAGCTGTCCAATCACAGTGGAGGAGGGGCGGGACTAATACCACACTGACCAACCGCCACATCTTGCTTGTACAGCAGCAACAGACTTAGAGAAGTTTACTTTCAGAGCAAAAATGTACTCACCCCCTTGTCATCCAATATGTTCATGTCTTTCTTTCTTCATTTGTAAAGAAATTATGAAAACATTTCAGGAATGTTCTCCATATAATGGACTTCTATGGTGCCCGCGAGTTTGAACTTTCAAAATGCTGTTTAAATGCAGCTTCAAAGGGCTCTAAATGATTCAAGCAGAGGAAGAAGGGTCTTATCTAATGCCACAATCAGGTAATTTCTACAAAAAATTACAATTTATATACTTTATATCAGGGGTGCCCAACCCTGTTCCTGGAGATCTACCTTCCTGCAGAGTTTAGTTCCAACCCTGATCAAGCACACCTGTCTGTAATTATAAAGTGCTCCTTCAGATCCTAATTAGTTGGTTCAGGTGTGTTTGATCAGGGTTGGACCTGAACTCTACAGGAAGGTAGATCTCCAGGAACAGGGATGAGCACCCCTGCTTTACATACTAAAAATTACATTTTTATACTTTATATACAATTTATATACTAAAAACTCCAACCTCATTTTCTCCTCCAACTTCAAAGTTATCCTACCTTTTTTGTAAAGTGTGTTTGACCCTTGCACGTTCACTTTGTAAACACTGGGTCGGTACTTCTGAAGCGATGTAGGACGATTTTGAAGTTGAAGGAGAAAATGAGATGGGAGTTTTTAGATTGGAATACAGAGTTCACGCAGAGCTAGACAAGACGAGCATTTAAGGTTGAAAAGTATATAAATTGTAATTTTTTTTTATATAAAGCCCTTCTTGCTTGGCTGGGACCATTTAGAGCCCTATTAAGCTGCATTTAAACTCTATTTTGGAAGTCCAAATTCACGGGTCCACTATATGGAGAAAAATCCTTAAATGTTTGCCTCAAAAAACAATTTCTTTACAACCGAAAAAAAGAAAGACATGAACATTTTAGATGACAAGGGGGTGAGTAATATATCTGTACATTTTTGTTCGGGAAGTGAACTTCTCCTTTAAGCAACAAGCATAACAATGGTACAAAACCATTTAAAACCAGGGCCGTTTTCATCTCAACAAAACTCCAGTGTGCTTATAACAAACAGATCGTTATCATCCATTGGTGTGGATGCTAATATAGTTATCGTTATAGTTACTGTTTTTGTTCTTGGTGTGAACTGGCCTGTAGTCATATCCCCTTCAGTCTCTATTAAATCCTAGAAAGGGTCTGTGGTATTCAGCAGCAGTTTTTCAAAGTATTTTTAGCTGTAGGTCAGCACGCCCATAAATGGTTCATGCTGAGGTGCCTCCTGGGAAGGAGTTTTATCAGTAATAAAGTGCCTCATATCAAATCACGGCCTCGCAAAGGGTTGTTGATTCTCACGGCATCCATTCCACATCAGCTCTAAAGAATTGTTTTCTATGGACTGGAACCAAAAGATTAAAACAGAACCCTCTGAGGAGGCTGACTGTCACGACTAGCGTGAAAGGCTAAGCCTTTTTTGCTTCATTTGGAACATTAATACTTGTTGATGGCTTACATTTTGTCCTCAGATGACTTTTCGATGTTTCATTTAGGGTAGTGAATGAAGTATACATGTTTATGCAAATGAATAAGAAATATGTTCAAAAGCTAGTTGCTGTCTTAAGTTATTTACTTTGGAAAGCGCTAGACACTGAATGTTTAGCTTGACACTCAATATCTGTCCGCAAATGTTTTTCAAGATGTTGCTTTTCCATATAAGACTTTTGGAAATGGCCGTTGAATGATTCCACAACACTTTGAGTAAATCAACAATGTTGTATAGTGAACTAGCGCTAGCTCTCGCTACACAAGAGAGGAATTGTGTTGGATATCTGAGGCACTTGTGTGTACCTGAGTCGGAGCGTGAATGCGCTGTGTGTCTGGCCGTTTTAATGACACCACTCACAGCCCAAATTACACTCAACTTGCTGTGTACGTTTGGAAAAATAACACTTAAAAGTCCTGCAACACTGAATCTCTTGTGTCACATCAAGAGGTTGAATTAGCGCTACTTGCAGCTAGCTAATCCTGTCGACGTACCTGGTTATGTTTTTAGCCTCTTAATCTCACCTTTTTTATTTTAACTCTGTAATACACTGAAGGCAAGACTATAAATGAACTATACTGAAAATAGAGCTAGAATGTGTGAAGAGAGAGGGATATTTGTCAAGGTAAACAGAGAGACTGCCCTGGGTAAGGTTGTCAACTTTAATTGCTACTTACAGGAAACGCTTCTCTGAACTACCACCTCTGGATTTACTATAACTGCCTCCAGCTAGTCCACAATGAACTGACAGAAAACTAAAAAAACTGCAATAAATGCCATGATAATTTACAATTTAGAAGGCGTTTTATTATTACTGTTGCATTTATCAAATCATCAGGAGACATATAATATTTGCTGGAAAAACTCGACCAGGGTTTATGCTAAAGTGTCTTGTTAACATTACGTCGCAAGGTGGTTTCTAATTGTTACACGCCCAAGATATTCTTGACTTTAAATATATAGTATTTTATTGCCCGTTTAATCACCCGTCAGGTGAGTCCATTTGCTTGTAAAAGTAAATTACATGTTTTATCTTGCATATCTGCGAACAACATAACTTCGCACGTTTACTCTAAGATAATCCTGTTTTTGTAAGAGCTCAGACGGTGTGTTGCTGTTCTGAAAAGAAACCCAGGCTCAGTGAAACAAGCACAGGCAATTTAGGGATCCAATTCTAAAACACGTCGGCTACCGCTACAGGAAGAGCTGCAGCCCCGCGGCAGTCTAAACTAAACAGAATAGAGGTTTAAATCCCAGTTAATCTAGATTGAAGGATGAGATTTACTCTGGGAACTCACAGAGGGCTATCTGACCATCAGTGCTGGGTTTGTCTACGGCCCTTACGCTGGCATAAACATCCTGTTTATACAGTGAGAGAAAAAGAGAATGATACATGTTGGAAACACTCAGTGTATGTCCGCATGTTTACCAGAATTAAGATCTGTGTAATATCTTCTTTTTTATTTCTAAATAGTACAGTAATACCTGTTTATGCATATATTTATATTTTATAAAAGTGTGTTCATTTGATGCATTATTCCAACATATTAGAAGCAATTAAAAACGGTAAAACTATAAATGATAATAGCCTTCTGTAAAATGTACTGTATAATGGCCAAGTCACATGAGAAATCCGTAATGATCAGGCACAAATGCAAGGATCAGATGTTATCGCAAACTTAAACTTGTGACACAAACTGGACCGCAAAAATAGTTTTTCCTTTAATGACAAATTCGTTTATTATTTCCTTAAAACGTCAACACAGCTGACCTGACCGCTAACATGAGCCTGTATCCGCCTGAACTTGTGCGTGAGATAAAATGACTAGGCTAATATTTGGCTGGTCATCCCAGTATGGCAGGAACCATGATGCGTGACCATCTTTTATAAAGAATTACTTTTACTAGGAGACTGATACGTGTCAGTGTATGTTTTAGACATTGCTGTCAAACATGTTGCTCAGTTATCGTCCACTTCAAAAAAAAAAAAAAAAAGCGCGTTTAAGAAAGTCGTTAGGGGAGGTTGCCATCTTGTGGTGATTTGTTAGTGTCAAACCACTGACCGGCTGTTAGTTGTGTTTGCTTCAAAACCAAAATCATAGAAAACAATAAAATTAAATTGTGATCAAGTTTAAGTACAAATATTTCGAATACTGCACACATAGAAAAATATTATTATAGCCTACTATCAGTGTGCAAATATTCTAAAATGAGCTGGTTTTAGCTAATCTGTATTTTTATGTCTGTACAATGCTTTCACTCGGATAGGAAATCTGGCAATTGGCGGGAAGTAGTATTTGTGTTTATTTAGGCCTGACTCATTCATTTAAACTATCAGCACTGTTATTTTGAATGTTTTAGCGGAAATTAAATCATGTTTTTTTATTCGGTTCACCAGAGGAACAGGCTACCCAACATCCTGAAACCACGGGTAAAATATATTAATCAAAATACCTCAAAAAATGAGAGATGTCTTGCGCTCTGATAATTCACTGATGTGGGATGAATATGATTCCTCTCGTCAAGTTGCAGAATTTACGAGTGCTTTTTTATACACTTTTACTTAAATATAACAATAGGATTGAAATCTTTTTAAAAAATCTTATTTTTTCCTCACATTTTCAAACTCCCCAAACCTGTTTATTTTCGAATTCAAGTTAGATTCTGAACCTGATTCTGTTGTTTGGATTCGAAAAGAATCAAAACTGTTCTAAAAGGTATGAATAAAACATAGACGTTGCTTCACTGTGTTAGTTTAGTTAATATTTTGCCTGCTCATGTGTTCGGTATTCTATTCTTATTTAGGCGCTTAATCTGGGACATTAATAGAAAAGGACACATTAATAAAGTGAGATAACTCTGACATTGGCAATGTTGACATTACAACTAAGGAATTAGTATGGTAACTTGATAAATCCCAACAGGTTCAGACAATTACCAAGCCAGCCAGTGATAGAATCATGCGAAAACCATTTCTGATTATCCAGGACATTTGAGGTACAACGAAACCGGCTTATTTGCAACATGTTTGCTTTCATTTTAACAGTTGATAGAAAACGATTGATGTACAGTTAAAGAGAAGTGACGACTAGAGTACTCATGTGAAGGACATGTGAAAGTCTTGAGTTTGCATTAACATGTTCATATATGGTAACCATATTTTGGTATTGTCAGTACATTGCCTTGAAGGTTTATTGAATCAAAGTTAACAACGGTTCGCATCTAAACAGCCCACAGACATTGCCCCCTGGTGGTTTTTGGTAATTGATACATAGGTTGTATATTTTTGTGCACCACCACAGGAAATATTTAGAAGACAGTTTGCACGACAGGAAAAATTCTCGCAGTTCTGAATTTTGTGAGATATAAAATCAGAATTGTGAGACATAGCCTAAACTCGCTATTTTTACTTAATTCTGAGATAATATCAGATTTTTTATATCTGAGTTCTGAGTCTTACATCTCCACCACATACTAAAGAATAATAACGGTAATTGCGAATTTTATCTCAAAATTGCAATTGTGAGTTCATATCCACAATTTCAACTTTCAACTGCAAGTTCATGTATTTTTTTCAGAAGTTTCGCAATTGCGAATTTCTGTCTTGCAATTCTGACTTTAGCTATATCTCAGAATTACGACTTCTCGCACTTCTGAAAAAAACACAAACTTGAAGTTCAGAGAAGAAAAGTTTAAATTGTGACATGAACTCACAATTGCGAGAAAAAAGTTCTAAATTGTAAGATAAAAGTCGTCTTCTTCTCAGAACTGCAAGTTCATGTTTTCTTTAGAATTGCGAGATATAAAATCATACTTCCGATATATATAGTCAGAATTGCAAGATATAAATTCACAATTGCAAGTCTAGAACTTACTTGCAATTGCGAATTTGTATCTCGCAATCCTGAAAAAATATCAGAATCGACTCTCAGAAGCAAAATGTTTACTTGTCTGGTGTGTTTTTTTACATTAATTAGCCGTTAGAGCGCATAAATGACTGTTTTCAAACAGTTTTCCCAGAACACTCCTCTAACCCTTATTGGCTGAGAAAACAGATGGCCCCGCCCCCGACCCACACCAATGTTTTGGAGTTGTTTTTGCCATTTTGCCTTTATCACGAAAGGGCAGTGTGGAGTAGACAGGAAGCAAAGTGGGAGAGAGTGGAAGGTTCCTCAGGCTGGGATTCGAACTCGGGACGCCCGTAGCACAGTGGTGCTATATGTTGTCACACTGACTACTGGGCTATCGCCGCCAGCAACAAATATGATTATTGACTGATTTTATGATGTTAAACAGGCTCTTTTACCTCTAATAAAAGCTTTCTAGATCATATGACATGCAAAAGTCAACAGAACTGAAATAATATGACAATCAGCTGAAATCTGATCTCCATTAAAATGATGCTCCATCAGCCTACATCTCAAGAATGTGTTTTGACAGTCATATTTTTCCATATGTCAACTGTAGCAGAACAAAAGAAGGTCAAATACAGTGGAGAAGAAGTATTTATATAATTTCTTTTATCAGATCTCATCTATTTTGGTAGTTCATAAAGGTGTAAATAAAATGTAATTTGATCTATAATCTCTAATAAAAAGACATATATTTCACCATGAATCAAATGTTTTTTTCCTCTAAATGTTGAATTGTTCCATACTTGTCAGCTCTTCTCAGTTAGACCACATCCTCTGAGAAACTGATGCACAGGTGTTTGCAGTGCAGACTTTACTCTTCATTTCTGATCTGAAACCAGTAGTATGGTTTCTGTTAGTCACCAGGATTGGGCTTTGGGTAAGGAAGCATAGCTTATAAAACATCAGGGCAAAAAGACGATGTCTACTGACAGACACACACTGATACACATGATGAGTTTATCTGTGAACAACACACTCGCCACTCCCCCTTCATCCTCGCCAATGAATCTCCATGTGTGATTAGAACAACAGATCACATGGAGTCTATCGTCCAGTGTTACAACAGCACAGTCTGTGAGCACGTTCAAGTTCCTGTTTCGTGTAATTCAGGCCTTATATACAAATCAAGATGTTTACAATAGACTATTATTTGAAGAGCTCATCTAAAGGGGGGTCTTGGTTGTTTACCAAGTCTTTGGTTAAAATAAATCCATGTTATGACAAACTGTATGTATTAGGATTTAACTGTCCAATTTGTAAAGTTATCTAAAGACAAATGGGCTCTTTACCAACCACTGTAGACATTGAAGGGGTGGAATTTTTAATGCTAATTTAATCTAATCTAATATTGATTTACATCCTTATGCACTATAGTAAATTTAAGATAAAAAGCATATTGTATTAAAATATAGACAAAAATCAATAAAGCAAATTAATAACAGCATAAAAAACACAGATTCACAGATACTATACAGATTCTAAATACTAATCTAAATAATAATAATATTTATTAATGAATGAATGAATCTAAAAAGTTTTTTTCCTGTTCGCTACTGTAAACAATGGAAAACAGAATAAAATAAAAATACAAAGTTGCTCAATTGCTGAAGTAAAATAGCTTAATATATTAAAATAGATACTTTAAATTATAATAATATTTTACAGTATCACAGTTATACTATATTTTTGATCAAATAAATGCAGTTTTGGGTGGGCTTAAAACAACATTATTATTATTCTTTTTTTTTTCTCTTTTTTTTTTACAGTTTTCAAACTTAACCTTAACCTTTAAACTGTATGGTGCAGTATATTTACATATGATGATGGTAATCAAATGTGACCCTGGACCACAAAATAAGTAGCACGGGTATATTTGTAGCAATAGCCAACAATACATTGTATTTTGATTTTTCTGATGCCAAAAATCCTTCAGATATCATGTTCCATAAAGATAATTTGTACATTTCCTACTCTAAATATATCAAAACTTACTTTTTGATTAGTAATATGTATTGCTAAGAACTTAATTTAGACAGTTTTAAAGGGGACTTTCCCAATATTTAGATTTTTTTTTTTTTTTTTTGCACCCTCAGATTGCAGATTTTCAAATCGTTGTATCTCAGCCAAATATCGTCCTATTCTAACAAACCATACATCAATAGAAAGCTTATTAATTCAGCTTGTTAAATCTCAGTTTCAAAAAATGTACCCTTATGACTGGTTTTGTGATCCAGGATCACCAATTAGACAGAGCTGTCTTAAAACTATACTAATAGGCACTTTAAATAGCATATGACTCAAGAGAGTTGAATCTGTATCATAACATTATTTATGGATCTTTGACACTGACATCATCGTTAAGAGGTGCAAATTGATATTAAACATCTTTTGTTATATGACGCTGTAGCCATATCAAAATGTTCACGTTAAGTCAAAACTTCTGCAATTTCATTCATAGTTGAGAACTTTAAAAATACACAATCTATTTTAGAGCCCTCAAACTCGAAACTACATTTTGCTCACAAATATGACCGACGATATCCATTTCTGTTCTAAACAGACGTATACAGTGCAGATGATATCCTCTATTGTTAATTTTAGATGGTTTGGTGACTGTCATGAGTGTTAGTTAGTCAGAATGTAAGTTCAATAGGAGTTCTACACAACATCCGGGCATTCCACCGCTTGCGCAGAATCGGAATGGCGGAGGTAAGTGAGCTGCGGGGCTTGGGGGAAGAACAACACAACGATTAAATGATTCAGCCGCTCCGGTACACTTTAGCAACCAGCCGCGCATTAACGGACAGCTTAAGACCCGGCCCGTCTAATCGAGCGACTCAGAAAACGCCAAAGATAGACGGTCATTAATAAGGAGGAAGTTAAAATGGGAGCACTCCTCAGCGTTTCGCCACTCTATCTATCTCTACGTCTGTATGCGTTCACGAGCGTTTAATTCGCCAGATCGAGCGCCGTTCGAAACAACGGGAGAGCGGCGAGAGCGCTGGTGCTGAAGTGTGTCCCAGGTGCGCACGGAGCGGGACGGATGGCAGGTCTAAAGTTTCAAAACTTCAGATACTGTCACTGCCTCCTCGACTTCCCTAAAACTGTTTCCTTTTCGCACCGGTTTAGAGTCACGGTGCAAATGTTCAGCACTGACTTACAGGAAAGCGCCTGAGTGACTAACTTTAGGAGAGCTCAGTCTAGTCATATACATATGCATTTAGCGTTCATGAAGAGGAGAAACTTGAGAAAATATAGTTTAAATATGTTTGTGATGCTTAAAACTCTTTCCTTTGAGCTTTAGACTATGTCTAGAAATGTTTTATGAGGTAAACATAGAGAATAACATTCAGTTTAGTGGTGTAAAGCTGTTTTTTTTTAAGGGAGACTTGTTATATGAGGGGAAAAGGTATCTAGATGTTATCTAGAACAGGTTTCATAGTGGTGAAGGTTAATGTCACATTTGAAACTATCAATAACTCTGGTATTTTGGTGTAAAATATGTTTACCATGGTACGCTTTTTCTGAGGGCTTATATTCTGAAGGATTTAGTACAATTAGTAGGTTTTGGAAATGTTCTAAGTTCTAGATATCTTCTCTTGGAAGTGTTACTTCACAACATTGTTTTGAACATAATTCATGTTTATCATATGTGGCCCTGGACCACAAAACCAGTCAGTTTTTTGAAAAAACAAAACAACAAAAAAAAAGCTTTCAGTATATCTATGGTTTGCTAGGATAGGACAATATTTGGCTGAGGTACAACTATTTGAAAATCTGGAATCTGAGGGTGCAAAAAAAATCTAAATATTGAGAAAGTCGCCTTTAAAGTTGTACAAAAGAAGTTCTTAGCAATGCATATTACTAATCAAAAATTAAGTGTGGATATATTTATGGTAGGAAATGTACAAAATATCTTCATGGAACATGATCTTTACCTTCTATCCTAAAGATTATTGGCATAAAAGTTGATCATTTTGACCCCTTGTAATGTATTTTTGGCTATTGCTACAAATATACCCATGCTGCTTATGACTGGTTTTTGGGGTGTGGGGTCACAATTCATTTTCTTTATATAAAAGTAATTTATATAAAAATAATTTCATGAATTGGTCTAAAAGTCTGTGAAGAGTAATTAACAAGAATTTTAACTATGGAAGTTGCTGAGGTAAATTTTTTTTTTTTTTTTTTTTTTAAGGATATTGTTTCATATTGCGTTCCATGACCTGTGACAAGGTTTACTGAGTAAATACTTCATTTCAGATCTAAAGAAGTAAGTGAGAAGTGTTTTTGCCAATCATACTGGTTTATTTGGCTTTTTGCTTGTCATAACTTTTATTTACCAGGTGTATATTTGACCTCCATAAATGCAGTGGCTTCAAAAGATCTTTGGAAACTTAAGTCACTTTTAAACAGGCTGATGAAGGTCATGGACCAAAACGTTGTTTAATAAATATTTTGATACATTTGCAATTGCGGATAGTGTGTGGGATTCATTCTTTTGTTTTGGACCTTTTTGGTTGTTTAAATTAAATTGAACCAACAATGTAATTTTTAGTTTTTTTTCTAAGGCACGTTTTTTAAAATTACTTCAATGCCCTAATTGAACTATGGCCTAACCCTGGTTTGGTCTAAGCCCTGTCTGCGAAACCAGGCCTTATTGTTTTAAAATTTGAATTATAATGAAATTAATTTTGATTAAGTAATGAGAATTATCTGTGCTTTAGCTGTGCGAATGGGCTCCAAGGACCAACGGATCAGTCGTGTAGACATTTTCCACCAGGGCTATGCGGGGCCGCTGGAGGCCCTTCCCCGGGCAACCACGTTCCTAGAGGAGCAGGACGGGAACCTGGTGGCCCTGCGGAGGCAGGCGATAAAGATGGCAACTAAGTCCCATACAGTTAGTGGAACAATTTCTTACTATGCATTGATAGATTGGATTACATTCCTGTTAATGCTGATGAATAAGAGGGAAGACAGGATTGTTTCGATCACCTTTCCACAGGGTGGTGATATGCCCCTTGAGCAACTGCTGGCACTTTATGGGTACAACATGCCTGATCCTGTCCTGAAACAACAACAGGAGCCGAATGAGCTGGCAGCCAGTCTGCCTGAAATGACACTGGACAAGGTGGGCTTCACTGAAATAATCAAAGTATTTGTTTAAAGTAACCATCTATGCTTATCTATCTTATTTTTAATGCAAGAACGGGTGTGTGAGGTTTCCAGTGTCTTTTGCTTACAGTTATGTTACTATATGCTGCTTAGTATTACAAACTGGTGTTTAGCATTTTATTATATTATCAAGATCATAAACACACAGGTTTGTAGCACAGATTGGTTTGCTGTGTGGCCTACTGAAAGTCATTTGCCTATAGCGGTTAAAAAATCAGAAGTCTCACACATTCAATGTTGCAAAATACGATGGATGAAAAAACTTTTTTTATTAAAGAAAGATTTAGCCCCCCCCCCCACACACACACACAAATTTTGATAGTAAAAAAGATAAACTAAGTTTCTCATAACCAACGTTTCTTCCTCAAACTGTGGTTTTATTTCTTACAATTGTGACTTTATTTCTTATTTTAAATGTTCTCTCATAAATCTTTCATATGATATAAATCGATCATATTTGATTATTAAATTATTCGATATTTCATTATAAGGTGTGGTAACATTTAAAGAAAAAAAACCCTAAGGAAAATGCCTTTTTTTTTTTTCAAAAGTATAGTATATATTATAGTGATATATTAAGTTCAGCTCACACATAAATCACTTTTAAACAAAGCAGCTTTCTGTTGCTGAACTTGGTGAATTTGTGTGAACCCGTTGTGAAATCTTTTGCCCTCAAGTGAAATTCCCAACAGCATGGATTCCTATTTAAAATGACACAATACTGACTACAAAAATTCACTGAACATAAATAGATGTCACTTATCTATAAGTGTTTTTTTCTTTCCTTTTGCTTGTGCAAGTGAGAAGTTCACTTCCAGAATAAAAAAATTCCTGGTAATTTCACCCCCATGTCATCCAAGATGTTCATGTCTTTCTTTCTTTAGTCGCAAATAAATTAAGGTTTTTGAGAAAAACATTCAACAATTTTCTCCATATAGTGGACTTCAATGGTGGCCTATGGGTTGAAGGTCCAAATTGCAGTTTCAGTGCAGCTTCATAGGGCTCTACACGATCCCAGCCAAAGAATAAAGGTCTTATCTAGCAAACAATTGGTAATTTTCTTTAAAAAATACAAATGTGTATACTTTTAACCACAAATGCTCATCGCGCAGTGACTCTGCAATGCGCATCTACGACGCATTTCGTAATCACGTTGGAAAGGTCACGCGGGATTAGTTCTTCATCTGTGTACTCTAGTTCAAAAAGGTAGGGTAGGCTGAAAAACTCCATTTCATTTTCTTCTCCAACTTCAAAATTTCCCAACATCGTAAACGTTGTTTGACTTTCTTTGAACGTTCGCTTTGTAAACACTGGGTCGGTACTTCTGCCTACATCACACGTGACCTTTCCAATGTGTTTATGTAATGCATAAAGTGGAGCTAGTGCATGATGAGCATTTGTGTTATAAGTATATAAATCTTTGTTTTAAGAAAATGGCCCATATTCCTTGGCTGGGATGGTGTAGAGCCCTTTGAAGCTGCATTGAAACTGCAATTTGGACCTTCAACCTGTTGATCCCCACTGAAGTCCACTATATGGACAAAAATCCTGGAATGTTTTCCTCAAAACCTTAATTTCTCTGCAACTGAAAAAGGGGTGTGAGTAAATTTTCAGGAAATTGAACTTCTCCTTTAAAATGCTCCTTGTAACTTCTTTAGGAAACATAGAAAGTGAGAATAAATGGAAATGAAGTCAGTCTTTTTATAGGTTCAGATAGGTAAAGCTCTACTCTCAGGAGGGGAGGATGTGGACAGCCATTCCTCTGCTGATGACCTCACACTCTCCGTCACATCCCATTCATCTGACCTCCTACAATGTCACCTAAGAGGTACAACATCAAATTACAATGGCACTTATTGTTCTGTACTGTCAACTCCTAAGTGTATTGTCCTTGTTGTTAAAACTGATTTGTCCACACTGCACATACGTTTGGAAATTAAAGGGATTGTTCACCCAAAAATGAAAATTCTGTCATTAATTACTCACCCTTCAAACCTGTAAGACCTTCGTTCATTTTCAGAACACAAATTAAGATATTTTTGATGAAATCCGACAGCTTTCTGACCGTCCATGGACAGCAAGGGTTGTACCACGTTCAAGGTCCAGAAAGTTACCAAGAACATTGACAAAACAGTTCATGTGACATTTTATGGACCCTTGCGGTCTATGAAGGGTCAGTGAGCTCTCGGATTTCATCAAAAATATCTTAATTTGTGTTCTGAAGACAAAGGTTTGGAACAACATGAGGGTGAGTAATTAATGACAGAATTTTCATTTTTGGGTGAACTATCCCTTTAATCATATTTGTCTGTTATATATCTTGCCGGCAACATAATACGACATTTAGTGTGTGTTATTTTGTATGAAAAATCTATTTTCTGCATTCAAAGATGTTTGGGATTATTCTTAAATGATTCTTTACTTTACTAGCAGGTGATGACAAAGACACTTCAGTCAGCTGCTCAGAAGATGACTCAGAAAGCACCTCTATCCCCTCCAGTGACGGCCGCAAGGTAAAAAAAAAAAAAAAAAAGGATTGATGTTATAGTTTACTATGTTTATAATTTATCTTATTTTATTATATTTTGGCTTAATTTCAATTACCAAAAATTGTTTTTCATTTTATAGCTTTTTGCCACTGCTTGCTAGACTGATTGATTGAATGCTTTTTAATAAATGTCTATGACAAATCATTAAGTATGATGTGTTTAACAAGTGACATCTTTTAATAATTAAATTATAAGATGGCTTAATATATAGGGCTTTATATGTACACTACAAGTCAAAAGTTTTTGAACCGTAAGATTTTTTATTGTTTTTAAAGAAGTCTTTTCTGCTCAGCAAGCCTGCATTTATTTGATCCAAAGTACAGCAAAGACGGTAAAATTTTGAAATATTTGTACTATTTGAAAAAACAGTTTCTATTTGAGTATATTTTAAAATGCAATTTATTCTTGTGATTTTAAAGCTGAATTTTTAGCATCATTACTCCAGTCACATGATCCTTCAGAAATCATTCTAATATTCTGATTTGCTGCTCAAACGCAACATTGCTTATTTTTATTATTATTATGTTAAAAACAGCTAAGTATATATTTTTTCAGGTTTCTTTGATGAATAGAAAGTTCAGAAGAACAGCATTTGTCTGAAATATAAATTTTTTTGTAACATTATAAATGTCTTTATTATCTATAATAAAAATTATACTAACTCCAACCTTTTGAATGGTATAGTGTAAAATGTTGTAAAAGCTGTTTATTTCAAAAAAGGCTGATCTTTGGATGTTCGATTCATCAAAGAATCCTAAAAAAAACATTTACTTAACTGTTTTAAATATTGATAATACTACTAATAAAAAATGTTTCTAGAACAGCAAATCAGCATATTAGAATGATTTCTGAA
Source organism: Cirrhinus mrigala (assembly GCA_036247105.1). Lineage (NCBI taxonomy): Eukaryota > Metazoa > Chordata > Actinopteri > Cypriniformes > Cyprinidae > Cirrhinus > Cirrhinus mrigala. The sequence continues at coordinate 18,951,046 of CM070028.1, read as the reverse complement.
GGATCATGTGACACTGAAGACTGGATAAATTATGCTGAAAATTCAGCCTTGATCACAGGAATAAATTAAAATATATTTAAATAGAAAGCAGTTCTTTTAAATGATAAATATTTCTGCTTTTACTGTATTTTAGATCAAATAAAAGCAGGCTTGGTGAGCAGAAGAGACTTCTTTAAAAACATATAAAATCTTACTGTTCAAAAACGTCTGACTGGTAGTGCATTAGGAAATTATAATGATCCAAGAATAGAGCCCAGTGGGACCTCGTAGTTAAAAGTATTAGTAGGCCCTTGTGTGGAAAATCAAAATGTCAGGTTTTCTTACCCAGTACTTTATTAAAGACTTCATGCTTTAACATGATGTTCAGGGTTTTTTTTTTTAAAAATTCATATTTGTATTCAGCAAGGATGCGTTAATTCGATTAAAGTGAAGTACTTTTATAAATCATCGTTGAGCATATTAGAATGGAGGATCATGTGATGTTTAAGATTAAAATAATGGCTGCTCAGTCATCACAGTAATAAATTATATTTCTATTACATTTGTAAATCTATTAAAAATGCATTATTTTAGATATTTTACAATATCACGGTTGTTAGTGTCTCAATAAAATAGAATTAATATTGTTTTAGATTGATTTTCACATGTCAGCTTAATGTTCAGAAATATTGCAGTAATGCTTTTGTGCCACGTTTTGTTATCAGGACATCATGGTGGGCCCCCAGTATCAGGCTATAATTCCTTCTCTCTGTACACACGCTTTTTATGAAAGAGGTGAGTGTCTTTTCTTGTCTGGTGTTTTTTACGCTGGCTCCAAGGATGTGGTTTCAGTGGTTTGTTTTGCATAACCGAACCTGTCGAATCCCCTGGGACCCACAGCTGTTTTGTTACTGTTATCCCCAGCCTATGAAAATGAGGACCAGTTATTGTGGACCCCAGATGCGTTGTCTAGTCTGGCTGTAGAGAAGTTTTTGCTTGAAGTGCAGAGAAAAGGAAGTGACGATGGACCTACAAACACTTTGACCACAGGAGATGTAGTCAAAGACAATGAGCAGGTTGGGTTGAATCACTCAGATACAGCACTTGTTTTTTCATACAGTGTTATTTTGGTATTATTTAGGATTATAGTATTCATTGATGTATTTATTATTAGTATTATTTTTTAAATTATATATTATATTATATTAATTTAAAGTATGGGGTCCCACTGGGTTCTATTCTTGGACCATTATAATTTTATATATATATATATATATATATATATATATATATATATATATATATATATATATATATATATATGTATATGTATATGAAATTATAATGGTCCATGAATAGAACCCAGTGGGACCCCATACTTTTACATTAAGTCAAAATGTACAGTATTTACTTTGTTAGCACACATTGGTAGCCTTTAGGTGAACAATTAATCTGTGGAATTTCATCCACACGAATAATTGCAATTCTGGTGCTGCTGTCATGTCAAAGCAAAACAGCAACATGTGAAATAATACAAGATTTGAAATTACATAATGCATTTTCACTAGTGGTCTCATTCTTTTGAAACCTCCCTGTAACTTTTTGTCTTTAGTGGTTGATGTTTGATCTTTCAGTGGTTGAACTCTTTCATCCTTTCACTTTTGTAGGCTCTATATGAACTAGTGAAATGCAGCTTCAATGCAGACGAGGCACTAAGAAGATATCGCTTTAATGTCAAGGTTTTTAACGGTAAGACTCTGTATTTGTCTTTCTTTCTGTTATTTTCTTTCTCAAACCTTATTTATTAGGCAGTCAAAAATGAAATCCATGCATCTATCTACAAAGATGTATAGCAGGTTAATTTAATTGTAAAAATGTTCCAGAAGAGCTTTGTGGCTGGAGTGAGGAAGAGTGTCGTAACTTTGAGTATGGTTACCGTGCCCATGGGAAGAACTTCAACCTCATACAGGCCAACAAGGTGAATCTCCAAATCTGAATCTGAAGTTTTCTTGTAACACGCATAGTTTCCCATTACAGATTTCTGCTGATGTTTCTACCATTTTTTTTGAGAAATTAGTCGCTTTATGTGTCGGTCTCTCTTATGTGCCCTCACCCAGGTCCGCACACGCTCAGTAGGCGAGTGTGTAGAGTACTACTACATGTGGAAGAAATCAGAGCGGCATGAGTATTTCACACAACAGGCCACCAAGCTGGGTCGGAAAAAGTGCAATCTGCCATCTGGCAACACGTGAGTGTTTGGTTTTTTTTGCTTTGGTTTGCTTGAAAATGAAACGAACCAGGACACTGACAAATAATTATTCGCACATTTTTTTCAGAAATGAATCGCGAATAATCGCGATTAATCCCACCTAACATTAAAGTCTTTAAATATACTTTCATATTGCAGTATTTTCACATTCAGTATTCAAATTAATGTAGGAACAACATAAAGACAGTATATTTTTTAATATTTAACCTTTTTTTTTTTTATGACTGAAGGGTGAGTATCACTGATACTAATATTACTGATGTCCCTAGGAAATTGTTCTTTTCTTTCCTAATTTTTAACTATTGATTAATTTTTACATATATTAGACTTTGAGGGAACTTAAAACAATCTTCACATAAACCCATTATTCACCTGTGCAATTCAGTAAGTAGGAAATATATAGAAATTGAATAAAGCTATCAAACACTAAAAACTAAATTAAATATAGATGAATCCTTAAAGCTACAAAAGTTATTGATTTCAGTGTTGCCTCTACCATTATATTAGGGGGGTGCCCCGCCCTCCAAACAACACTCTCCTCCCCCCCTTGAAGGTCAAGTTAATTTTACTTAATTTTATTTCCTATATAGCGCCAGATCACAACAGAAGTCATTTAAGGTTACCTTTCCTATAAAACAGGTCCATACCTTGTTCTTTCATTAAACAAACTAAACAGCCTTGTTATTTATCTTATTTACACGACGGCATGTTATTTCTGTGTCTACAGGGATTGATTTTACACAACAAGTTCAATAAACAAGAAGTTAATATATAGAGACTTACGTTTTAGACAGCATATTTCCTGTTTTTGCTCTATTTCGCCAAACAAACAAAAATCATTCCAAACGCAGCCACAGCACTGTTTTGCATCTCTGAGTAACATGACGGTGTTTCGTTCCTGAATGAATCAGATATGTTTAAAATATCGAAACATTATTTATGCATTTGTAACTGCGGTTTAAAGCATTCCATGTCCCTCTGAGCTGCATTAAACACTGTGTAAATACATCTCTTTTGTTGATACTGATTTTATTTCCTTGATAACAGCCCAAAAGATGATGCACACTTTTAGAAAAAAATGGCTTTATAAAGGTAAAAAGGCCCATAAAAGGTAAAAACCAATTTAAACTTACTGGAAAAGATTAATTTCTATCATTGCTATCACTGCAAATTCAGGAGTCAGCAATAACGCATTCAGCAAAATAGTCTAATTATCGTTCGACGATATCCCAGAAAATATTGAGATATCATCGATTTTTAAGCTCCCTTGTCACCTGTACCTTTCCCACAATCGTTTGACTAGTGCATTGGAGTTCATGTTTGAAAAGTCTCCTGTTTGATGTGGTCATGACGTTCTGTGACTAAATAAACGCACTTCTTGTCAAGCAATAAGTGATGGAAATTCAAGAGATTTGTTCATTTTCAGTTCCTTCAAATGATTCGTTCACTGACCATTTCTTCATATTACATATATTCACCAGCAGGTGGCGAAAAAGAGTGTCTTATGTGTTATGTCTTATGTCAACGAACGTGGTGTATTGTAACAAAAAAATAATTTGGCTTTATTAAAATGTTTGCCTAATCTTCTCAATAAATAAATCTAAAGTCTAAATAAGTGGTTCAGATGACCAAACATAAGTTTTTTTTTTTCGAATAATTAACATTTTTAATTGTTTGGTCAGACATTTACACATTCATAAATCTGGGATTATGTTAAACGTGTTGTGGAGTTATGTTCTATATATTATTCTATATCTATTGAATATGAATATATAAAAAGCGTATATGTGCACAGTGGGCCTTGCAACTGCTTTCTGCTGATTGCTGAACAAGACCGGCCGACATCGTTCACGAACAACATGTACCAGTTCGTTCAATTCGTTTACAAACAAGATCTCTCTCTGGTTCAGACTTAAAAGAAACTCGTCAGTAGCCGGCTTTCCATCCAAAGTTGCTTATTTAACTTATGCGCAAAAAATTGGAATATCACATTAAACATTTGCGAATAAGCACCGTTTCCATCCAAGTCAAAGAGAACAAAATCGTCCCTTCCTGATAATCGGACACTATATACCCTCCTGAACAAAATCTTAAGACCAAGGGAAACATTACAAATATTCGCATTTCGCGCTGGTGGATCGTAACCAGGTTGTAAGTACTGCTTCAAAATGGCAAAAGAAGAAACAGGAGCAAGAGCCAAAAAATAGAGAGTAGGCAATTTATAGAAAACTGAAGAAAACTCAAACAGGCTGTTCATCAGCTGATCAAAAGTTTAAGACCATTGCCCAAAAAAACCCACAACAGAGCTAAAAGTGAGCTAAAACAACAGAGCTAAAAGCTAAAAGGATTCCCTACCAGTAGCCCCACCATTTTTGTTGATGACTTAAAACTTTTAAAACCATTTTGGTATGCTTGATTCGACTGTTTCCAGGAGGTTGGTGGGAATGTGTGTCCATGTGGTGAAGATGGCCTCAAGAAGGGCATCCACAGTCTGGAACCGATGTAATTTTTTGTAAACTTTCCTTGCCATCCATCCCCAAACATTCTCAATGCAATTTAGATCAGGGGAACACACAGGAAGGTCCAAAATAGCGACGTTATTCTCCTTCGTCAGGTGGGCGTTGTGAACTGCAGCATTGTCCTGTTGAAAGACCCAGTCATTACCGCACAGACGAGGGCCCTCAGTCAAGAGGGATGCCCACTGCAACATGTCCACATAGCCAGCGGCCGTTTGACGCCCCTGCACAACCTGAAGCTCCATTTTCCCATTGAAGGGAAAAGCACCCCAGATCATGATGGAGCCTCCTCCGCTGTGCCGCGTAGAAAACATCTCTAGTGGGATCTCCATGTCATGCCAGTAACGTTAGAAATCACCAGGACCGTCCAGCTTAAGTTTTTTCTCGTCAGAGAATAAAACTTTCTTCCATCTCGCAACGTCCCATGTTTGGTGCTCCCTTGCAAATTCCAAACGGGCAAGTTTGTAGCGTGGGAGGAGATGTGGCCTTTGAAGATGTTTTTGTTCTTGAAGCCCTTCCCTTGAAGATGCTGTCTTGTGGTTATTGGGCTGCAGTCAGCATCAGTAATGGCCTTAATTTGGGTCGAGGATCGGTCTGTGTCTTCATGGACAGCCTGTCGGATCCTCCGGCTCAATCCAGGTGAATTTTCTTTGGGTCTACCACTTGACTTTTTTGTCCCATAACTCTTTTGAGAAATGTAAAATGGCTGTCTAACTGCGTCCAGTCTCGGCAGCGATAGTGCATTGTGCGAGGCGTTGCGCGTGCAGCTCAACAATCCTGCCACGTTCAAAGACAGAAAGCCTTTTTGCCGTAGCCATCAGGAGGTCATGACACTGTGACTGCCTGAAGAACAATGACATGAAAGCCATATTTTGCACAAATTTTAACTTTTTAAGGCTATGGTCTTAAACTTTTGATCAGCTGATGAACAGCCTGTTTGAGTTTTCTTCAGTTTTCTATAAATTGCCTACTCTCTATTTTTCAGCGCCTGCTTCTGTTTCTTCTTTTGCCATTTTGAAGCAGTACTTACAACCTGGTTATGATCCACCAGCACAAAATGCGAATACTTGTAATGTTTCCCCTGGTCTTAAGATTTTGTTCAGGAGTGTATTACTAACAAAAGTAGAAGAAACCACTGAATATAGTAATTTTCATCTATAATAAATTACTTGCGCCTCAGAGCGAGCAGACGAAATACAATAAATGTGATCATTTCTTTCGGAGGTGGATGCCTGCTGTTTGGGAACGCAGTCGTGAAAGACAGTTCTGGGAGGCAATTATACAGAAATACTTTGACAACAGACCTTGCTCAGGCCTTTTAGAATGACCATAACAACATTTCAGATGCTGTGGAATGAGATCGGTCCACTGGTTAGATGGGTTTTGCCGTTCCATAGCGCAAAGTCATGACTTTTTTGATGCGTATGGAGGAATTTATTTGCCAAATGCGTTTCCATCCATTTTTCGCGTTAACCTTTTTTTGCACAAGTCAAAAATCACCTCAAGTGAGCGTAAAAACTTTTTTTGCGAATTAAGGTTTTTTTTTTTTTCATCACTTCCATCACTCGTTTCTGATACGATACTTCAAAATGCGCAAGAAACAGGGTGATGGAAACATAGCTACTAAAGGGCGTATTCGTTCACTACATTCAACAAATCACGTGCTCCGTCACATCTCGAATGCTGTTGCAGGGTTTCCATGGGTCTTAAAGTCTTTTCTTTTTAAAGCTTTTCCGTGAATTAAGGCCTTGAGAAAGTCTTAAATCAAATCAGCAAGTCTTAAATTCATTGTTTCCTCATGTTTCATTTTAAAGTGAAGCAAAAGCGTAATTTCTGTGCTACATGGTTTAGGTCGCTCAATATTCATTAAACAATACATGGTAGATGGCGGTACGTGCTGCTTCATCTGTCAGTCACCTGAAGAAGAACTTGTCGTTTTGATTTTTTTTTTTATAGTAATAAAACTTATTTAGTTCAGTTAGAGAACAGACAATACAATTAAAACTGAACACGGCTGCTCAATGCAGTGTGCCGAACAGCAGTCGCATCACAGATCAGATTTCATTTATCACCTGAAGAGAGCGAGTCGAGCTGACTGACAAGAAAAGAGAGGTGAGAAAGATAATGGCAGAAGAGTTTCAAAATTAAATGCAAAAGCGCCTGTTTTAAAAAATATTTTGGATTTTAAAAAGCCTGTTGACTTTCATCATTTATCTAAGGTGATAGTGGAAGTTTCATATTTCTTCGGATTTATTATTATGTATTTATTTAAACTGTGTATTTTTTTTTAAATATATTACATCAAGCTTAATTATGCGTTTTGCTAATAAACGTTCTACGTTACTTGATTACATAGTGTTTACTGATTTTCAGTTTTGGATACAAGTTTGTTACGTTATGTTAATGCCGCTACTTTAAGAGTGAAAGTAAAATGCGCACAACGCTTTTACAAGCTACTTAAAACCGAAGGAACGTGAAGAAAAGAGGGAAAACTCAAACAAACTAAAAACAAACAACTGCTTGACGCCGAATTGCCGCAAATTTAAAAGTGAAAGTAAAATGTGCACAGCGTTTTTACCGAAGGAAAGCGAGAAAAAGAAGGAAAACTGAAACAAACTAAAAACAATTGCTAGATGCTGATTTGCTGCTAATTTGAAAGTGAAAGTAAAACTCGAATTATACTTAGAAAACATATTGCTTTTTTTCCCCTTAAATTTTCTTTAGGTCTTTAAAAAGTCTTCAATTTATTGGCCCAAGGTTTAGTCAATCTTTGATAGGATGAAACAATCCAGATCTAACAGTGCTGCGCTGCTCTGGAGGGAGGAATTTCAGTGAACGAAAAATAACTAAAATTAATAACTAAATAACTAAAAGATTCCTTCAAAAAGAATGATTCATTCAGAAACGTAACATCACTTTAAGAAATAATAAAAGACAGACACAGCAGTTGTGAGTGGGGTGGCCAACCCTAGCCCTGCCCTGCGTTAACAGGAAAAATTTATCTTAATTTTGACAGCGTTAGTTTTAACCTTTTATAAAACCTTTAACCTTTTATAAATCTAATGATGCTCGAATATATGTTTCTTAGAGAGGATGCTGAGCCAGATGGAGATACTGGTGATGTGGAAGGTGCCACTCAAGGTTTGTCAAGTAGGCCTTCCATTCAACTCCAAGCTCCATCGCCACCTGCAGTCATGGAGCAGGATAAACAAGGTACACTTTATTAGTCACACTTCCACAAGCATAGTTCATTATAACCACCCATTGGTACCAGTTTCTTCATTTTCGACCAGCTTCTTCATTTATGTTCATTTGTTTATGTCCAACATAAATGCATTTTTCTTGATTTTGGGCTGGATGGTCAATGCGTTATGATTTGTTTCATTGTTGTTTTCCATTTGCCAGCATTTTTCCCATTGTGTTTGTGTTCTTTTATATTCTTTCGCCTTTCATTTGGCCATATTATCCAGAGGACAGCCTGGATTGCGCAGCTCAGTTTCACGGTCGTCCACGACGGAAACGCACGCCACGCTTCCTATTAAAGCCCTGAGCCCCCTGCTCACTGACAGTCTAAAACTGACAAACAGGTAAAAACAGAAATATGGATGTGACAGGAAATGGATCGTTCCTGCTATGCAGTACATTTTCACGCCCATATCATATATGTTTTCATATCCACCTTTTTCTACAATGTGGAAGTAAGCCTATGGGTGAGACTTCCGGTTCATTAGCCGCTATAGGGAAATAATTAGAAGAATAACTTGTGCAGTAAACCAGTTCATAATTAAGATAATACATTAAAATAATATGGTAAGACACACAAATTTGCAATACCAAGCTTCAAAACGAGCTGTTTTGTACAGCTAAAAATAGCTGTATGTGGATACTTGGGTTAATGTTGTTCCACCCTGTTACATAAAATTGCAGAAATGTGTATAGTAAAATTTCACCATATGGTTAAAAAAACCTTAACTTTTGCTATTTGTTTACAATAGTGTTATTTTAGTGTTATTCTGATTACAGAATTGTATAATATTTTGGAAGTTTGTTTTATATTTTCAGGTTTTAGAGTTTTGTTTGTGTTTTTTTTTTTTTTTTTTTTTTTGTAATTTTGTTGTGCTTTTGTCATTTTTATTAGTTTAATTTAAAATGTTACTATTTAACTTTAATCTTTTTCAGTTTTAGATTTAGGAATTAGTACTTTAGTTTAAAACTAGATGAGTAAAGTTTGAGAACAAACTTTAAGTTGGCTTGAGAAAGTCTAGCCTGAAAGTTTGAAGCAGTTGCAAAAGTATGAAAGCAGCTAGCATGATTTAACACATTGCTTACATGATTTAACATGTTGTTAACATGTTTTAGCATGATTAGCTTGTTGCTTGTATTTTTATAGGCTGATTACAATGTTCTTAGCATAATTTGCGAGTTACTAGAATGTTGTTAGCATGATTAGCAAGTTACTAGCACGTTTCTAGCATGATTAGCATGTTACTAGCACATTGCTAGCATGTTTCTATCATGATTAGCAAGTTACTAGCATGTTGTTAGCATGATTAGCATGTTGCTAGCATGATAAGCATGTTATTAGCATGTTGTTAACATGATTAGCAAGTTACTAGTATGTTTGTAGCATATTACTAGCACGTTTCTAGCCTGATTAGCATGTTGATAGCATGTCTCGCCCAAGATTAGCATGTTACTAGCATGTTTCTAATATGGCTAACATGTTGCTAGATTGTTAACATGTTTCTAGCATGATTAGCATGTTAGAATTATTAGCATGTTACTAGCATCTTGTTACCATGTTTCTAGTATGATTAGCATGTTTTTAGAATTATTAGCACGTTGCTAGCATGTTGTTACCATGTTTCTAGTATGATTAGCATGTAACTAGCACTTTATTAGCATGACTACCAAGGTAATAGCATGTTGTTAGCATGATTAGCATGTTACTAGAATTTTCTTAGCATGTTTCTAACATGATTAGCATGTTACTAGCATGTTGTTAACATGATTAGCAAGTTACTAATATGTTGTTAGCATGATTAGCATGTTACTAGCATGTTGCTAGCATGTTTCTATCATGATTAACAAGTTACTAGCATGTTGTTAGCATGATTAGCATGTTACTAGCACGTTGCTAGCATGTTTCTATCATGATTAGCAAGCTACAAGCATGTTTCTGTCATGATTAGCATGTTACTAGCATGTTGTTAACATGATTAACAAGTTACTAGCATGTTGTTAGCATGATTAGCATGTTGTTAACATGATTAGCAAGTATGTTTGTAGCATGTAACTAGCATGTTGCTAGCATGATTTAGATAGCTAGATAGATTAGAAATATTAGAGTGGAAGCTTAAATGAGTCTAAATGGATTAGAAATAGTACATAGAAGGGAAGCTTGATTGAGCCTCAAGGGATTCTGGGAGTTTAGATTTGAATTTTGTCAGTTGGAGTTTGAAGAGTGTTGGCTCATTTGAACATTCCGTCAATGTAAGTCTATGGGATTTTTGGTGGCTTTGATGGTCTGGTTTACGAAAACTGTAAGCTGGATCAGTCTGAAAAGATAGAGCACACCGAGTCAGACCTGTCTGAAGGTCTGGGCCGAGTTTGGTGGTTCTCGCTTGAAAGCTCTAGGAGGAGATAGATACCGAAATTTGGCTCAGAAGAAGAAGGATAATCATCTTAAATAGACTTTCTCAAGCCAACTTAACTAATTATAATAGAAATTAAATTGCATTTTGTTTAACTTTAAAGTTTTTCCATCTATACTATTTATAACTTACCTTAGCTTTATTTCAATTAACGCAAAATATTTTTATAGTTTTAGTTTATAACATCACTAGTATGGTATAAAAAATTCAGAAGACAGTTATAAATGTACAGCGCCGTTCAAAGTTTGGGATCAGTAATATTTTTAATGTTTTATAGGAATCTTTAAAAAAGCTTTAAAATCTTACTAATCCCAAACTTTTGAATGGCAGTGTAGGTTATATTTTCATACCTATGTGGAAATAATTAAGTTAAAGTGTCTAAATTTGACCAAAGCATATTTGTTAAATCTAATGCTGCATAACAGGTATGACCCAAATACTTCAATAATAAACCGAGTGGAACTCCTTAAAAAGGTTCTAACCAAAGTACAACAGAAACTCATACATCTTTTAGTTTTTCTGTTCTATCTCAAACATTCAACCACATTTTCTTTGTTGACTGTTCATTCTTTTAGGTTCTGAGCAGAACAATGGAGAGATGGAACTATGTGCAGGATCTTGCTCTAGGCCACAGGGCCAGCAGTCGTTCAGCCAATCTTCGCTTCTCCCACCAGCGCTCCAGACATCAGACGTGGCCTCTCCGTCCGCCCAGCTTTACCTCTCCTCTCTCCCCTGTAGCCACTCCGTCCCTTCTTCTCAGCCAGACTCAGGGCTCCTCGGAGCAGGTTTTTACCAGCTACAGCTGGGGTCTTTTTCTGAAGATCCTGCACCTGCTTGCTCAGAGAACGTTGCCTCAAGAAGGCTTCAGATTGATTTTTCTTCACCTTCCTCGCCTGTCCCATACAACCCAGATTTTGGAATAATCGGTAGCCTTTTGTGTCCACCTTCCTCCATCAGCTCTGCACCCATCCAACACAGCGACTCATTCATTCAGCGAAGGAAAACATTCCAGATCTAAGCGAACATGACGGCTGTCGTTCGCCAGGAAATTGCAGTTGTCGCTTTTCAGGCTACAGCCTGAATTACAGGGATAGTTCAACCAAAAATGAACGTTCTGTCATCATTTACTCACCCTCATGTCATTCCAAAACTGTTTGAGTTTCTTCTGAGGAACACAAAAGAAGATATCTTGAAAAATGTTTCAGCTGATACTTACACTCTTAAAAATAAAGGTGCTTCACGATGCCATGGAAGAACCTTTTTTGTCTAATTGGTTCCATAAAGAACCTTTAACATCTTAAGAACCTTTCTGTTCTCTGTGGTGATAAAAGGATCTTCAGATTACAAAAAGATAAGAAAGTGATGGTTCCTTAAAGAACCTTTGACTGAATGGTTCTTTGTGGAACCAAAAATGGTTCTTCTATGGCATCGATGTGAAGAACCTTTATTTTTAAGAGTATAGTTTAAGTTCTGCAGAAGAAAGTATGTCAGGTTTGGAACGACATGAGGGTGTGTAAATGACAACAGAATTAAAATTTTTGGTAACTGATCCTTTTAAGCAAGGAATGTGTTCATAATATTTCATCTGTGTTGTCTTTTAAACTACTAGTAACTAGTAACTGGGTGTTTTAGGGAGCTCTTTGTTTCTGTCAGACTACTACATGCAATGAAAGTGTTTTTAACTACCTATTCTTACGTTTTTTTGGAAATACGAGAGGACTGTTTGGTCTCGCTAAGACTCATTTTCAGTAACTGTTCAGTAAGCACTTGTACAGTAAATTTTCCTTTCATTGCATGTAGTTCTTATAAACTTTCAAAGCTTTTTAGAAATCACTTATTTGTTTTTGTTAAAGAAATAGTTCACCTATAAATTAACGTTTACTGACAATTTACTCACCCTCAGGCCATCCAAGATGTAGACGAGTTTATTTCTTCATCAGATTTAGAGAAATTTAGCATTACGTCACTTTCTCGCCAGTGGATCTTCTGCAGTGAATGGGTACCGTCAGAATGTGAGTTCAAACAGCTGATAAAAACATCACAATAATCCACACCACTCCAGTTCGTCATTTAACACCTTGTGAAATGAAAAGCAGCGTGTTTGTGAGAAACTCTCATTTTGACGGCACCCATTCACTGCTTGCATCCATTGGTGAGGAAGTGATGTACAATGCTAAATTTCCAAATCTGATGAAGAAACAAACTCATCTACATCTTGGATGATCTGAGGATGAGTAATTTTCAGTACATTTTCTTTATTGGCTGAACTATTAATGTTTTACTCGTAAAGAAGAAGATATCAAGTGAACTACTAATGCATTCGCTTCGTCCTGTTTGTCGCGCTTCTCGTCGTAGGTTTTCTTTGTGCAATAAAATAAAACACAAGTTCCTCAGGGGCTCCGATCGTTTCCCTCTCGGTCTGGTCCGTCAGTACTTCAGTACTAAGTGTTGAAGAGGGTTTTTTGAATGGTTTATGATTATACGCTCCACATACGCTTCGCCAACAAATGTAATCCTGATGTAAGTGGCCGATTCACTGCATTAAGTTTCTCAGGTTTTGCAGCCAGTTTGGGCGTCTGTTGTTCTTGCGTGAAGCCACAACCTGTCAGCCCCACCATACTACCCACAATCCCAGAGAAAACTGGCAAAGTCAAATCTAGTGTAGTACCTCATTTGTGACTGGACTTTTGTTAGTTATGATTTGAAAGCATCATGTATCATCATCCATATCCCTGTACGCTTCAGTGTTTTCTAATTGTTTTCTAATTGTCGGCTTTAAGTTTTGTCTATAGTTTACACAAGGTTCAGAAGATACGAAAGGGAGACAAACACTGCCTTGGCTTATATTACTTTTTTTTTTTTTTTTTTGTTTTAAGCAATTTATGCATTACTGCTCTGTTATATTGATTTATTGTCCCTGTTATTATATTTTGTAAATAATAATAAAAAATGTAGAAAACGAACTCAAACCAGGCTGACCTATCAGTATTCTTCATAATTAATTTACACTTTTAAAAAGTTTGAGTCATTTTTTTGTAAGAAATGAATCTGATTTTGATCTGATATATATATATATATATATATATATATATATACATACTGAAGACTGGAGTAATTATGCTGAAAATCTTTGTTTTATCACAAGAATTGATTACATTTTAAAATATATTCAAATGGAAAACAGTTATTTTAAATCGTAATAATATTTCATAATATTAACATTTTAACTGTATTTTTGAACAAGAAATGCATCCTAGGTGAGCATAAGAGACTTTCAAAATAATTTAAAAATCTTATGAACAGCAAAATATTTGAACAGTAGTGTATCTATAATTCTGTAATTTGTTAATGTTACATTTAACTTAATAACTTTAATATGATTTAATTATAATTTAATAGGTTTCTATGTCATGTTGTCTCTTTTCAATTAAGTCATTATAAATATTGACAGTATTGAAGCATGAATACTTTCTGTGCTGTTTTTATTGTGTAATTACATCATTAAGTGATGTAAATCTACTTACTATTTTTAAAGGAATAGTTCACCCAAAAATGAAAATTCTGTCATTATTTACCCATCCTCAAGTTGTTTCAGACCTGTGTGACTTACTTTCTTCTGTTAAAAATAGAAGATATTTTCAAGAATGTAACCATACAGTTACTGGTCCCCATTGATTTTCATAGTACTGGAAAAAAAAAAAACTACAGAAGTCAGATATAGGCGATCTTTTCATATCTTCTTTTGCATTAAGCAGAAAAAAGAAATTCATGTAGGTTTGAAACAACATGAGGGTGAGTAAATGGCAGAATTTTCCTTTTTGGGTGAACTGTCCCTTTAATAAAGCTATTTGTGACGCTGGACAACAAAACCAGTCAAAAAGGTAATTTTTTTAAATAAAACCTTTGAATGTAACTGAGATTTATACATCTGAAATAAATAATAAATAGGCTGAACAAATAAACTTTCCACTGATGTATGGTTTGTTAGGATAGGACAATATTTGGCTGAGATACAACTATTTGAAAATATGGAATCTGAGGGTGCAAAAAAATCTAAATATTGAGAATATCAAAGTTGTCCAAATGAAGTTCTTACCAATGCATATTACTAATCCAAAATTAAGTTTTGATATATTTACAGTAGGAAATTTACAAAATATCATCATGAAACATGATCTTAATTTCCAACAGATTTTTCTTTTAGCATAAAAATCGCTAATTTCGCACCACACAATGTATTATTGGCCTTTGCTACAAATAAACCCGTCCGACTTGTTTTGTGGTCCAGGGTCACGTTTAGTATTGTCAACATCATTTTGGAAGTCCTGTAGTAGTGTATTGTGTCCACTAGAGGGCAGATTAACATACAAAAGTCAAGCAAGAGAAGAAAGAAGGTGAACAGAGGCACAAGCTTCGATATAATTCGTATATTCTAGACCAGATGTAAGAAAACAATTAGTATTTCTAATAAAAAAAGTAATGTCATTAAATCCAGTAACGTTACATTTTAGTAGAATACAACTAATCAGCGACACTTTTCATACTAGCATACATTATGAAACCATCATTTGGATGTTATCATCTAACGTTTGGAAATTAAAACCCCCAGGGGAACCGAAACGCCCTATTTAGTATTTTTAACAGCCGTGATGTAACGTTTCCATGTAGCGTTCTGGTAACGGTATGTTAGTTGGGTATATATAAATTATCTGATTCTTTTTTTCCAAACATTTCAGAGCTGTGTGAGCTATATACGGGTTGTGGCGATGTTCACACGTTTTAAAATAAGTAGGTGTTTACCCTAACATCAAAACTGTGAAAGCACATGTTGTCATATATCATATTCTCATAGGTGTGTTCAAACAGTCAGCTAAAAATAATCACGATGATTTTAAAAACAGCCAATCACAAACCAAACCATGCCCACACCAAATCCTACTCTATCTACCTACCCACCTACCCACCTACCTATCTATCTATGCTATATACTTTTGTATATTCACACAGATACTTCAAAATAAAAGCATGGTCAACAACAGATTCAATGTGACGGATAAATGTAGTGCAAATAATTGGCCAAGTTCATATTTATCTAATGATATGCCATAAAAGGATGTGTGTGTGTCATTTTCCGTGGCTTTGAGCTTAGGCTCAAAGTGCAGCTGTGATTTGGCCACGCAGCTTGTTTGCGCAGGCGCGTCCCAGACAGACTGTCAAGGTGTGGACACGGCGAAAGCGCGAGTGGGAACACAGTGGCGTGCTTTTGGAAAAGGAGTGGATGCGTCCTCAAAAAACAGCTAGAGGGGTGAACACCAGCCCGTTTTTACAAAACCAATATGTGCACCAACGCGGGACTGCCGTCACCCTTTGAAGTTCAAGATATATAAAGTCGTCAAGGACTCGCGTCTTTACCGTCACCTATGAGCTGAAGTACGAAGAGCGCAGGTAGAACAGCAGAGCCGGAAGAACTCGCATTACTGGTCGCGTTCGGTTTGTTTTGCTTTTTTCCAAGTGGATTATTTGATATTATCACATAAATGAAGTGAGTTTTAAACTGCTAGTTTTCCGAGTTAAAGAAATTATGACGGACTTGAGGAAAAATAAACTCTTCGTCCTGGTGGACGTGCTGTGTGTTGTTGTAGGTAAGCGAGTTCAATGTTTCAACGTTCAATGTCCTGATTTTAAGCTCATTTCTAAACTTGCAAGTTGTTGGCTGAATGCTTTTATGTAGTTTCCACTGTTTTATTCAGTTGTTTTAAACGGGACTTGTCTTTTTTTTAAAAAAAAATATGGACTATTATGTAACTGGGCTGTTGACAGATAACAGAAATGGACGATCAGAAAGAGAGAGAGAGAAAAAAAACCGACCGATTAAATATAATACATATAATATATACACATAATAATTTGTATCATTGTAGTATAATGCTTATTTAGCAGTTATTAAAAAGAAAAAAAGTAACTTGGCAACTATAAAAGTAAAAAAGGACAACTACATGGTTACTTTTAAATCAAACTTTAATTCTATTTTGATTATTTTAAATTGCAATAAACAATTTTGGCATGCTGTTGCCATGTATAATTTTAAAACCCGTCTGGTTTAGTTTTTGGCTTTTGTAAATATTTCAAGTATATTGCAAAAATCAAATGCTTCAGGCCATGTTCAACACATCAAGTGTGTTTTTGTTATGACGAGAGGGGGTTGTCTTTAGAAAATTTTTCATGTTTAAATATGTATTTGGAGGTGTGTTCTGTTTACAAGTTGAGTTGCATTCATCCTGGCTTGTTTTCCTAGATTTTGCAAGTTCAGGAAGCGGAGTATTTGTTTATGGAAATGTGATCCAAGCTTGTCAGTATTTCCCACAGTATTTGGCAGCTCATAGTACCACAGAAATGTTCCTTTTCTTGCATTTTTGGCTTTATTCAGAGCTTTGCTTGCAGACCAACCATGAGACAAACCCATTGACCATAAACATCCTAACATAGTCACACAGTGCCCATTACGGAAAGATTCGACTTGCTTCAGTGCTAAAGTGAGTGTGAACCATCTTGACCATTACTTCCTTTGGAAACACTGTGTTTTTTTTCTTAACCACATGAGGTAACTCTGCTATGACGTTGGGGAGATGAAGTTTCTGCACCTGCCCTTTGAAGCCCTTTATTGTGTCTGTGATCTCCAGCCTCCAGCATTGGATTTCATGAGGGCTAAAACGGGCCCTAGGCATGATCCTTCACCTTTACTGTCAGACTACACCTTTATCATGGTGCAAGTGTCTTTATCTAGATGAAGTGACTGATTTGAAGTTATCTGTCCATGTTGTAGACCGGGATAGACCATATTGTCTTGTCTAGTTCATTAACAGAATCAAGCAGTGACAAGCAGAAAATCAAGCATAGTTAACTAAGACTAAAACTGAAACACAGCTGAAATAAAAAAAATATATTACACACAAAAGTAAAACTTAAAAAACCGCAACATTACTTGGAACTATAAAGTATAAAGGAACTCCATACTTGGAAACTAAAAGAATATATTTATAAGTACTAAAATGATTAAACTAAAACAGATACAAGTATAAACTAAAGCTAAACAGAAATATAAAAAAACAAAACAAAACAAAACAAAAGGACATAAGACAATTACTAAAAGTAAAATTCAAATAAAAACTGAAAATGTAAAAATAAATCCTACTTAAAATTCTGAGAATTCTATTAATACTAACAATATGAAGTTATAATGATCCTAGAATAGAGCCCAGTGGGACCCCTGTACTTTTACTTTATTATAAGTCCACATAAAATCAAATTTGGCACTATTTACTTTGTTAGCGCACATTACTAGCCTTGAGAACTCATTTCATTTGTGCAAGTTAATCCACAGAATTTTTTTAAACAAATAACATAAATTCAATAAATATTGTTTATTGTGGAGGAGGTACTGTATGACATTTTACAACCCAAACTATTCTTGCCATGTCAAATTTCTAATATTTTAAGAGACTTACTGACCTTGGGACACAATGATAAGGCTCTATTCTAGGACGATTATAACTTATAATGCTCCTAGAATAGAGCCCAGTGGGACCCCCATACCCCCATGAACAGTTAATCTGTGCAAGTTAATCCACAAAAAATAAATAAAACATGAATAATTCATAAATATCATTACATTATTGGGAAGGTTGTACTGTATGACATTTTACAACCCAAACTATTCTGGCCATGTTATAAAAATGTTGAATATCTGATATTTTAAGGGACTTACAGACCTTGGGACACAATGATGAGGGTCTATTCTAGGACCATTATAACTTAAAATTAAATTATATTGGTCCTAGAATAGAGCCCAGTGGGACCCCTGTACATTTACGTTGTTGTAAGTCCACTTAAAATCAAAGTGTACACTACTTACTTTGTCAACGCACATTACTAGCCCTGAGAACAATTAATTTATCCACAGATTTTTTATTTTTTTTTTAAACAAATAACATGAATTCATAAATATCATTACATTATTGGGGAGGTTGTATTGTATGAGATTTTACAACCTAAACTATTCTTGCCATGACATGAAACGGTCAAATATCTGATATTTTAAGAGACTTGCTGACTTTGGGACACAATAATGAGGGTCTATTCTAGGACCGTTATAACTTTTAATGAAGTTATAATGGTCCTAGAATAGAGCCCAGTGGAACCGCTGTACTTTTACTTTGTTATAAGTCCTAATAAAATCAAAATTTACACTACTTACTTTGTCAGCGCACTTTACTAGCCTTGAGAACAATTCATTTGTGCAAGTTAATCCACAGAATTTTTTTAAACAAATAACATGAATTCAATAAATATCGTTTATTGTGGAGGAGGTACTGTATAACATTTTACAACCCAAACTATTCTTGCCATGTCAAATTTCTAATATTTTAAGAGACTTACTGACCTTGGGACACAATGATAAGGCTCTATTCTAGGATGATTATAACTTAAAATGAAATTATAATGCTCCTAGAATAGAGCCCAGTGGGACCCCCATACTTTTATGACGTTATAAGTCCTAATAAAATCAATATTTACACCCTTTACTTTGTCAGCACACATTACTAGCCTTGAGAACAATTCATCTAATCCACAGATTTTGTTTGTTTGTTTTAAACAAATAACATGAATTCATAAATATCATTACATTACTTTTACGTTGTTGTTAATCTGCTGCATTTATTTTTTTTTTAAACAAATAACAAATTAATTCACAAATATCATTACATTATTGGGGAGGTTGTACTGAATGGCATTTTACAAATCAAACTATTCTTGCCATGTCGAAAAAGGTCAAATATCTGATATTTTAGAAGTCTATTGACCTTGAGGCATAATGATATCGCTCTTGAGGGTTGTAACATGTGACTTGGCTGGTTCTCAGATGCTTTTGAAGAGTTTACACAAAAAGGCCATCAATATTTTTCCTACTTAACAGAATAATTTACAGAAAATTAAAACTCTGTCATTAATACAAATCACATTAAAGAATTTCCAACCTGTTGCAGATGATTTTTCAATTAGGTCAGTTTTCTGGTGAAGATTAATGAATGGAAATAAGGACACACCTGAGAAAGGTCAATAACGTCTTCGGTGTCTCATTCAGTGCCGCCCATAACTACATATGAGTGCGTATGCGCAATTTAGTTTCTGATTGATCTCCAACAACATAAAAGAGAGCTCAAAGTACCGCAAATCTGAGACACTTGGCCTTAAGCTAATGAAAGCAAGCACAGGTGGAATTATTTAGTCATTTTCAAATAAATATCAGCCTCTCCGATTGCTGTAGTAACAACAGAAAGTCCCAGAATCCAGTTGAGTTCAGCTACTGGAGAATTTCTGTAAGTGTTTCTGGGCAGGAATATCCTTTTCCCCAGCCCTGAATCTGACATTCAATCCAGCCCACCGCCCTCTGCTTCTCTTTTCCTTCTGTCTAAGTAAACTTTCCCTCCACACAAACACAGTCTGGCTTTTGCTTTAGCTCACAGGCTAACAGCATGTATTTTACCGTTCCCTGTATCCTGGTGTTTTTTTTTTAAAGTATTTCTACATTATTGATTATTGAGCATTGACAGAAATAATTTTTGATAGCTGATACATCCACAAGTCAAAGGTACAAGATGAGGGTTTTACTTCAGTGAACTTTCCAGGGCTTTTTTTTCCAGGTACACTCTTAAAAATGCGATGCCATAGAAGAACCATTTTTGGTTCCAAAAAGAATCATTCAGTCAAAGGTTCTTTAAAGAACCATCTCTTTCTTACCTTTTTATAATCTGAAGAACCTTCTTTCACCACAACAAACCTTTTGTGAAACCGAAAGGTTCTTCAGATGTTAAAGGTTCTTTATGGAACCATTTAAACAAAAAGGGTTCTTCTATGGCATCGTGAAGCACCTTTATTTTTAAGAGTGTATCTCTGGAAATAAAGCTCTTTATTTAAAGACTTGTATTATAATGTACAGTACATCTCTTGTTTTAGACCTCATTTTTACATTTAATGTTATTGGTGTATTGTAATATTTCCATAGCTGACAAGGATACTTGTTATATGGCTTACAGAACCTGTATGTAAATGCTTTCATCCAAAGTGACTTACAGGCGAGGAATGTTACAATGAGTGATTCATACAAATATGTTATGAAACATGAATGCTGCAGTAAATAATTTCCTTTGCAAAGTACAAACTAGAACAGACATGTAGTTTACACAAAGCAGAAGAATGAATTTATTTATTTTTATGGATAAAATGCCATAACAAATATAAATGTAAAATGCAAACATTCTAATAAAAAAAATATATTTTTGAAAGAAGTCTCTTATGTTCACCAAGGCTGCATTTATTTGATAAATAAACATAATTAAAAACGGTAATATTGTGAAAAATTATTACAATTTAAAATTAGTTTTTTTATTTTAATATATTTTAAAATGTAATTTATTCTTGTGATGCAAAGCTGAGTTTTCAGCATCATTACTCCAGTCTTTAGTGTCACATGATCCATCAGAAATCATTCTAATATGCTGATTTTTCTGCTCAAGAAACATTATTATTATTAATGTTGAAAATAGTTGTGCTGTTTAATATTTTTGAGGAAACTGTGTTACTTTTCCTGGATTCTTTGATAAATAGAAAGTAAACAAAGTCCTTGCTGAATAAACAGTAATGTTTAAAAACATTTTAGCATTTACATTTGAGTTTTCTTTTAAAAAAAATAAAATATAAACTTAGTTGTTTAGGTAAAAATGAAAAAGTCATTCCACCAGCAAGCAACAGTGAAGGTTTTTAGCATCATAGCGTTATGCAATAACCAGGGAAGACATATTGCTACACAATTTGGACTAATTCCCTAAAACTACTGGCGAAATAATACAGGAAAGCGACAAGGAAACGTTTAGGCAGTTGGAAACGTCATGCATAATATTTCAGGTCTTGGTGAAACTTGTTCAGAAAGGTCTGCGTGAGACGGCAATTGCAACATCAACAAAATTGTTCAGAAACTGGCCGCATCATGAGACTATTAACATAATGATGCTGTTCCATTAATTACAGAAACTATTTTTAAAGCAAAACTCATTTGTTAAACACCGCTACTAAACTACCTATTTCCCATGCAATGTTAGAAAAATCCGAGGCTTTCAAGAGTGTAAATCAAACACTAGCATTAGCGTGGGGAGGTAGAGGGCTGGGACGGACTGACTCTGATGTATTGCGAAAGAGAAGAGGAGGAGGGCGGGCGTTTCTTCTTCTTGAAGTAGGATTCCAGACTCTCCTGCGAGGTTGTACTCTCAGCACATAGCTTCCAAATGAGTCAGGCGGCCTTGCCAAACTACAGCTCAGGGAGTGCTGCCGGCAGACAGACCGCCCTCAAAACTCTCACTTAAGGGGCGACAGGGTTGTATTTTCGCAACACTTATGATGGTACTCCAGAAAACCCACAAAGAAAGTCAAGAACATCTCATTTTCATCTTTATGATCGTTGAGGGTTTGTCTCATATGAACTGGGTTTCGAATGTTGAAATGAAGCCAGAATGGATCGAGTCTGGTGTTGAAAGCTGAGTGTATTTGCTAATGCACCTTGAAACGACTTGAGATACAAGATAAGTCAATGAAAACATGGGGCGTGTTTGATAATGAAAAGTGGTGAACCAACATCAGGGTGAAGGTCAAAGCCGGCCCTAAGAAAATAGGCTACTCCCTCACCGGCTGCGGTGCAGCCAAAACCAAAGACAAGAGTTTTTTTTTTTTTTTTTTTTTTTTTAAATGACTGAGTGGGTTCTGCGCCAAGGTTTTCTTATTTTATTGGAAATGCACCAACCATTGCGTCCTTGAAACTGCAAGTAGTGCAATTCAGATTTACTGTAAATGCATGAGCTGAAGGTTCTCAGAATTTAAGTTTCTTGAGCCAGTATCATCATGCCAGCGTTGGGAAAGCTACATTGTTAAAAAAAAAAAGGTAAATATAGCTGCAAGCAGCGATTTTTTTTTTTCAGTGTTCAAGTGCTTTTAAGGCATTTAAGCACATTTGAAAAAAGACATTATTTATCAAGCCTGTAAGCACCTAAATCAATGATTTAAAAAAAAAAAAAAGCATTTTTGGCAAATCCAGGTAATTTACAATAGAAATATTATTTTGTTTTTATTGTTTGAGACTTATAGTGCCAGCTGTGGTCTGATCTCCTTAAAACTTTGCATGCTTGTTTAGAATCTCAGCAAGTTTTAAGTTTTCCTTTACGCTTTTTAGTATTTTGAGTACATTTGGACAGGTCCCTTTTCTAAACGACCCCGATATAGCTACCTAAGGGGTAAATTAGAATTTTTTTTTTGATAATTATTGTCCTAGAGAGTCCAGACTGGGCTGTAGTGTTTTTTTTCCAGGTTGAGCGAAAAACCTAGGCCACCCTAGTGGCCGTTTTCTTTCAAATTTATCTCAGACCTTTGGGGCTGAGAGTCAAAAGGGTCCACCGAGTTTTGTTCCAGCTTTGTCTAACAGGTGCTCAAACTTCGTCAGCCAATGGCAGCCATGTTTTTTGAGATGCGCAAATGTCCTTGTAGATGCTTGTAGCACCAAGACCGTGCACACCAATTTTCATGTTGATAGGACAGTTGTGCAGTTATAGCCATTTTTATGATTTTTTCCTTTTTATAGCGCCACCAAGTGGCCAAGCTCCTTGATGTTTCTTCCCTCTGACCTCAGATTGAGCTCTTACATAAGTGTTCTGAGTTTGGTGGAGATATCTCATTCTGTTCAGGAGTTATAGGGATTTTACTAAAAGCGGCCCTGACCCTTTCGAATGTTTTGGCGCCCCTTTACAACAGTGAGTCGAAAGTTCAACTTTTTTGGATAATTATTAATATTCACTCTCCAGAGAATCTTTATGCACTGGTTTGGTTCCGATCAGGTGAAGAACCTAGGACTAGTATGCAAAAGTAGGTTTTTCAAAAAATTAAAAATACCCGAAAATTTCGCCAGGCTGTTGATCGATTCTGAGGCATGCGTTTTGTCTGGCGTGTGCCAAGGATTCCAATGACATAAGACACTTGACAACTTAGGAGTTATAGGCAATTTCATACTTTTGGTCTCTGTAGCACCCCCGTCAGGCCGATTGCTCACATTGCTGGCGTTGTGTGTGAAGTTTCCAGTCTCTATGACTTAAAGTTTGATCTGCACAATCAGTTTTAAGTGGAGATAGCTGATCCGTGACCATTACAACAGGGTTTCAGCGCTACATACTTGAACCCCTGAAAAGCCATCCTAGGTGTATATGATTTTCTTCTTTCAGACAAATGCAGATCTGGTAATATTAAAAAATCTGGTTGTATTAAAAAATGTCTTGGCTCTTCCAAGCTTTATAATGGCGGTTTAGCTTCCGCTAACAGTCGTACGTAGTGTTCCAGCGGATGACGTAGGATGTAGACATAGCGTAAACTCTGGTGAGAAGTGAAAAGAGCATAACAAAACACAAATTACGAGTTTCATGAATTACGAGGATTTGTGATGAAAATATAAAATATAAGTCAAGAGGAGACTGGCTTTTCTTTGCTGTAAACAAAACTTGGTTCTTGTGAGACTAGCATATTCTCACCAGAGCTTACGCTACGCCTAAATCCTACGTCATGCGCTGAAAGGCCACTCTCTCGTGAACACGTGTATGACAGTTAGCGGAAGCTAGAAATTACAGTTTATAGTTTTAAATATGGATATTTTTCTTACACAAAGGCAACGATTCACTTCAGAAAGCCTTTATTAACCCTCCGGAGCTGTGTGGAGTAATTTTTATGATGGATGGATGCACTTTATTGGGGCTTGAAATCTCAACAGCCATTCTCTGCCATTAAATTTTTTATTATAACTCCAGTTGTATTTGTCTGAAAGATGACAGTCATGTACAACTAAAATGGCTTGAGGTAATTTTCATTTTTGGGTGAACTAGCCCTTCAAGGATGACCATGTTAAACTATAGTAGTGTAGTGTAGTAGCACTGCTACTTGGAAATAAGTAGCTTGTTGTTGGAAAATCTACATTGGTTTGAGCTACTGAATGCTGGAGTTTAAGGGAAAGTTTGCTCGAAACTAAAAAATGTGGCATTGTTAACTGTCCCTGCATGACTTTCCATTTTCTATTTTGAGCAGAATGTCAAAGCTCCTCTTCTCAATGCAGTAAAAGTGAATGGTCACCACAGATTCTCACACATACAACTAGTGTTTGTCATATAATCTTCTTTCTTTGTCTTTACTGAAGCTATACAGTCTCTAGTCCCCTTTTACTTTCATTGTACATCAGACATTGTGCTGATCTTCTACATTACAGTTCCATGTACAAAAGAAAATCTTCAGGGTTGGGAATAACATGAGTAAACACTTCATTTTGTATCCTGAATGAAACTGCTGGTTTGGTCCAGTAATGGCTCTGGCGTTCCTCCAGTGGTGTGAGGGGAAGCGTAACTGTTTCGACCTCAGA
Organism: Cirrhinus mrigala; assembly: GCA_036247105.1. NCBI lineage: Eukaryota > Metazoa > Chordata > Actinopteri > Cypriniformes > Cyprinidae > Cirrhinus > Cirrhinus mrigala. The sequence goes on along the minus strand of CM070028.1, from coordinate 18,926,134 downwards.
TTGCCACCAATTATCCCACATACCGTAACTGCACATCAGTTTGAACCAAATAAAGCAACACTCCATTCTGCCCTTCATATTTATAGTGTTTGTGAAGGAGGGGGAGGATGCTCTAAACAAAGAGGGAAACATGAATGAGGTGGAGACTACAGGAGTGGCAAGCTCATCTTTATCTGTGGGACGGGCAAAACGACGACAAAAGATGTATATCTTTACTCCTTTGACGTTTAAGCAATCACCAACCCTAATTATCTCCTCACCCTCTTGGTTAAGTCACCATGTTGCTTTGTAGGAGTTTAACTGAAAGTCGTACGGACTACTTCAGTTTGGACCCCATCCACTTCCATTCCAACATTCCTAAACTACCTTTTTCTAAGAAAAGCTGCCTGATTGTAATCAAATGATGACAGAATTTTTATTTTTAGTGTACTATTTAGTTAATAGCTACAGTGCATTGCTTTTACATGCATAGCATGAAGAAGAAAAAAGCATAAAAACACTCCATACCATAATGGGGTCTCTTAATGTTTTACAGGAAATTTCACTTCCTGCACCTTCAAATGGAACTAATTTGTTTCAGGGAATGGTTGAAGGGTGACGGCTGGTGGCAAGGTTTAGTTTTCCGTATGCGCAGCCCCAATCTTGCAACGTGTTGGGTGTCAAACGTGACTTTCTTCAAACACATCTCGCCCTGCGCCACATCTTTCCCTGCAGCCCCGTTTCGTTGCGTAATTAAACGACTGGCGAGCTCACACCTGCCAACTGAATCTTTGAACTCAAACCGTTTGAAGCTCTTCCACGTTGACCACGTTTAATGTACCTTACACTGACTTAATTCCCTTGGTACACAGTTTGGAAAATATTTCAGGAGTACTACTGATGAGTACCAGAATATACAGGCTTAGGCTTTTTAAATGTAAAGATGACAGATTTTAGAGTCAGTTCTCAAGTGTTTTGATTGTGTTTGTCATTAGTCAATGACAGTTTGAAATAAAGTACTCCCTTGAGTGAGATTTTTCAGTTTTGCTTTGACCATAAGAACGCATCTGTAGCAAAATCAATCTTTGCAGTCTTACCCGTCTTTTTGTTTCCTAATAACGTGTCTCAACAGTTGAAAATGTTTGGAGAGGATAGGGGAAAAATGAGACTTTGTTTTATTGGGCTTTTATTTTCATTTGTTTGGAGTGTATTCAGCTGGCAAACATACAGAAAAGGCCATCCAAGCTCAGCTCCAGATCCTCAAAGTGTCTGAATCTCAATGGAGTGCTAAAACTGTAGTCATTCGTTTGGGATCTCCCTCAACAGGATGGTCTATGAGGCCTGAGGGGAAAAGTTTCTTTTTCTTCCATTGTTCGTAAAAAATAAATCTCCTTAATGGAAGCAAAAATACAATCTTCCATTCAGTAAATAATTTCAGCAAGTTCATCGCCACCAGTGTTGGGCACGTTACTTTTAAAAAAGTAATTAGTTTATAGTTGCTAGTTACTTCTCTTAAGTAGTAACGGAGTTACATCATTATAAAAGTAACTAATTACCAGGGAAAGCAACTATTGTGTTTAAAAAAATGTTCAAATATGTTTCATAACTTGGATGCCCCCCAAATGAAATGTTAAACGAATGAAATTTAAATTAAATGACATTATGACATTACAATAATTTAGCATTAAACTTTAGTAAAGAGAATAACCAAGAATGCATATTTGTCATGTTGACTGAACTTAGGACTGGTGGTGATGCTTAAGATATTGTTTGTTACTTAGTGTTTCTATAAAAAAGGGAAAAAACTAAAAATAATACTGATAATATAACAACTACTATGAATTCTACTAATAATAACAATATAAAACGTACCAAGGTTTAATGATCTGCTGGGTTCATGAATATTAATCATGTTGTCTGCGTTCACTCAAACTGATTTGTTGAAATCAAAACAGGGATGATAATAGGTGAGCACGACCCAATAAAATTGGTGTTTGTGCATTAGTTCTGCTTACTACCGGAGAAACCGGTTCTAAAATGCTGAAGAATTCCAAAGGAACTCCGTTATTTTGACATGGAAATACAGCAAAGAATATCGTTTACATGTAGTGCATCAATTCTGCATGGTCTTTGTATCTTTCTTTGCATGTGTGTGAGACAAAGCGACGGCTGGTCGTGTGCCTTCACACTAGAGTTTACGATTCGTCAATTACAGGTACGCTGCGTATCCATTCAGATGAACTGAAAAATAAAATTACAAGAATATTTAAATCTATTATAGTAACGCCGCATTTTATTGTCAGTAACAGTAACCGCGTTGTAGTAATTGGTTTGATCACTCGTTACTGAATAAATAACATTTATTTATAACGCCATTATTCCCATCACTGATCACCACATTTTGAGAGAACTAGTTAGCTAGTAACTGAAAAACTTTTTGTAAAGCACAAACCAAACAAAACAAAATACATCTGTGAATGTTGTAAGTGCATGAAAAAAGAAAACATGTTTGTAAATATAAAAAAAAAAACACTTTAATTTTTGTATAGCACAAAACAAAATATTGAGACTTTTTTTAAAGGTGTTTTTTGTTTTGTATGGTGCAGAAAGCTGAGCTACGATCTTGTATGAAAGGTGCCCTATAAAAAGTTGGACTATTTTCTTAAAGGGCTAGTTCACCCAAAAATGAAAATTCTGTCATTAATTGATCACCCTCATGTTGTTCCAAACCTGTAAGACCTTCGTTCATCTTCGGAACACAAATTAAGATATTTTTGATAAAATCTGAGAGCTTTCTGACCCTGCACAGAAACCAACGCAACTACCACGTTCACCCAGAAAGGTAGTAAGGACGTTATTAAATTAGTCCATGTGACATCAGTGGTTCAACCTTAATTTTATAAAGCTACGAGAATACTTTTTGTACGCAAAGGAAACAAAAATGACGACTTTATTCAACAATTTCTTCTCTTCCGTCTCGCGTTTCTCTCTTCGTCACACGTTTATGACAGAATTTTCATTTTTGGCTAAACTATCCTTTTAAACTTAGTGTGCTCTTTATTATTTACATACGTATTATGAGCTTGTCATTTTTATATTTTAAAAATGGCCCTTACAGAAAAATAATGATGAATAAACTACAAATACGCCGCATCTGTTTGAGTCTTGAGGCCTGAGTCTAATTTAGTAGTACTTAGTTAGAGATGTTACTTTGACCTGAGGATACATTTTGACCTGGATTTATGACCTAATTACTCTAAACATTCAAAATTGTCTGTTCAATTAAAAACAACATAATAATAATTACTGTTTTTGGGGCAGAGTTACATGAGTGGTATGGTTTTAAAAGGCTTTTTCAGCCAAAAATGAAAATTCTGTCATTAATTACTCACTCTCATATTATTTCAAACATGCAAGGCCTTTGTTCATCTTCAGAACACAAATTAAGGTATTTTTGCTGAAATCCGAGATTTCTGACCTTGCATAGACAGCAATGCAACTACCACGTTCAAGGCCCAGTAAGATAGTAAGGACATCATTAAGCTATGAGAATAATTTTTGTGCGTATTTCATCAAAAATATCTTAATTTGTGTTCTGAAGATGAACAAAGATCTTACGGGTTTGGAACAACATGAGGATGAGTAATTAATAACAGAATTTTAATTTTTGGATGAACTACCCCTTTAATAGTGCACTGTTGTGGATGTCAACTTCAAGGTTTGTCAGTGCATTACGTTTTATGTATTGGACTGTCCAGGCCACAGTGTATGGAAATGCAGTGTCATTTCAAACACAATTGTTCTTTGTTAATTTGTTTTGGGAATGATTCTAGTACTCTTTATTTGTTGTCATGACAGCATGAAGCTACATACTCAAAATGACTTGTTTTGCAGAAGTTATGCTGCACCATTGCATTTCAACTCGTTTTTCAACGATCTGCTTCTAAATTCTTAGTGGCAACACTTTTAAATGAAAGTGATTGGTAAATAAACTCTTTTTGTTCTCTATCCCTATAAACTAACAACAAAAGATCAGTCTGAAAACCGGTATAGCAATTTTCTTCAAAACGTCTACAAATTATTGTTTTGTTTAACTAAACGAAAGACAAAAGTTTAGTTTTGTAAGATGTAAACATCTTTGAAAACACTTTAAAAATGTTTGTTTTGACGTGTAAGGTGCAAGTTTGAGCTGCAATCATGTATGAATGGTGCTCTATATAAATGTTTTTAGTAGTGTATTATGTTATTATTAATGACCTCCATATGTACAGCACTTGTTTGTATATTTTTAATGGTCCTTGTAGAATAATATTGAAGATTATTTTTTTTAATATGAACACCGCCTGGCTGAAAGCAGAGTTAAATTTGTGACGGACCTGACCGTCTGTCTCATAGACCCTCTTGTACATTGTAATACCGCAATGGTATAAATAGCACTTGAGCAGTGGATTTGTCAGCTGGACATCCATATTTAGACATACTTAGTCAACCAGAAGAATATATATATATATTTTTTAAATGTAACTACATATTTTCCTGCTGCTGTGGCATCTTTCTGTTATCTCTATAGATCCTTCAAAGCATACCTAAAATATCCACACATATCCAATTCAAACAGCAGAATATTTTCATTTTCTGGCAGTAAAGATACGTACTACAACGCTGTGCTTTTATACATCAATGTTCTCAACAGAAAATGGATTTACAGGAAGTAGCACTGCTGTTTTCTTGAGTTGCTGTGGTTTAGGATCACATGCTTGCCGGGTGATTTTGAAACGTTTCCGAATGTCCCAAGGACATTTTCCATTCATTAAAGGATCACACTGAGGCTACATTCAGACATATGCATCTCTAGCCACATCAGCTCACCGATCAAGGCGTTGTGGAAAGGATGTCTGGGCTGTGGGTCCTGTACGGTCATGTTTATGATATGACGCGCAACGTGTTTTGGGTTAAGACGGTGTGGTCAGGTGACTTCCTCATAGCTGTGGGATAAATTTCTGTGTGACTCTAAGGAAAAAAAAGAGGTACTATAAATAATCACTGCTTCCATGGCCGAATTCAGACAGTGTTCTGTGAGTTATTAAAAAGGAAAAGAATTGGAAAAACTGTGCATTGCTTTAACAATAACAAAAATTACATTTCGTCCAATAATCAGTTATGTTTGATTGAATTATGTTTGATTTAATTATAAGTAGGTACCCTAATTTTTTTTTTTTTTTACCCTTTATGTTGTCCAATTAGATAGTAATTTCTCATTTAAAGGGATAGTTCACCCAAAAATGAAAATTCTGTCATTAATTAATTACTTAAGTCATTTCAAACCCGTAAGACCTTTATTCATCTTCAGAACACAAATTAAGATATTTTTAATGAAATCCCAGAACTTTCTGTCCCTGCATGGCCGAAGACTGACAAGGAAAAGAAGAAATTGTTGAATAAAGTCTTTTTTGTGTTTTCTTTTAATGATGTCCTTACTACCTTTCTGGGCCTTGAACGTGTCAGCTGCGTTGCTGCCTATGCAGGGTCAGAAAGCTGACGGATTTCATCAAAAATATCTGAATGAATAAAACGCTTTCAGATTTTGAACGACATGAGGGTAAGTAATTAATGACAGAATTTGATGATTTATTTATTAATTGTCTTCTCTTTCCTACAGCTTCTCTGCCCTTTGTGATAATGAATATCGTATCCAAGCCATACGAGCGAGGCATCTACTGCCAGGACGAGAGCATTAGTTACCCTGTCAAAGACGACACAATCACCCATGTGACACTGGCTGTAGTCACCATCACCTGCACTATCATCATCGTGAGTCCCTCATTCATTGATCTCCATCATCCCTTCCATGATCTCATCATCCCATGAGTCACGCGCTGATTCTCAACAAAGTGTCCGTTCATGACTCTGCACAGCAGAGGGTTTTATTATGCACAACAACACGGCGTTATGTGCTCATGGACTTGTTTGGCATAATTACGACAAACTAACTCTTTGTCGCATGCTACAGAAATGCATGTTGCTAAACATTTACCTCTTCTGTTCTTCTAGATATCGTCAGGTGAAGCATATCTGGTCTATAGCAAAACAATTCACTCCAACTCTACTTTTAATCAGTACGTGGCAGCTATATATAAGGTGCTCGGTGCCTTTCTGTTTGGGGGAGCCGTCAGCCAATCGCTGACGGATTTGGCCAAGTACACCATTGGACGACCACGACCACATTTCTTAACTGTATGTGCTCCAAAAGTCTGCAAAGGATACGTGGCTTCAATCAACTGCACTGGTGAAGCAAGTCTTGTAACTGAAGCCCGGTATGTTGCTAATAATAAATCTTTTTAATGGCTTGTTTTCAGTGAATTTCTTTTGAAATTGTGTGTGATATTTGTTTTTTTTTTGTTGTTTTTTTATGTCATAGGTTGTCCTTCTACTCGGGTCACTCCTCCTTTGGGATGTACTGCATGCTGTTTCTAGCGGTGAGTGTTTTTTTTAAACATTTAACAAAAGGTTGGGGGTGGGACTATCTGTTGTTGCGACCAACGGCAGATGTGGAGAGCGTTCGGGAAACCTGTTTGGAAATAGTCATTAAAGGGATAGTTTACTTAAAAATGAAAGCTCTGTCGTTAATTACTCACCAAACCCGTAAGACCTTTGTTTGTCTTCAGAGCACAAATTCAGATATTTTTTTTATATATATAACTAAATCCATCTGACGTCTTTCTTAAAAAATGCATTTTTATCAGGCTTAGATGTATAGGTTTCTATGTAAGTACCGGTACTTCTGATTGGGCTGAGGCTGGTATTTTAGCGAGTTTGAAGAAATAGTATTTGATGGATGTATAATATGTGTCGAGAGCATTCAATCAGTATCATTATCTCATTTTTGACCGAGATGGCTTTCAGCTGGTTTTGCATTTGAACTCTTCATATATATATATATATATATATATATATATATATATATATATATATATATATATATATGTATATGTATATGTATGTGTATATTATATACACACACATATATATATATATATATATGTCTATGTATGTGTGTGTGTGTGTGTGTGTGTGTATTTATATATATATTTACATATTTATACATTTATATAGAACCTGAAAGGTCAGAAAGGTAGTATAGGCATTGTTAAAATAGTCCATGTGACATCAGTGGTTTAACCATAATGTTATGAAGCTACGAGAATACTTGTTGTGTGCAAATAAAACAAAAATAACAACTTTATTCAACATGTTCTTCCCTTCTGTGTCAGTCTTTGGCATGTGTACCCGGAAAAGTTGTTGTTGAATAAAGTCATTGTTTTCTTTATGCAAAAAAAGTATTCTTGTAGCTTCATGACATTGCGGTTGAACCACTGATGTAACAGACTGTTTTAACGGTGGCCCTTCTGGGCCTCGACTGTTTCCGTTGCGTTGCTGTCTATGCAGGGTCAGGATTTCTTCAAGAATATCTTAACTTGTGTTCCGAAGATGAATGAAGGTCTTACAAGTTTGGAAGGACATGAGGGTAATTAATAAGAGAATTATCCCTTTAAAAGAGAAGTTCATTTCCAGAACAAAAATGTACAGATAATGTACTCACCACCTTGTCATCCATGATGTTCATGTCTTTCTTTCTTCAGTCGTAAAGATATTGTTTTTTGAGGAAAACATTTCAGGATTTTTCTCCAAGTTTTTAACCTCAAACGCTCATCTTGTCTAGGTCTGCCTGAACAGTTTTTTTTCTGGTTCAAGAGAGTTACGAGGGTATGTCGAAAAACTCCCATCTCATTTTCTCCTCCAACTTCAACATCGTCCTGAATCGCTGCAGAAGTACCAACCCAGTGCTTACAAAGTGAACGTGCAAACAAGATCACATGCCCTTTACAAAAAAAATGGTAAAACAGCGATGTAGGGCGATTTTGAAGTTGGAGAAGAAAATGAGATGGGAGTTTTTTGACATACCCTAACTGTTGTGAACCGGAATACACAGAGTTCACACAGAGCTAGACAAAACGAGCATTTCAGGTTAAAAAGTATATCAATTGTCTTTTTATTTTTTTTCGAAAATAACCAATCGTTTCGCTAGATAAGACCCTTCTTCCTCGGCTGGGATCGTTTAGAGCCCTTTGAAGCTGCATTTAAACTCCATTTTGGATATTCAAAATCGTTGAAGTCCACTATATGGTAAAAAATCCTGAAATGTTTTTCTCAAAAAATATTTTTTTTACGATTGAAAAAAGAAAGACATGAATATCTTGGATGACAAGGGGGTGAGTTCATTATCTGTAAATATTTGTTCTGAAAGTGAACTTCTTTAATTCTGCCGTTATATTTGACGTAAATGAAGGTGTTAAATGCAATGGGCCTCATTCCTGAAACTTGCATAAGTATATGAGTAAATTCTGAGTCATTTGTGTGTAAGACAAACCTTCCTGAAAACTCAGGAACACAGTCTACTGGTCTACTTTCTCAGGTTCGGCTCCAGTATATTGTATAAATGCAAAAAAGACTTATAGGCCATATGCCTAACAATGAATATTTAAAAATGTGTGTCCACCAAAGAGTTTTTAGCCAGCTAAAAAAATGTTAGGCGCTCTTCTTAAAATGACCAGCTGGTGGTGCTTGAGAATGCTTTAGTTGCTATAATTTGGAATATACATGGAGGCAACGTATTACTAGTATCTCATTTTTAAGAATTGTACTGAATCTTAAAAAGCAGTAACCAGTAATATTGACTTCTCCATTGTTGTAGGCAGTCGTTGCACAAGTAGGATGGTTGGTCGGTGTTTGTCCCGCCCCGTTCTATTTACGCCTAGGTTAATAGTGACAGTGACGAGCGCAGTGTTTTACAGTTATTAACTCAGCTGCCAAAAAATACATAAATAACTACATTAAAAAAAATAAAGAGGACAAGGGCAAATGAACTTGTAATTATTATGGAAGTGCATCAAAATTCTGTCACTAGTTCATCAAAAAAAACACAACGTTTTACGCACCATTTACACATGGTAGGAAGCAGATGTACATTTTTTTTTTTTTTTTTTTTTTTGTATTAACCTACGTTTTGAAAATACAAACTTACGAATTTTAAAGTTTATGTCAGAGCGGCTTTACGAATGATTTACACAAAAATTTGTTCTGCTCGTGTTTCATGAATGAGGCCCAATGACTTTTACTGGTGTTCAGTTTTCAAGGCAAAGTCTGGTTATTCCACATGATGGGGAATTTCCTGTGTGGAAGATTTCCGCACAAAGATTTTGCATATTTCAAATTGGTCATGCAAATTCACTGCACTGACCAACAGAAAGCTGCTTGGTTTAAAAGTGACTTCATTGAGAATTGTTTCATACATAGCATTTGACAGTGGATTAAATTTTTGCTGAAATTTTGCTAATGTGATCACACATTAAGGCTTATTAAGGAGCGGCTGTTTCGAAGCACATGAATCTTGGTATAGATATGACATAAATGGGAAACAATGAGGAATATACAGTGTATGAGTTTACATTTGTGCAGTTATTTAACATAATCATTTTGTTGTGTTTGCAAAGCCTGCAACTAATTTAAAAAAAAAAAAACTATCAGAGAACACTCCGAAATCAGCCGAGACAGGTTTTGCATCATTCTTAGTACAAAATGATTTCCTGATGAATTAACAAAGCAAGCGTACAAATCATAAATGCAGTTTAGAGAGTCCTCTGAGATACTAAACTGTTAGCATTTGTTATTTCCCAAAGGCTGAAGAAAATTAAAACCGTTAGTGTTTTTTCTTTTAATTTTTTAATCTTCTCAACAGATTAAGTCATCATTATTCCTCTAATGAAAGTCACATCTTCTTCATTTCTCTCACCAGTTCTATGTCCAGGCAAGACTGAATGCAAAATGGGCTCGTCTCCTGAGGCCCACTATCCAGTTCTTCCTGGTGGCCTTTGCTGTGTATGTAGGCTACACTCGTGTGTCCGATTATAAGCACCACTGGAGCGATGTGCTGGTGGGGCTCCTCCAGGGGGCGCTCATTGCAATTCTCACTGTAAGTTAACCCTTTTTTTCCTTTAAAGCGACTGTATACCCAAAAAAAACTTTAAAAAAACTCCTAATTTCCAAACCCTTTCGTTGTTTTAAATCCATTGAAAACAAAGTACTTGTAATGAAAAGAAAGATGGAAAATGTATACAAATAAGCGCAGCATTGTGATTTCATTACTGCATAACTGCTAACAGTCATTTGTCTGTTTATAGGTGCGATATGTGTCAAATTTCTTCAAGGTGCATCCCTATCCTCAGTGCTCAAGTGCAGAGTTAGCGGAAAATGAGGAGCGGAAACCAAGTTTACATTTAAGTGAGGTAGAGCACAACAACCATTTAGGCTATTCTGGACCTGCGTGAGAGAAATGAGGCCGAACACTACATTTCCCACAAACCACTGGACTGACGGGAGGGGGCGGAGCAAGACTGCACATGCTCACTATTGTCCTTCTTGAGAAAAAAAACAAAAGCTTTAGTGTCTCTTCCTTTCCTCTGATTGAAACAGAACTTTTTATACATATTTAATCAATTTATTTTAATCCGAGTGATTTGCCGAGGATGTTGAGGGGACGGATTGATTTGGGTTTTTGTTGTTTTTATAAGTCTGTATACTGGACCAGGTTTTATACAAAGTCATGTACGGCATGTATTATCTTATTTGAATTGTAAATCTTGTTGTGTAAATAATGGCTCGCTTTTCTCATAATTTGACGAACCAAACAGAATCCCACATTCTGTCGTTAAAAATGTCAGAAATCACTTTGCTAATATAATGTGCCTTAGTAATTAAATGGTAATCTGGACTGCAAATAGTGAATAATGTAAAGAAAAAATCATTAGGATATCTTTTTTTGTTCCCTTAAGTTTAAAATTTGAATGCGAGATACCACTACAGCATCTGCAAGCCTCAGATTATTTTCAATTTTTGCATTTTAAAAAAGCTGGCTTTATTGAACTATTGAATTGTTTGCGTTTGTCCAAATTCCTATTAAATATTTGTAATATTAATCTGCTTTTTGGTTATTGAGTACAGCTTTATTTCTTTTAAAAGCATTTTCAGATATCACTTGGAGTTTATTTAGATTGCATTTGCATTTTACTGAAAAACATCAGCATGGTACATTTAATGTTTGCATATCCAGTTAGCATATTTTAATCTAGAAGTCTTATGTCAATAATATGTGTTTATGTAGGCATGAATTTATATGATTTCAATCTACATGTAAACTTAAGTTTTACATACTGTAAAGGACATATCAGCCAGAAGTGGAGGTCAAACACTTTTGATCTTATTTGGTTTGCAAGTGTTGTTTACTTAAGCCATGTTCCGCTGGGCACTTTCCTGTCAGTCCAGCACTGCAGTAGCTAGGAATTTAATGTTGACCATTTATTCAGCCACAGCCATGACTACAAATGAGATGGTCAAAATTAGTTAGCTTTCTTTCAAAATTAAATCTCAAGAGTTTAATTAGTCCACCAATTACAATGCCAAGTCAAGGTGAAGAAATTGAGAAAGAATGCACTGTTGAATAATTATATTCTAATTCTGGATCGTTTAATAATAGTATTTTATATGTATAAATTTAGCTGCAAGCAGCAATTAAGGGGCCAAGCACAATCAGAGGCAAAATAAGAAGCTAAGCATGGCATGGAGTAGCAGACCAACTGCAATATTGAGTAATTAAAGCCATTTTTGGATGATTTTAGTCGAAATGGCTGAAAAATCATAAATACAACCGCTAATAATATGATTTAATGGGTGGCGCTGTTATCAAATTGATGTGGTGTGGTCATTGTGAGGTAACAATGGCACATACAAAGTTTGGTGTAAATATGTCAAAGCTTTGCAGAGATACAGCCTCAGATGTAGTCTGGCATCATGCCTCAAATTTGTTGTGTCACTATACAAAAATAGTTTTGTCTATCAACACAAAATCCATAACATTTTGTCAGCAAAGTCTGAAGATGATCTGATTCAATTTTGGTGAAAATTGGACCAATTATCGAGGAGGAGTTTGGAAAAGTAGGTTTACAACATAAATTAAAATGGCAGACAAGAAGTATGGCCGACTATGGAATAATTCGCATCTATGTTGTCTGCATGACCCAAGGAATATTTTGAGACCAGTTTCATTACAATAAGCAAATGCTATCAAAAGACGACAACAACAATTTTGGAAAGTCATTATTGATGGTTAATGAATGGTTTATCGCTCACGATCAATAGGTTGCGCTCTTACCAAATTGATGTGTGGCATCTTTCCAGCAAATTCGTTGACGCGCTAAACGAAAACAGTTTTGGATATCGACATGAAATTCATAACTTTTTGCCAGCACGGTCTGAAGATGATTTGATCCAATTTAGGTAAAAATCAGACTAACTGTCTAAGATGAGTTTAAAAAAGTAGGTTTTACAAACTATTAAAAATAGCTAACAATAAATAAATAAATAAACCTTATGATTTTTTAAGTTTGGTGTCCATTCGACTCAGCATGAGCCAAGGATTCAGAGGATAAAAGAATTTTCTTCTGTGCCTTACGGGTTCAAAAGTTATTAGCATAAACATGAGTGAAAGCTTGGACAAGTAGTGGTGCTAGAGAGTTTGAATTAGAGACTCCAGATTTGGTGTGGTTAATGATGAGACTGTCCTCTATCAGTGTGCCAAATTTCACAACTTTCCCGCAGGTGGTTTTATGGGCTGCCATAGACTTTCAGAGCGGAAGAAGAAGAAGAAGAAAAAGAACGCAAACAGATACAAAATATATACAAACAAAGCTTCCATCCTACCCTTGTGTTCCTAAACGGCAATGGTAGGACAAAAACCCACTTTTTACTCTATATCATGTTGTGTTCCTTTTACCTCAAATGTAAGTTGTTATTTTGTGGGATCCATTTGGCCTGATTCCTCTCTTATGCAAGATCAGGCTCTAGAAGATGTCAAAGAAAGCCAAAGAAAGCTGTTATAACAAATTTAGCACCTTCATTCCTTTGGGGATGATTTTAGGTCTGTTGTAACATAAATCTATTCAGAGCTATTTTAGCTATGTATTGTTGGTATCTCTTCTAGTAATTAATGTGGGCCTCATTTTGTGTGAAGATGGCTCAGTTGTCACATTCCACAAAATCCCTCCTTCAGTTGTTTTGCACTCTTAATGATAGGCATTTAGACTTACCACAACCTTAAAATACACAATAGTATTCAATTCTGCAAAGTTGGACCTGCAGGATAATTTTTTTAGCTGGGGTGAACGGAATTTCATGTTAAGCCTATATTACGTATGTTACTTTTATGTTATTTGACGAAGCTCGCGTTTGCTACCCTAATTTTGTGCAAAGCCCTTGAAAAACGGACAGTGTTCCCTCAAAAGGGCAGTTGTTTTTAACCGGTATTTATTTTAAAGATCAATATGCCTATAATAAATTATTATAAAAAAATTACCTGTATATTACCGAGGTCGTTCTCACCACAATCGATAACTGAGGCGAAATGGCGCCAGTCGCGTTGTCATGAAACACTACAGCGCGAGTCAGTTATTATTAGCTCCTCCCATTTCGTGTTGATACAAGACATGAAATTGGCGCCGGTATCTGTTCCACCAATGAGCGAGCTGATTTACTGTGTTGCTATGTAAACATGAGGAAATATTTGACCGCTGAATGTCGCGATTGACCAGTGAGAAACTTATACTCCAGAGCTCTGCATGATAAGCTATTTTAATCGCTAATTTCATTAAACAAGAAAAGAGAGCTGGTTTTCACGTTAAATTATTACTGGTAAGTGCTTTTTGGAGTTCGTTCTTTCTTTCTTCTTGTAATTGTTTATAAACGTTTCTGAAATGTCAGTAGCCACTTTGGTACAATATATATCTTATAATTTGTAACACGCCATTGTTCATCTTAAAAATTTCAGGTTTTCTCATTTTCTCCTCATAAATACATCCCATCATCAACAAAAACGTATAATTATTTTCTATAGAGTACATTACTGGCCAAAAAAGGCCTGGCCTCTTTCCTGTAGGAAAAATGGTATTAATTCTGAGTCATATGTGGCATAGCCTGGCAAAAGTAAATAATCCAGAAGGGATCTGCTGTTCATTTTGAAATGCACAGAGCCGGAGGCCCAGAGAGACAATGCTACACTTCTTTCAGCCCAGGGGTCAGTGATGCCTGGCTCCTGGCCATACCCACCACTGGCTGGATGGGTTTATATATTTATACTCACTCACTGTTGCTGCTGTTCTCTGTGGCTCTGTGAGGAATTATAACAGGTAAAACACATTGGACGATTGTGCATTTTGCAATTGGTCGACAGCAGTGTAAAAGGAAGAAATTAAACAGTTCTTTGACTAGCCAAATGCAGAAAAGTTTCCACATTTAATTATATTTAGAATGAAAGCTTTTTCATTGCTTTTATTAGATTATAATTCAGTGAACATCTAGCCCGAAAGCTGTATCCAGACAAAATGTCTCTTCTAATAACTACGCCCTGAATATTAATTTAGGCACCTATATCTAAATATGTAGTGGTGGTCAAGTAGACTTGTATCATTACTACATTTGGAATTGTATACCTTCAAATTACAGTCATGTACATTGTACATCTGAGCCTGAAGGCCAGACGTCCAGCTAACTCTAAGGGGATGTTTGGCTTCTGGTGAGGTCAGAGGATCCACAAGAGACATCTGGACTGGGGAGCAGTGGCTTAGGCCTGGAAAATACAGGGTCTGTTAACCTGCCAAGCATGCTGGAGATAGTGGGCAAAGGGGGAAAATAAGAGTACTATGGCTGGGCAGAGGAGACAAATTGGGTATTTTAAGATCCAAAAAGTTAATGCTGGAGGGAATATAAAAAACAGGAGGACATAGAGTGTGTATGCATAGGGGTTCCTTAGCTATACCAGACATTAGCTGAATCTGACAAAACATCTCATTGGGTGCATCTGGGTACGTCCTGAAACATTAAATGATTTATACATAAAGAAATTGCAAATATATGTTTTAATAGTAATAATTATTACTATAAAATTATATCATATATGATCTCTATAATACAGTGCTAGTAAAATAGTAGTGCTACTTAAGTAGCACGGGTATATTTGTAGCAGCTGCCAAAAATACATTGTATGGGTCAAAATGATATTTTTCTTTTATGCCAAAATCATTAGGATGTTAAGTAAAGATCATGTTCCATGAAGATATTTTGTAAATTTCCTTCCATAAATCTATCACAACTTAATTTTTGATTAGTAATATCCATTGCTAATAACTTCAACTGGACAACTTCAAAGGTGATTTTCTCAGTATTTTTATTTATTTTTTATTTTTTATTTTTTTGCACCCTCAGATGCCAGATTTTCGAATAGTTGTATCTCAGCCAAATATTGTCCTATCCTAACAAACCATACATCAATGGAAAGCTTATTTATTCAATCTATAAATCCTAATTAAAAAAAAAAGACCCTTATGACTGGTTTGGTGGTCCAGGGTCACGTTTATGAACGCAAACATGCCCCTTTTCCTATATTTACGTAATATGTGATATACTGACTCCTTCTGGACATTTGAAGAATAACACCTTACCTCTCATATGACTAAATCCTGAAAACTGTCCTTTGCTGGAGTTTTTAATTGCTGCAATTTTTAGAAGTTGTTTCTCAAAGGTTTCTGCGGTCAGACTATCAAAATTCAATGTTTTTACTCGGTTAACGTCGATTAAAAATACAATTTATATATGAACACAATGGTAGTAATTTCTGAGGTGATATCTGAACACCACTTACTGAATTGTTACATAGCGAGACTGTCAAAGTGTAGTACACAGTATTTGAAATATTATGATGGAATAATATAAACATAATTTACAAAAGCATTGGTTTAAAATTATAAATTAAAAAAATCACAGTGGAGTAATCAGTATGCTAAGCATTCGTTAAATTATTCGTGGACCACACATGTGCTTTGTTTTCCTAATCGTTTATATATATATTTCGTCGAGTTCCACTTGTTCTCTGCATGTTACTATTAACGATACTTTAAGAAAAAAAACATATCAGGTTCTACCGAGATTTGAACTCGGATCGCTGGATTCAAAGTCCAGAGTGCTAACCATTACACCATAGAACCACGTGCACATAACATGAGCCATAGCATTATATTTGGAAAACAAAAGTTCACCAGTAAGACTTAGCATTTCCGTGTACACTTTTTATCCATAAAACAGTTACTTAACAGAAGGCATATCGTATGTTATTGAGATATCGGTTTATGGTGTCTTTCCAACTTTGAGTGACAATGGAGTGTTGATTTTTCTTTCAACAAGTACAAATGTATCATTTAGCTTTACTATTAAAGTTATTAAACTATAATCACTATATCGCGCAAGACAACAACAACAACAAATTACCGCGAGCTAAAACTAACGTTATATAAAACATGATAGCTCATATCGTACCAAGTGCTCAAGATGAAGACGTACCAATCGTGAAAATCAATGTGAAAACTAAAAGAAAAATGTGAGGATTGCAGTTACGCCCACGGTCAACATGTTCACCACACTAAAACGCCTCATCTATGAATTTTTAATAGTAATCTGACGCCCTTCCTTTTGCAACACCGCGGTTGAACTGAAGGGGGCAGCTGGAGCTCGTAGCACATTATGTGTATTATTTTTATTATTACAGTGATTGCAAGCTTCGTTAGAAGCAAAATAGGACATTTGCGATGATTGCGACAATGACAATACAAATTAGAGTTTTTTTAATCAATATATATTGTAACAAATACATGAAAAGGTTTAATATTTTAGTATAGCATTCATTTGCAATATGTGATTAAGACACATTTGGCTCATTAAAATGTCAGATATACAAAAATAATTATAATGAAAATCCATTTTGTGTTTTCTATTGTCACTGGATATGAATTTGTTTCGAATAAAGAAAGAACTGACAGGCAGCCAAGAGCATAATTGATACACATCTATGATTATAGAGACATTTCTCTAGATATGCAAATACATTGTGTTGGTTCCAGGTTGAAGCTTCATTTTTGTCGGTGTGAATCATTTTAATTATACTTTGAATAATTAGTGCGGTGGAATTTCTGGTTTCTGTGTTTTGAGGTTCGATATCCTGTGAAGGGTGCAAATGTGCTTGAACGACAGTGTGTGTGTGTGTGGATGCTGATGTGGGTCATTACCCCTTCTCTGCCCCCTGGGGAAAGCAGGAAAGAGGAGGAGGGATGGATGGATGGGGGGAGAGCTGAAGAAGAGGAGGGGGGGTTCCCAGGGGAGGAGAATCCAATAAATCAGCCTGCCGTCTCCGTGCTGACATGGGGCTTGTCTGTGAGGGGTGTGTGTTTGTGTGTATGTGTGTGTGTAGAGGGGATCACAACAACAGCACAGCCTTGTCTGGCTGTCATTCACCTCCATACCGGCCAGGCAACATACTCACACGCCTCCCGCAGACCCTCATTACCATTTATCCATTAGTTTTTCTGTTCTCAGTTCTGGCAGGCTGATTACTTGCATCTCCTTTTCTTTCTTTAGTCTTTTGGATGTTGAGTTTATCCAAAAGTGGAGTTTGCATCATTGATATTAAGTGTTTTCTTAGCAAGGTCACATCTTTTAAGAGCATGTATTGCAACAATTGCTTAAGCAGATAGTCAAGTAGGCACACTGAGAGCAAAGTACCAACACAAATGCAAACAAATTATCTCTTCGCCACTGAATAAGTGACCATTTCTGCTCTAAATATAGATCTGTAATTGGAGAATGTGTAGACGCCGGTGTCAGTTTGATATATGTCTGCAAGTATGTTTGCGTGAAACTCTATGTCCACCATGGAAACTGTATGTTGTTAGAGAAAGGGAAACCAAAAGCTTTGTGTTTGTGTTTAAGGAATATGTAAGTGAACAAAAATTCATAGATCTCATTAATTTTGGAAATGCAAAGGTTTGAGAGCTACAGTGGAGAGGATATTTAGCAAATAATGACTTACATTTGGTGTGCTCATTCCGCAAAGATAATGCATGACTTCTGTCTATCTATGTGTGCGTGCTATGTGTGTGTGTGTGTGAGAAAGTAATATAAGTAACAAGTAAAAATATATATTAAGTAATATATATAATTTATATATTTTAAATTGTATAGATTTGATTGTAGATTTGTACATCTGTGTATGTATGTTTGTGTGAATATGTATAAAATATATGTGTTCATAGTATATGTATATATATATGTGCGTATATGTATATATGCGTGTATGTATGTAAAGTATATGTGTGTTTGCGACTGTGCGTGTAAAAGTAAAAAAATATATTAAGTAATATATATAATTTATAAATCTAATATAGATTTGATATGCTTATATATATATGTGTGTTTGTGTGAGTGTGATTATGTATCGTATATATATGTATATATGTGTGTTGGTGTGTGTGTATGAAAGTAATATAAGTAACAAGTAAACGTATACATTAAGTAATATATATAATTTATATATTTATTGTATAGATTAAATTGTATAGATTTGATATGCTTTATATATATGTTTGTGTGTGTGTTTGTGTAAATATGTATAGTATATATATATATATATATATATATGTGTGTGTGTGTGTGTGTCTGTGTAAATGTGTAGTATATGTGTATATATGTGTATATATGTGTGTGTGTATATGTATAGTATATCTGTGTGTTCGTGTAAAAGTAATATACATAAGTAAAAAGTATATATTAAGTAATATATGAAGAGTTCAGATGCTAAACCAGCTAAAAGCCATCTCGGTCAAAAATGAGATAACGATACGAGTGAATGCTCCTGACACATAGTATACGTCCATCAAATACTTTTACTTAAAACTAAATTCCAGCCTCAGCCAAATCAGAAGTACCAGTACTTACATAGAAACCTATACAAAGTAGCCAGAAGGAAATGCTAATTTTAAAGAAATACGTCAGATGGATTTAGCTGGTTTTGCATCTGAACTCTTCATATATAATTAACATGAAAAATATAGATTTGATATGCTTATATATGTGTGTGTGTGTGTGTGTGTGCATGTGTGAAAGTAATATAAGTAATGAGTAAAAATGTATATTAAGTAATAAATATAATTTATATATTTTAAAAATTGTAGATTTGATATGCTTTATATGTGTTTGTGTGAATATGTATAGTATATATGTGTGTGTGCGTGTGTGTGTGTGTGTGTGATTATGTATAGTATATATGTATATGTGTGCGTGTGTGTGTGTGTGTGTGTGTGTAAATATGTATAGTATATGTTTGTGTAAATGTCTAGTATATATGTATATGTGTGTGTATATGTATAGTATATGTGTGTGCACCTGTAGAAGTAATATACGTAACGAATAAAAAAATATACGTAATATATATATAATTTATATATTTCAAATATTGTAGATTTGATTTGCTTTTTATATGTATAGATATGTATGTGTAAATATGTGTAGTATATACGTGTCTGTAAATGTATAGTATATATGTATATGTATGTATAGTTTATGTGTGTGTGTGCACGTGTAAAAGTAATATACGTAACAAGTAAAAAATATATACTAAGTAATATATATAATTTATATATTTAAAATATAGATTTGATATGCATATGTGTGTGTATAAAAGCAATATAAGTAATGAGTAAAAATATATATTAAATAATACATATAATTTATATATTTAAAATATTATAAATTTGATATGCATATGTGTGTGTGAATATGTATAGTATATATGTATTATTTATGTATTTTAAATTTTGCAGATTTGATATTTGATATGCTTTTCAAAATATAATGAATTCTAAAACATAAAACAGGAAATGATGTCATTAAGAGGACCCTTGTGACTGTCAAGGTCAAAATGTGTCTTAAAATATCAGATAATTCCCTTTTTTTTGACAAGGTTACTTCAGATGGTAAAATGTCATGTGGAGCCACTCCTCAGAAATGTAATATTTATTAAAAAATGTATCGGTTTACCTTGAAAAATGTGTGTAATATCCGTATAATATTTAAGATTTGCACATATTAAAAAAATCAAAAGATACTTTTTACTTGATAGTTACACCACATGACATTTTTAGAGGCATTAAAATGAAACTTTTGTTGAAAATTGTATCTAAAAAATTGTGGGCATCTAAAAAATGCTGGGTTAAAAACAAAAATGAACCCAAAATAGGTTGGAAATGAGCATTTATTAATAAGTTGAATAAACAATAATAAACCCTTTTTTAAAATTGCTTATTTATAAACATTCACCTTTTGATTATTGCTAATGGCTCTAGTAATTTTGTGACTGATTTTTTAATTTACAACCTATTTTAAGCAAGAAAACAGTCATTTTTAAGTTAAATAAAACTACCCACAAGGTTGGGTTAAACATTTAAACCAACCACTGGGTCAAAACCAGCATTGGGTTGTATTCAACCCAGCATTTTTCCAACCGAGTACATTTTTAACTTGAACTCGACATGTGCATTTTAAAGTCAATTTTATTTTTTTTCCTCTTGTTTATTGTCATCACTCATGATGGATTTGTGATGCACCATCTCTTCAAATATTCGCCCCACTGCCAGCTCTGAATGCTAAAAGCATACTTTCCCAGTAACGAAGCAAGTAACATGTTGGTCTTTTCTGTTCGGCTTTTCAAAACGCTCATATCGGCGTTGGTGCAATACTGTGTGGGCTGCATGTGAAAGTGAATTACAGGGGAAGATCATTGATCAAGTTTGTTACTTGCGAGGGACGTCTGTGGAATAAATAATGTCAAACATTGGAGGGGATAAAAATGTCTTTTGTTCAGGTTTCTTGGAAAGCTCCTTTCGCCTGATCTGAAAAATACAGATATTGACCACTGCTTGTTAAACTTTTGTGAATTCTGAGCTGTAAAATACTCCTTCTCTTTCCACACACACACACACACACACACACACACACACACACACACACACCTAACATCATATATCAGACGTCCTGCAGCATGACTCTAATATGTGGCTTGCTTATGACTGTTTCCAATACATATGGACTGCAGTGGCCAGGAGACCTGCTCTGTGCATTAAAATTCATGGGAAAAAATGGCAATAATGACCCTCCCCCCTTTCCAGTCCCCATACATCCTCTAAATCTGTATCTCTCTTTTAAGCAGATCCCTCTACACTCCTCCTTCCCTCTATTTTCTCTCCTCCTCCGCATCCCTTCTTTCTGTTTTTCAGCCGCACTGCTGCCAGGTAGTGATTTCTACAGTGGGAAAATTGCTTTTTCAATATCTGCCTCTCTAATTATGAGCCCAGCTAAAGGGGTCACGCCACTGGAATACTAATAAATGTCTCCTGCGTTTTTGCATTTCTTTACACCGAAACAGAGTTTACGTATTATATTATTTATGGAGCTTGAGAATCACTGTCGTTCATATTGTTTTGTCAAAAAAGCAAATTTAGCCAAGATATTCCTTGGCGATAAAGCCTTTGTAAGCTTATTAAGCTGTATTCCCTGACCCAGAGCAACACACACACACACACACACACACACACAAGAGATTTGATTTAGGTCACACACTGGTTCTTATAGCCCCCCGGAGCATGTTATCTTTATAGCGAAGCCGTGTTTCATGTCTTCAAGATCAAAGATCAAAAAATTAATGCCGGACCGACTATCGCAGGAATCTTTAAAAATCAAGATATTTCATAAACAGATGGAGAGACTGGTGGCCTAAACACAAAGTGATTTACATAGGAAATAGGCCCTCGTTTTAAACCACTAGCCGTGGGATTTCATTGTGGGCGCCCTGAAACAATACAAAGCGATTTAAAGTAATAAAAAAGAGAAGAGAGAGCGAAAAAAACTACTTTACATCACAAAAGGAATTTGAATTCGAATGTCTCCACCGAGCGCACCGAAAGGGTTAAACGGTTTTCTTGGTCGCTCTCTGAGCGCCTGACTGACGTTTGGGGTTCTATAATTGTGACGCGCACCAATCAGTGAGCGGTCAGCACTCCCCACGTGGGGCGCTCTCGGCGCTGATTGGCTAAAGCAGCCAGTGTTGATTGTGGCTGGGTCAAACCCCACGTGGAGATTTCATTCAATCATTGTACAGTTAGCTGCACCCTTATTTTTCAATCGAGGTCCTGTGCATAAAATAAGACAATGTGAAGAGAACGTGTGAATAGCCGGCAGAGACAGGGTGCTATATTTAATCCACATCGCAAAATATAACTTTTAAACATTTTGTGCAGAGGAGATTTTATTAGAGGTATTCATTTTGATAATTATTAACTGAAACAATTTTTTGGAATCTTGGAATTAATTTTTAAATTAAAGAAGTGATTATTTTTAAATTCATATTTTAATATATTTTGTGTGGGGCTTAAAGTAAAATTTTAGGTGGCATCTATCCAGAGTTCATCCAAATTAAATAAAGTCTAAATATAATGTTTTAATATTGCAAGTAGTTTGCAATTTCTTTCTTCGAAATGAGCATTGAAATAAGCAGTTTCTCTGGTTTTATTAATATTTGAAAAACTTTTGTTAGGTTAGTGTGGTGTGACCAAGATTTAGGTAGCCATTTTGTTGTCATGTGACTGTGCAAAAGTATAAAATATCACATATTTAACAGACTTCAATATGAAAACAAACAGTTTGTTTATTTTAAAAGGAATAACCACAAAACATCTAAATTTTAATATTATTTCCTTTAAAACATGAATAGGTTGTGTACACTCCTTGTGTATTGTAGTACTTTTTCTTGAACTTTCTTTTTTTTTTTTTTTACATTTCAGGTGGTGTATCTGTCCAGAGTTTATCAAAATTAAATAAAATCTCAATATGAAGTGTTAATGTTGACGTAAATAGTTTGCAACCTTTTTATTTCCTCAAAAGGAGCATTAAAACAAGCAGTTTCTCTGCTTTTATTAACATTAGAAACACTTTTGCTAGGTTAGTGTGGTATAACCAAGATTCAGGTAGCCATTTTGTTGTCATTTGTATGTGCAAAAGCCATAAAATATCACATATTTCACAGATTTCAATATGAAAACAAACAGTTTGTTCATTTTAAAAGGGTAACTGCAAACATCTTAATTTTTAGTATTATTTCCTTCAAAACGTGATTGTGTACACTTTATGTGTATTGTATTTTTGCTTGATAGTCAGAATATTTGTAGAAAATAACAAATGTCTTGTTCAAAATAAAATTCATTTTTTAAATATTTTTCGTGGGGCTTCAGTAAAATTTTAGGTTGCGCGCATCCATCCAGAGTTAATCAAAATTAAACAAAGACTCAAAATAAAGTTTAAATGTTGACATAAGTAGTTTTCAACCTTTTTATTTCTTCAAAATGAGCACTGAAACAAGGAGTTTCTCTAATTTTATCAATATTTGAAAAACTTTTGTTAGATTAATGTGGTGTAACCAAGATTCAGGTAGCCATTTTGAGTCATGTGACTGTGTAAAATCCATAAAATATCGCATATTTCGTAGACTTCAATATGAAAACAAACAGTTTGTTCATTTTAAAAGGGGTAACCACAACATTTCAATATTATTTCCCTCAAAACGTGATTAGGTTGTGTACACTTCATGTATACTGTAATCCCTTTTTTGTTCCACATCTTGTTGCGCATTTTTGGATTCATTAATTCAGAATACTTCAAAAAAAACCAACAAAAACGGACTAATTTATATCCCAAGGCATCCTTATTTGTCACTGACCCACATACATAAACAAATACAGTACTGAACAGATCAATCCATGCGTCTTATGGGTTCCCACTCCCACCGCAGGCTGAAATGAGTGTAACTTGAGAATTTAACTCTTTGCTTCTGGTTATCACAAGCCAAGCCCCTTCTCTTTTTTTGCACAGGGGGGGCATGCGTTTCTCTTGAAGAAAACAACTCGCATGTCCCATTGAAAAACAGCTGAGGATCCGAAAGGAAGGAGCGGATGAGGAGAGAGAGAGAGCGAAGCAGACAAAAGAAGCTGCGGCTGCGTTGAGTGTCGCGTCTTGGGAGCACCATAGCTGGCCATCCACTTGGTTTCTTTATTATTTTCATCAGTAAAACACATCAAGGGCGGGGGGAGAGAGCTCTGAAGGCCGAGCGTGTGCGTTCTGATATTTCGAGGTGCGTCGTAGTGAGGGGACTCGAAACCGGACTGGGCGCATCTTATATCCCGCGATAAAGCAGAACAAAGGGAGTCTTGAGCGAGGAATGCGTGAGCCGAGCCTGGCGCCGCCGAAACAGGGCCAAATGTGCTTCTGAGACCCACAAAAAGGCGCAAACTCTTCTGAAACAACGTTTAAGGCAACACCGAACCCCTCAAACCGCAACAAACACGTTATTCACCATGTTTCCCCAGAATCGACCTCCGGTAAGTTACCTTGCTACTCCGTAAAATAACCGTCTGTGTGCGCAATGCGCTTTTGTATGTTTCATATACAGGCTAAAACAAAGTCTGTTTGCACCCTTTGTTTCATTATTTGGGGTAAACGTTCGCGTGGATTCTGAAACTGTAGTTGGCCGAGTAGTGCTACTCACCAAGGCATGATTAGATCAAATCAAGCCATACTAAAATATGCTATAGGAGATATTCAAGGTAACCAATGCGATGTAATCAATGTGTTTAAATGATAATTCTTCCCCTATATGTTATTGTACCTCATTTTAGCTTGAAAGCAGATCTCTGTATTTCTCCTGTTTTAACTACTGATGTACTACAAGTTTCAAGAGTGCTACACCTTAACCTTTCATACATTTAAGTTTATTAATTATTAGATTTAAGTACTGCATGAACCTCCAGTGTGGCCACCCTTGGACTTCATGCTCTAACTTAAAAATTTTCCCTCATATTTCCCTGTTTTTTGTTATTTTTGTCATAAGGCATGTAGCATCTCTTAAAGAAAGCTAGTTGGGATTTTACTATTAGTGATCCATCAGCTAGGCCGATTAATTAGACAGTGTTTGAAACGTGAGGTTAATCGGCCGATAATTGCATTGCATGGTCGATTAATATATGCATTAGATCTCCCTTGTGTCAGACTAGTTCAAAAGTCCTGTCAATATGTAGTGCACAGTGTGTTAGATAGCAAATATTGAGAAAACACTGTTTGGTTTTGGTGTACATCTCAATTGCTTTAATTAAAAGCCTGTATTACAGATATATCAGGTGTGATTTTTGGTCACCCTGCTCTCTAGTTATTGTATTGGTCGACCGCTATTTAATAAATGTCAGTTATCACTGAACACACTGGACTGATTGAATCAAGCTATGTGTTAAAATCCTTCCTGAGGTTTCCCTACAGTTGCCAACGTACACCCCTCCCCCAGCACCCCCAACCTTCCCTAAGAATGCTTTGACATTCATTTCCTAAGGGATGGAAATTAGATTCCACTGGGGTGTGCAATTTCGTGATCTGAAGGAGATGCACGGTACATAGGTGAAGTATTTTGCCTTTCCACCCCTTTTAGTTGTTGCTCTGCAGTGACCAGGTTGCTCTGTTTTTTTTTCTTATTCCTCTTTAGAATGAGTGATTGGTCCAACCTGTTTTTCCAGGGCACCCAGCTTCTTCTAAATACGGCCTCTTTCTACTCACCTTGAACAGCCCGAAACATGAAGAGGTGGCTGGGATGTGATACAGCTAGTTTTGTCATCTTAATAAGCAGAGAGATCTTCTTCAGTCCAAACTGTAGCTAAGCTTTTAGATGAGTATCCATCTAAAAATAATTTGAAAAGAGAGAAACTATGGCACAGGTGTTTGAGTCAATTATGAGCGAATGTATCTTGATAAAATTAAAATGAGTTAAATAAAGAGGTTGAAACACAGACAGAACCAAACCTACTTATTCCTCAGCATGTGAACAAGGTTAAAACATCGAAAATTATAATCTTGTTCAAAACAAGCAATTTAATACAAAACCTTTTGTTTGATGTAGGGATGGCTGCAGTCAAAAATCCCTCTTTATTTCCCCTCTTAAACAAGTAAATAATTTTCATGCTAATTAGTCAGTCTGTCAGGTTTTTTTGCTGTCAAAGTGCTTTTAACACTGAATGGGAGAGTAAGTGGTTGTTGTACACAGTTTAACTTTAGGCAATTAGAGAAAATCATACCTGTATTGTATGAGATTGAATAAGGTTTTTGCATTAAGATTTACATATAAAACTCCAAATTTCATCATCAGCGACTATTTATTATTACATTGGATATCACTTGACCATCAAGTGGAGAATCTTAATCATAAGGTTGAAACAGTGGGCAGTTCCTACAAATTGCCTGTTGACACCTGCTGATTGGTCCTAATTCTGGCTTTTGGAGGGATCTGCCCCAGCTAAGACGTCTCCAGCAGAGGAGCGCCACTGTCCTTCCTATGTAAGGTGTTTCTTAGTATTCCTCCCTGACACCGTTCCCATTTCCGTATCCAAATGAAATCAGGGCATGGCCCATTCCGGCCATGGCACATGCCTTGGCACCCTCAGCTTGCAAAAGTCATTGGAAGAAAGTGTGGAATTCCTTGAAACCGAAAGAACAAACAGGCTGCGGGTTACCTCATAAAGGAAGCACCTAGAGCAATTACCACAGCTGACAAGCCAACATCGTGGCGCCGCTAATGTATCCTGACAGCGGGGAAATTTGAATAACGAGCTTGCGGAGAGGGTAGAGAAAAGATGTGTGATGTTAATGAAACAGGTGCCTGGCACCATACTATACCCCGCATCCCCTCCCCCGTCTAAGTAAGGGATTACTGGGGCATTCCTTAAAGCTCCATGCTGCCGTAGAGTATGGAATCAATGAAACAAGGCTGCGCCTAGGTCAGATTCCCGGGGAGGTTCTTTAAAATGCAAATGCCTGCTGGTTGTTGACACTGTAGTCGAAAGATTTCATATACAATGCCTGAACTTCAAATGTCCCTGCAGAAGCATCGCCTTGTTCCTTGGATTTGTGTGTACACCTAAAAAGAGCTGCTTCTTTGAATGGTTCAAACATACAGAAAGTCCATTCCAATTATTTTTAGCCTCAATCCTTCTCCACCCCGTTTTCTTGGGTGGATGTTTATGCGAAAGCTTTATTTTTTTAAGGAAAAACATGATATAATTAGCGGGCTTGCTGGTCCTCGGAGGCTTCACTTGGTGAGGCTCCCATGAAAAGACACCTTAAGAGAATACACAACTCAGTTGTAATTTAAACAATGATCTCAGTGAGGAGTTTGGAGAATTCCAAATTGGGCTCTGTAGCTATTCTCTGGGAATGGAAACGTCAAGCGATTTGTGTGTGAAAACAGAAACAGCTTTATCAAAGGTTAGGCCACTGTGTTGACAGGTTTTGGGATGTCGGTCATCATGGCCGGCCGCAGCATTTCACAGGCGGTGTAGCAATTCTCGGATGTAAGCCATGTGGGAGTCTTGTAGGCCCCTTAGCCAGACCTCTGACAGAAAGAAAGAAGCTGTGGTTTGGACAGCTTAGTGGACACAGGCGTAGAATTTCTCTCGGTGTGTATGATTGTTTAGCAGCTTCTTCTTCGTTCTGAGTCTTAGTAAGTGGGTGGGCACGGGGATTTGGGCGATCATTATGGTTTGATGCAACACAACGTGTAATTAGAGGAAAAGAAATGAAAACATTGCATGCACACTCACACTTTCCAAGACGCATTGTGAGTGTGGTAAAGAAATGGACTTGGACATGTCTATAATCTATATACTGGGCTTTTCATAGTATCGAGACAGCTCAAGCTATAATTTCCACGAGTCTGCATCTTTATCCTGACCTGTTCCTTACCAAGGGTCATGTGGGAACTTGGGATTCTTCACTAGCCTTGATAGAACTCCTTATGCCCTCAAGATGCCCTTTTTGTGTAACCCCTCTGCTTGGCATGAGAGATTTAATCAGTTCAATCAATTTGGGTGTTTAGAGTTTTGCCATAATACAGATTACTGCGTCCGTGACTCTCGCTAAGACGAGTGGCTCGCCATGCTAATTATGCCCTGCCAAGACCATGTCAGGTTTAAACCTTGATGTGAAACTGTCGAGGTCAAGTGGACCATTTATTTGCGACAGCCTTCAAGGAAAGTTGCACGAAGGATAAGACGATTTAGCCTGCAAAGCAGGCTATAAGAGCATTGAATCAAAATGGCTGCCATATTGAGACTGGACACGTAGAAAGAACCACAATAATGGCCTCTCAGAGGTGGTGACACTCTGTGGTTTCAGAAACCAGAATGTCTAATTAATGAACATTGGGTCTCCATGCGACTGGCTCTTTGGTCTCGGCGAAAGCCTGCTCTCTTTGTCGTTCCTCTTTTCTTTCTTCCGGAAGTCTCCTTGCACCTGTACGCAAAATTCAATAAAAAGAGGTGAATATCAGAGTGAGAGGCTGGGTGGGGTAGAGAGAGAGAGGAGATAAATAGGAAGAAGGGAATAGAGCCAAGTGTCATTCCCCCTTCCTCCCGCCTCCCCCCGTCAAATGGCCTTCCTCCTCTTGTTCTCCAGACTCTTTTCTTTGGCCTGTGAGGAGTAATTGTAGTGTGTGTGTGCTCCCTGCTAGGCCGGAGCTGTGAGAGCCTGGGGATCTGGACAGCAGATTGAAATGCAGGGCTGGAGAGAGGAGCTCGTTAGAGTCTCTAACAATGCGCCGTGTCTCCCATGAGCCGAAGGCCGAGAGGCTCCATTCTCCCTGTGTAGTTTGGTCCAACCCCCCCCTTGAACATCCCCCCAAGTACTCCAAGGCTGCTGCCCCGACACAGGGTGACCCCTTTTACCCACAGACACCCTCCACCCCCTGTTTGATATTTGCAGCTACATCTGTCCCTGTCCCTCCAAGACAAGCTTTAAGCTTAAACTGTCCATGTACTGGGTTTTCATTTTCTCAGTAATTCCTGGCTAGGTCAAGACCTTTACAGTGTTAACGCAGGTCATAACACCCTGTGACACTTTGCCAACGGTTACCCACTCAAGTGTTTGGCAGTAAATGTGACTACCGTCAAAACCAAATGCTCCATGCTAATTGAAGTAATGGGGCTTTATGCACTTTCACATTTGATCAATCACGTCCCTTTTGGCGGTTTTCCCCTCATTTAGCTCATTAGAAGTAGAGATTCGCGTGAGAAGTGCGAGAACCCCTCATGAGCTCGAGGACCTTCGTCAGCAGAGGTGCTTGTAGACAGATAGATGGATGGACAGGCCCTACTGTACAGCACGTAGGCTTTTGTCTGCCTGTCTGTCTGCATTACCCTGAGGCCATGCTCCTAATTGCTGGAGCTGGCGGAATTCAGTTGGCTTGGTGGGGTCCTCTTTCTTGCGCCCTCTTCTAATCCATGCTTAATTTTAAACAAATGTCTTAATTCTAGCAACGAGCATAGTCCCCAGCCCAATCCCCCATCCTCGGCACACTGTGATATAGACACGCATCTGTCTGTAATGCTTTATCCGTTTACAATGGAGCCTATGTCATGGAACTACCCCAACCCCCATCCTCGCTCATTCTTTCATTGCTTTCTCTCTCGTTCTGGGGAGCTTGTCTTTCATCAGTGTCCTTCATTTCTGCCATGTGCACAGCACTCTTTATCTTGCACAGACCTCTGTGCATTGAGTTCCTCAAATCATGTTTGCATGGAATGAATCGTCTGATTTTCGAAGAATGCATAATTCACTGTTTTAAGCCGAGTTTCATTGTAAGTGTTGAAATGATTAACGGCTTCAGGTCCTTGACAGTTGCCAGAAGTTGATCTTCTTTTTAAAAGCAGCTTTAGAAAAATTTTGGATGCTAACTCTCCTTCTTTATTTTCCCCACATAGGCACCTTTGCAACCACCCCCTGGGGCCTCCGCCTCAGCTGCAGCAGCGGCAGCTGCGGCCGCTGCGGCATCGGGGTCGACCCAACCTCTAAAACTCACTTACTCTGAGACCTTGGACCGCATAAAGGAGGAGTTCCAGTTCCTGCAGACACAGTATCACAGGTACAACCCCATTGTTACTACATATGTGCTAAGCTCTAAGATGTCTAATGTCAATATTATTGAGAATAGTTTTTCCCAAGCCTCTAATTTCAGGGGCTTTTGCACCGGTGAAACCTTTTCATAGTTCCTAGAACTATTATCGGAAGGTCCCGCTTTTTGGTGTGTTCGCATCAGAGCTAGGAACGTATTCATTCTAGGAACTCCGTTTGGGGGAGCTAAATTAGCTCCCACTTCAGAGTAGGGTCTAAAACAGTTCTATAGGAGTGGCTAGTGATGTAAGTGTACACTGATGGGCCAAACACATGCGAAACACTGGCTACCCGGTATTTTCAAAAAGCCAAGTAAAAATATTTACTCCACAAATTTGGAAAACGGGGATAATAATGGCATTTGGCTTCCTGTTCTTTTCTTAGCCACAGTGATATGTAACACTGCAAGTTACTGCATAAGAGATTTTCATGCTCTTTCAATCACATAAATTGTGCTTTTACATTCTATCTCCATTATCGCAAAATCCACAACACGCCACAAAAACAGCTCTAAACATGGCATCCTCCGTTCACCAGTTGTTACGTTTGTAAATGCAGGGAATAAAGACATTGCTGTCGGATGCTTCAGAGTTTCTGCTGCCGATGCGATTGCAACCAGGAAAATGGCCCGTGGGGGGAATGGGTTCTCTAGGAACCACCATGCTGGGGTGCGTTTCCCAAAAGCAACTATGGTCGCAAGTTCTGTCGTTGCCAATAGAATTCAATGGAACTTACCACCGTAGTTAGCTAATGATGCTTTTGGGAAATGCACCCTTGGCTAGTTCCTAAAACTGAGTTCCTAGAACTATGCAGTGCAAAAGCCGTTTTAGTCAACCAATGGAAGGACATCTTACAGAATTCTCAATTCCTCAATGCAATTGTTGGAAGAAAGCTGTAAAAATGGTTAAAATGTCAGTGGTTAGGGTCAGGTTGCTTTCTTGTGGTAGCTAGTTTTGTGCTTGCCCAAAGATGTGTAGGAGCTCTAACCACCTTGACCAATATGACTTCAGCGCCAACTGCTGGCATCCATCTAATCAACCTTCTACACCAGGGGTGTCCAATTCTGCTCCTCGAAAGCGAGTTTAGTTCTAACAGTTAAGTGCATCTGAACCAGCTAATCAAGGTCTTCTGGATTGTAAGAAACTTCTAGGGAGGTCATGGCTAGATGTGCAAAAAGGTGGCCTTCCAGGAGCACGATTGGACGTGCCATTCAACGCCAGCTGGAATTTCTAACAAGCAAGGCCTAGAATTTTGTTAGCGTTCAACAGAAATCCCTCGCTGTACTTTCTGAATGGGAAAGGCCCACCGCTTTCTCATAACACACACGTGCACCTTTGATTTTGTGGGTTTGTGTTTGATGTGTACTCTGAGGTTGAGGAATGTGGCCAGACCAGGCATGACCCGTGTGTGATTTCTGGTAGGTGCTGGCATCCTTCTCTGGTGCAGTAGTCCATGCCCTTTCTGCACGCTCGTACACCCCTCCTTATTACTGGCAAGCCTTCACACGGCTACAGCTTTGATTCCTCATGCCAGATTCGGCAAATCCACCCAGTCCCTGCATTCCTATTGTTAGGTCTCCTCTGTTCCTGCCTTCAGAGTTCAGTCAAATAAGCTCAAAAATCCTCTGTACAAACACACTTCAGCCCTGCTGATGGCTGCTGGTTTTTACGCTTATATCTGCCTGAATAGTTATGTCTGTATTTGTTCAAAATCTTTCCCAGAATCCAACAGCGAAGCTTGCACCTTTCTAAATGAATTCAGTGGATAATGCCACTCTATTTGTCTCCCAGTTTTAAGAGTTATTCATCTGCTCTTGCTTTTTGCAGTTAGCTGTTGCTTGGAAGTCCAATAAATCTGGCTTGAGCCTGATGGTCCTGAGGACCAAGCAGGAGACTTTTTTTTTTATTTTTATTTTTTTATTTTGTTGGGTCTTTATTGTCATTACAGAATTTCAACCTGAGTTTGATACTTTGCTCAAGACCTGCATTTGCATTTAGAAACACAATGTGTGATCCAATCAGTATAGTATGCAAATACTTGAGTCTCATGATTCATGCTTGTTAGTTGATATTAATTTTCAGTGTGATTTAGGTCTAAATTAAATGAGCAATGTGGGCACTTTGTTTTCTCTCTTTTCTGTTTTACAGTTGAGATCTAAAGTTTACATACACCTTGCAAAATGTTAATTATTTTACCAAAATAAAAGGGGTCACACAACATGCAAGTTATTTTTTTTTATTTAGCACTGACCTAAATAAGATGTTTACATATAGTCCACAAGAGAAAATGATAGTTGAATTTATAAAAATGATGTCGTTCAGAAGTTTACATATGCTTGATTCTTAAAACTGAATGATTCACAGCTTTTTTTTTTTTTTTGTGTATTTTAACCCTTTCCAACAATGACCGTATGATTTTAAGGTCCCTCTTTTCACACTGAGGACAACTGAGGGACTCATATGCTCTATTACAGAAGGTTCAAACACTCACTGATGCTCCAGAAGGAAAAACCATACATTAAGAGCCGGGGGGTTAAAACGTTTTGAATGTGAATTTCAGGGTAAATATAACTTTTGTCTTCTGCGGAACATGTAAGTAGCTTCTGAAGGGCGGTAGTAAATGAATAAAAAAAAAATAGGCAAAAGATATTTAGGCAAAATAAGAAAAATGTACACATCATTATTTTGTTCAAAAGTTTAAACCCCTGGCTCTTAATAAACAATAATGCTAAAAAAAACTGAATTTGTGGGACCTAAAGGATTTTTCTGAAAAACAGCAGGCAGTTTAACAGCTCAGGACAAACAAGGGACTCGTATAAAACTATCACTAAACAAAAAAACACAGCTGTGGATCATTCAGGTAACAAAGAATCAAGAGTATGTAAACTTTTGAACAGTGTCATTTTTAAAAATTTAACTATTATTTTCTCTTGTGGACTATATTTAAACATCTTTTTATGTGAAATATCTAATAAATAACATTATTTTGGTATTAACATTCTGCAGATTCTGCAAGGTGTATGTAAACTTTTGACCAACTATATTTTGCTTTTTACATCTAGTGAAACAGAACAAAGAGTGAAAGATGTGCGTTAGGTGCACAATTGATGCAATGGGAAATGTAGATTAGATGTTCAAACCTGACGCCTCATAATTAGTCAAATTTTCAGGCAAACTTTATTACTATCTTCAGTCAGTGGTGCACAAACTGTGAGCAGAAAAGTACAATGATCAGTACCACTTAGCTTTAATTGATGTGCCCCCTAACTCTACTTATGGGCTCGAAGAAAATCCAGAGTTTCCCTACTCATAATTATACCCAGTGTTGTTAATATATGCTTATCCCGTAAATACCATCATTCCGACACAACAATGGCAGCGTTATAATTTGAATGTCAAACATTCTGTGAGTTCAAGTCAATGGGTGATTGACTTAAATTTCGTGATAGCACTGTAATTATCCCCTGAAGTGAGGCATCGCAATGTGAAGTCTGAAATCGCAGACCGTCTTTAGGTCAGACAACAAGATTAGCAGAGGCCTTCAGATGCTGCGTTTCCCATAAGAATTCTCCTGCCACGGAGCTGGTCCCGCTCCAGGTAGAACGTGGCAGGCGCACACGGGACACAGCAGACAGGCACAGACAGCTCTTGGCTATATGTGGCGTGGCTTAGATTTTAATTTTAGTTCTCGTAATTTGTGTCTGGAGGCTGATTGGTGTTGGATTAAAGGACAGGAAAGAGTCAGAGCTAAAGAGATTTGGCAAGATGAGCCGAGGAGAGGTGTGTTTGTGTGTGGGCGCTGGTCTATGTGAGAAACACACTTAGGCCGAGGTCAGGTTACAGCGCAAGGTCCAGCAGGAAATGTGAACTGGGCAGGAACTGCACAACAAAGAGAGCTGCTCCATGCGGTGTTACCATGCTGTGTTGCACATGTTTTGCGTATGTCTCTGCGTGTTCGTGATCGTGTGTTTAGGTTTGGGTGTTTTTCATATGGAAGGCCTCTAATCAGCAGACAGGAGAGCTTTAGGCCGGAGGTTCTCATTACAGTAGTTCTTGCTTTGCCCAGCCCTTTTCCGAACACACAAGCTCGCACACATCAGCTCACCTACCTTGCTAATGTGTCCTCTGGGTTTGCGATGGCTCAGACATAAAGACAGCCAACCCACAGACAGCCACCCGCACACAAACAGCACTGCGCTGATACCCATGATACCTTCTTTGTGCCCAGACAGAGTGGACTTTTTAGTGGATTCTAGGCATCTTTATGATGCAGTCTGGGGTTTGTGGTTTAGGTCTGCTTTGCTGGATACATCTGTATGTGTGTGGCCCGGCATTCCCCCGTCGAGCCCGTGTGTATTTAAGTGCATGTGTTTGTGGTGGGTGGTTTGGTTCGCAATTGCGCTTTAATGTCGGTGTGTGTCTGACAGAGTTTTTCATCAGAAATGTTTGCCGTATACTTGTATCGACAGGGCTGTTTTAGTTTCCACCATGTGGAATAACGCGGGCATGGCCTTGTTTTATGGCGTTACGGTTCGCCGTAAGGGTTAGTTCACCCAAAAATGAAAATTCTGTCATTAATTACTCACCCTCATGTCGTTCCAAACCCATAAGACCTTCGTTCATCTTCTGAACACAAAGATATTTTAGATGAAATCCAAGAGCCTTCTGACCCTGCATAGACGGCAACACAACTGACACGTTCATGGGTAAAAAAAAAAAAAAAAAAAATAGAGAATCAGTCAAATGTTCTGGAAAAAATTAGATTTTAATTTTTTGCTATATCGCCTAGCCTTAGTGTCAAATGGACTATTTTAACAATGTCCTTACTACCTTTCTGGGCCTTGAGCATGGTAGTTGCATTGCTGTCTACATGTGACTCTGGACAACAAAACCAGTCAATATGTTTTCAAATTGAGATTTATACATCATCCAAAAGCTTGATGTATGGTTTGTTGGGATAGGACAATATTTGAGATACAACTATTTGAAAATCTGGAATCTGAGGGTGCAAAAAAATCTAAATATTTAGAAAATCACTTTAAAGTTGTCCAAATGAAGTTCTTAGCAATGCATATTACTCATCGAAAATTACGTTTTGATATATTTACGGTAGGAAATTTACAAAATATGTTCATGGAGCATGATCTTTACTTAATATTCAAATGATTTTTGGCATCTAATAGAATGTATTGTTGGCTATTGCTACTAATATATACCTGTGCTACTTAAGAGTGGTTTTGTGGTTCAGGGTCACACATAGCGTCAGAAAGCTCTCGGATTTTATCAAAAATATCTTAATTTGTGTTCTGAAGATGAACGAATGTCTTATGGGTTTGGAACAACATGAGGGTGAGTAATTAATGACACAATTTTCGTTTTTGGGTGAACTGCCTTTAAATTGTACTATTACTCATGCTGACCTTATATGTTTTGTGGCTTGATTAACAGTTCAGCAGTATATACCTAAGTCAGGGTAGCACTGTATTTAATTTCTGACAGGAATGAAGACGAGGAAGTACAGTGTGTTCAGTGGGTTGTACTTTTGTTGAACGACTTATCGATTGTTCAACTGACGAAATGTCTTTCTGAAAAGCATTCAGTAGACATGATCTACGATTCAATATGGCATCTATGGCAGCCATGCCATGACATTTGTTGACCTGAAGAAAAATAACCATTAGCGCCCCCTGTGGCAATACTGAGAATGCAACATGTAATTATGTTGCTTTATAAATCTGTAATTCCTGAATACAACAAAGCATGAAATGCATCTGTGTTCATGCACTAGCATAGAGCACATTTCAGGCTTCAAAGAGCGCATGAGTTCGCATGTGCCGAAAATGCAAATTTGCCGCAAAGGCAAAACCTTCATCAATCCTTTCTCAGGCAGTAATGGGGTTTAATTTAGCTCTGAACTGGACTATTTCAC
Organism: Cirrhinus mrigala; assembly: GCA_036247105.1. Taxonomy (NCBI): domain Eukaryota; kingdom Metazoa; phylum Chordata; class Actinopteri; order Cypriniformes; family Cyprinidae; genus Cirrhinus; species Cirrhinus mrigala. The sequence goes on along the minus strand of CM070028.1, from coordinate 18,890,206 downwards.
TAACTAATCACTGTGTGCGTGCGCTTTAAAAGCAGAGAGATGAAAAAGCGCTACGAGAATACAGAAGACACAAGGGCTTTTACTAATGAGGCACAGGCATGGCAAATGAAGATGAGATCTGTGAGGAAGTGTCCTCACTTTCTCTAATTGGACTGATACTCCTCATCGTCAGACTGAATATTTGCTTTTTCACTCAAATTTTTCATTCAGCCGCTTCGGTTTGAGTCGTCGTTAGGAATTCACTCTGTTGTGGTGTGCGAGATGATTAAAAGTGCAGTTAGCCCATGTGTACATATTGAAGTGATGGTGCTTTGCTGGCAGGACTGCCGTGGTGCAGGCAACCTGCAGATTTGTCGTACGTTCACATGATCATCTTATTGACTGACAAGGAAAGGCTCCCTTTCTCATTGTATGGTTTTGAGGTTAAGTAATTAAGTTTGGGTCGATTTTGACTTTATACATTAATTACTCACCCTCATATCGTTCCAAACCAGTAAGATCGTTCATCTTCAGAACACAAGTTAAGATATTTTTGATGAAATCCGAGAGCTTTCTGGCCCTGCATAGACACCCTGACACGTTCAAGGCCCAGAAAGGTAGTAAGGACATAGTTAAAATAGTCCATGTGACCAAAAGAACCAAAAGAAATTGTTGAAAAAAAGTCGTCATTTTTGTTTTCTTTGCGCAATAACAGGGCTCTACAGTATGACCATTTCAGGCGCATTTGCGACTGAACACTACTGTGCGACTACGAAAAAATATTTAGGAGAACCATGTGTGAGTGACCGATCAGCATATTTGTGTTTGCGCTGAGGGGAGCTTCAAAGGTTTCTACATGTTTTTGCAACGTTGAGTAATGTACAGACATATATCTTACAAATCCTTTCATAAACAAAGTGTAGAGAGAGTGTAAATAAGAGATTGTGCAGTGTAGAGAGCTTCACTGATTATAATGGAACTTTGTGAGATCGTGATGAACTAAGATGAGTGACAGCTTTTGATGACTTTTAAGGGAGTTTGTAAATGAGATATGTGATCCTGGACCACAAAACCAGTCGTAAGGGTCAATTCTTTGAAATTGAGATTTACATATTTATCTTAAAGCTGGATAAATAAGCTTTCCTTTGATGTATGGTTGTTGGGGAAGGACAGTATTTGGCCGAGATAAGACTTTGGAGTCTGAGGGTGCAAAAAAATCTAAATATTGAGAAAATCGCTTTTAAAGTTGTCCAAATGAAGTTCTTCGCAATGCATATTATTAATCACAAATTAAGTTTTGATACATTTATGGTAGGAAATTTACAAAATATCTCCATAAAACATGATCTTTACTTAATATCGTAATGATTTTTGGCATAAAAGAAAAATTGATAATTTCGACCCTTATAATGTATCGTTGGCTATTGCTACAAATATACCCATGCTACTTGTGACTGGTTTTATGGTCCAGGGTCACATATTGATTTAATACAACAGTTAAATAAACAAGAAGTTAATTTTAAGTGACTTACATTGTCTGACTATAACACTATTGCCTGATTTTGCTCTATTTTGTTGTCAAAAATAGTCTAAAACAAGTCACAACCGAGCTGCTATGCATCTCCATTCAAACGCAGTGGTGTTTCATTTAGGAATGTTTTAAAGCAAATCTAGTGAGTCAATGATTCAATTTCCCATTCATAAAGACAGTCACTTGCTTCAGTAATTAAATCAGTGACTTGCCGCCACCTACTGTAAGTTTTAGTTTCATTTTTAAAGTATCTTTTCAGTTATTTCAATCGTTTAATAATTCTGTACTCAAAATTTTATATTTAAAACATTAATTTCAACATGAATTTATGAATTTGATTGCACTCATGCCGCCTGAGCCTCATTAAACATGAAAGTACACCTACAAGCCACTTTTGTGTTCTTCTATGCCACCTCTGTAGTACAAATTAATTTTGTTAATACTGATTTCATTTGATTGGTTACGTATTCTTATTCTACTTGTTCTTGTTCTGTTGTTTTAATTAGAAATTTTAAAAGCTTAGGAGCACAAGTGAGGTTGAACCATTGATGTCACATGGACTATTTTAACGATGTCCTTACTACCTTTCTGGGCCTTGAACGTGGTAGTTTTGCTGCTGTCTATGCAGGGTCAGAAAACTCTCGGATTTCATCAAAAATATCTTAATTTGTTTTCCAAAGATGAACGAAGGTCTTATGGGTTTGAAACAACATGTGTAAATTGGTAAATTGTTGTAAGGGGTAAAACAGCTAATGCTCTGTGATTGTTTGGCCTGCCAGAACGTTCCAGTAGCTGTTGTTTATTGCGTGTCAAAGTGTCGTGCCTGCGTTTAACGGATTTGACCTTTTGAAGTTTAATTCCACATTAGCCTTGATTTACCTCTATAAATTCACTCCAGCCTCGTGGCGCGTTTAACTCCCTGCGCCCTTTTTCCAAGTGGGAGATGCTGCAGAATTTAAATGATGGTATTTAAATCTCGTAACCTATGTAAATATAAGCTGAAAACAGATCTAGCATCTTTATCCAATGAACCTGACAATATTCTGAGCTGTCATGCTGTTTTCTCCAACTTCCCCTCCGATTTTGCACAAGGGAGCGATGTCTTCACCGCATCGCATAATTGAGGCCAACTCATTCAGGCGAGATGGGAAATAAATAAATAAGCGGAGACGGTCTCAGCGAAACGCACACCGATAGATTTGTCAGTTCTCGGAAACCCTGCGACGGGGGTGACTTTTGCAGTGAGGCAATTCCAGTGTAATAAATTCTAGCAGGGGAATGAATTTAATCCTCCCCAGCTCCCTCTCTCACTTCCCGCACATACACCCCGCTTCCCCCACCCCCAGCACCGCACGCCCATCATCCTCTGCGCTCTTCCTCACTCGCGGTGATAAATGAGTCAATTATCGACGGTTGTGCGCAGTCAGTGAAGGAGAGCGGATGTGCCGTTATTACCTGTTGCGGCGCAGTAATGTTGCGGTATTAATCATATTCTAATTTTCCCAGGCCCTCCTGCGCGCTCGCATAAATCTGACGCCTGCAAACAAGTCAGTGTGTGTGAAGAGCTGAAATACAGCCAGGAGATGAAAGAGATTGTGCCGTTCGATTGTAGTGGATTCAGTGTTGGTGTGGGGTTTCTGTCTGTCGGTCTGTCTTTGTATGTCTGTCTTTACACTGAAATAATTTGTCTCTGTTCACCTATTCGTCTGTCTGTCTTTGTATCGTATCTGTCTATCTGGCTGTATTTATGTATCATGTCTATCTATCTGTCTGTTGTGTCAAAAGTTTTTGAACAGTAAGATTTTTAATGTTTTTTTTTTTTTTTTTTTTTTTTTTTTAAGAAGTCTCTTCTGCTCACCAAGCCTGCATTTATTTGATCCAAAGTACAGCAAAAACGGTAAAATTTTGAAATATTTTTACTATTTAAAATAACTGTTTTCTATATGAATGTATTTTAAAATGTAATTTATTCCTGTGATTTCAAAGCTGCATTTTTAGCATCATTAACTTTAGTCTCATTCTAATATTCTGGTTTGCTGCTCAAAAACATTCCTTATTGTGTTGAAAACAGCTGAGTAGAATTTTTCAGGTTTCTTTCGTGAATAGAAAGTTCAGAAGAACAGCATTTATCTGAAATGGAAATATTTTATAACATTACAAATGTCTTTTATCATCACTTTTGATCAATTTAAGGCATCCTTGCTAAATAAAAGTATTAATTTCTATAATTTCTTTCTCAAACTCCAAGCTTTTGAATGGTATAACATATATAATGTTACAAAAGCTTTTTATTTCAGATGAATGCTGATCTTTGGATCTTTCTATTCATCAAAGAATCCTGAAAAAAGGTACTCAACAGTTTTAAATATTGATGAGAATAATAATATTAAAAAATCTTGAACAACAAATCAGCATCTTAGAATAGTTTCTGAAGACTGGAGTAATGATGCTAAAAATTCAGCTTTGAAATCACAGGAATAAATTACATTTTACAATATATTCAAATAGAAAACAGTTATTTTAAATGTAAAAATTAAATAAAAAAAAAATCTGTTTTTGCTTTATTTTGAATCAAATAAATGCAGGCTTGGTGAGCAGAAGAGACTTTAAAAATCATTAAAAAATCTTTTGACTGGTAGTGTGTTTGTTTTATTTCTATTCATCTTTCTGTCTTCGTCTCTGTCTTGTCTCTTTGTTCCTGTCTGTCTTTCTATCTGTCTGTCGGTCTTTGACTTTTGTCTTCACACATGTTCAACTTGTATTTGTCTCTCTTTGCATTTCTGTTTATCTTTATCGCTGCTCTCTATCTTTCTGTCTCTCTTTGCGTATCTTTTGTGTTTTTTATATTTTATGTCAATCTGTATGTGTCTCTATTTCTGTCTTATAAATCTAATGTGTCTACAAATTATATATCTGTCAGTCTGTCTCTTTCTCTAATTAATTTTCTGTCTTCATTATGTCTTTATCTTGTCTCTGTGATGTCTTTTTATTTGTCTGTAATTGTCTATTTATGTCTGTCATGTCTCTGTTTATGTGTTTGTTTGTCTCTAGGTCTTTGTTTTCTTAGTGTTTCTTTGTATATTTATGTCTGTCCTTACATCATGTTTTCGCAGTTCATCAAAGGCAGCATGAACTACATATTTTATAGTGTTATAGACCGTCCAATAAAACCATCAGTGCCTCTTTTGAATCATTCACCTTCATTTATCTTAGATTCAGAAAATAAATAAATAAAACTCAACACCCAAACAGTCCAGCAGAATGTCTCTTTCAACCAATTCATCAAAACATATCTTTGTCTCTGTTTCTCCTGCAGTCTGAAGTTGGAGTGTGAAAAGCTGGCCACAGAGAAGACAGAAATACAGAGACATTATGTCATGGTAAGACAAACACACACCCCAACTTAGTTTTGCATCAGGCATCAGATGCGACACACATCCAAACAGCAGACATCTTTCTTCAGCCCTCAATCAGAAGTCCTTCAAACGCAGCTCATCCATCACACAGAATGAGTTTTCAGAGCCGCTGCCATGTGCCTCAGTGCCCACAGATATGGCAGCTATGTGCGCCTGGCATGCCATTTGCTCTTGGCAGACGGCTTAACCCCTTTTCTCTGTCCGTTTTCTTTCTCTCCTTTTTTTTTTTTTTTTTTTTCTTCTTCTTGGCTCATAATTTTTTTAGTGTGGGAGTCGCCTAGCAACACCGTGGGCTCTTGGCAGAGCTGGTGAATACAACAGGCAGCTGTCAGGCCGGCTTCTTTTATTGCCAGGGTCTTTCTATCCCTCCGTCTCTGTTGTTTTTACCCTTTTCTATCTGCCTCTTCTTTCCTTTTTACTTGATTCTCTCTATCAAATAAAATTACACTGTTTTTGACTCTGCCGTACCAGAATTTATCCAGCTAGCTGAAAGGAATTGTTTGCTAAAATTGAATGTTGTTTGTTTACGGCCATGTTGTTGGTTTTTTTTTCCCACCGAAACAGCCAAATATGAGCTTTTGACTAAGCATTTGAACAACAAAATAGCAAAACAAAGTGGACTGTATTACTTGCGTTTATATGAATCTCTTGTGTCTTGTGAATCTGTTTTGTGAGGAACAAACTGATTTTCCTATTAATTTTTTATTTTTTTTTTTATTAAGCTCTAAGCTGGTTTTTGGTGCTGGATGAGGACCAGCTTCTCTAAACTGTTTAAAGGAGAAGTCCACCTCCAGAACAAAAATGTACAGATTATGTACTCACCACTCGTCATCCAAGATGTTCATGTCTTTCTTTCTTCAGATGTAAAGAAATTGTTTTTTGAGGGAAACATTTCAGTATTTTTCTCCATATAATGGACTGATATGGTGCCCCGATTTTGAACTTCCAAAATGCAGTTTAAATGTGGCTTCAAGCGATCCCAAATGTGGTTGTAAATGATCCAAGCCGAGGAAGAAGGGTATTTTCTAGCGTTACGATCGGTTATTTTAATAAAAATAATAAAATTTATATACTTTTAATGTCAAACACTCATCTTGTCTCTGCCTGAACTGTTTTTTTCCGTTGTTATTTCGAAAAATTCCCGTCTCATGTTCTCTCTCAACTTCAAAATCATCTTATATCGCTGTTTTACTTTTTTTTTTGTTAAGGGTGTTTGATCTTCTTTGCATGTTAACTTTGCAAAGACTGGGTCGGTACTTCTGCAGTGATGTAGGATGATTTTGAAATGATTTTTGAAGTTACGAATTATTTAGTTTTTCGACATATCCTAACTGTCTTGAGCCAGAATACACAGAGTTCAGGGAGAGCAAGACATGACAAGTGATGAGAATAGACTTTGAGATTAAAAAGTATTTCAATTGTATTTTTATTTTTTTTAAATAACCGATCGTTTCTTCCTCGGCTGGGATCGTTTGAAGCCGCATTTAAACTACATTTTGGACGTGCAAAATCGGGGCACCATATCAGTCCTTTATATGGAGAAAAATGCTGAAATGTTCCCTCAAAAAACAATTTCTTTATGACTGAAGAAAGAAAGACATGAACATCTTGGATGACAAGAGTGCGAGTACATTATCTGTACATTTTTGTTCTGGAAGTGGACTTCTCCTATAACACTCATCTGTGCAAACTGGTCCTAGATCAGTTATAAACAGCCATTTGTGGCAAGGTCTGCCTTCTAAAAGTGTGATCATTTACCACTGTTGGTCAGTTTTTGCAAGATGAGGGTGAGGGTTTCCCCATGCAGATTTCGCAACAGGATTCAAGTTGGTCACACGAATTTGCCACATTGAAAGTGGAAACCTGTTTGATTTGAAATAATGTTGTCAAAAGTACCAGTGTCAGTACCAGTCATTACTGAAATTTTAAAAATGTGGTGATACTATCATTTTGAGTGCAGTTGAGCGGATTCTTAAACACCTCTGATTGGCCATTGTGTGTGGTTGTTTTGTTTAGTGATAGTTGTCCCTTGTTTTCCTGAACAGTTAAACTGCCTGCTGTTCTTCAGAAAAATCCTTCAGGTCCCACATTTTTTTTTTTTTTTGTGTGTGTGTTTGGACCCTTTCCAACAATGACTGTATGATTTTTGAGATCCATCTTTTCACACTGAAGAGAACTGAGAGACTCTTGTGCAACTATTACAGAAGGTTCAAACACTCACTGATGCACAGTGCATTGAAGATCAGGGTAAATTTTATATTTAAAATATAAGTATAATATTTAGGCAAAATAAGAAAAATGTACACATTCGTTTCGTTCAAAAGTTTTCATCCCCACCTCTTAATGTATCGTGTTTTCTTCTGGAGCATCAGTGAGTGTTTGAACCTTCTGTAATAGTTGCATTTGAATCCCTCAGTTGTCCTCAGTGTGAAAAGATGGATCTCAAAATCATAGTCATTGTTGGAAAGGGTATAAATACACAAAAATGCTGGAAAACCAAAGAATTTTTTGGACCTCAAGGATTTTTCTGAAGAACAGCAGGCAGTTTAACTGTTCAGGATGAATGAGGGTCTCATGAACAACTATCACTAAGCAAAAAACAAAAAAATCATTCAGGTAACAACAGAATCAAGACTCAAGCATATGTAAACTTTTGTATGGGGTAATGTTTATAAATTCAACTAATATTTTCTCTTGTGGACTATATGTAAACATCTTACATGTGAAATATCTTATCTTATTCAAGTCAGTGCTAACTAAAAAATAACATGCATTTTGAATGATCTCTCTTATTTTGATAAAATAATTAATGTTTTACAGATTCTGCTAGGTGTATTTAAACCTTTGACTGTTTTTAACTGTATTTGCATGTGTGTTGAGCATGTGAACACAATGGCCAATCAGAGGTGTTTAAGAATCCGCTCAACAGCGCTCAAAATGTGCAGGAAATGCTGGTATTGTCACGTTTTTTTAAATTTCAGTAATGACGTTGTTTTTTTGACAGCACTAGTTTGAAAGTAACTTCCGTTATGCATCGCAACACTATTGACGGTAGAATATGATCTTTTTTTGCCTGCCAAATTTCACTAATGTTTCCGCACTTGTACAGAGCGGTTTGGTTTCCAATGATTTCCAAATAAATAATGATAGTAGTTAACATTAAAACAGCCAACTTAAATACTTTTTTTCTACTGTTTGTCAGATTAATAATATCCTTTTCCTTTTCCAGTACTATGAAATGTCCTACGGCCTCAACATCGAGATGCACAAACAGGTAAGATTGCTGGTTCCCTATGCTGATATCTTTTGATTTAGCAGTTTTACACCAATTACACTGAAGCCTATGTTCAAAAGTTAAGGTGAACACCTTAAAGGTTTAGTTCACACCAGAATAATAATTTCCTGATGATTTACTCACTCCCACGTCATCCAAGATGTTCATGTCTTTCTTCCTTCAGTCGAAAGGAAATGAATGTTTTTGAGGAAAACATTACAGGATTTTTCTCCATATAGTGGACTTCAATGGGGATCAATGGGTTGAAGGTCCAAATTGCAGTTTCAATGCTGCTTCAAAGGGTTTGACAGCAAAACTAGCAAAACAGTCTGTTTTCTAAAAAAATTGCTTAAATATATATGCTGGAAAGGTCATGTTTGACGAAGTCGGAAGTAGCCACCCAGTATTTGCAAAGCGAACGTGCAAAGTCAAACGCACTTTACAAAAAAAGGTTAAACGTTGGACGATTTTTATTTATTTATTTATTTTTGCCCTACCCCTACCTATTTTAACCAGAGTACACAAACGACTAACTTGGTAGTCATCGACATCATAGAGCTAGTGCAAGATGAGCAATTATGGTTAAAAAGTATATAGGTTTTATTAATTTTTTTTTTTTATTTTTTTTTTTTTTTAGAAAATAACCCATCGTTTCGCTAGATAAGACCCTTACACCTTGGCTGGGATTGTGTAGAGCCCTTTGAAGCTGCATTGAAACTCCAGTTTGAACCTTCAACCCGTTGATCACCATTGAAGTCCACTATATGGAGAAAAATTCTGGAATGTTTTCCTCGAAAAAACTTTATTTCTTTTCAGCTGAAGAAAGAAAGACATGAACATCTTGGATGACATGGGGGGCGGGGGGATAGTTCATCAGCGTTTACTCACGGTCATGTTGTTCTAAAACTGTACAAGTTTCTTTTTCCTGTTGAGCACAAAAGAAGATGCTTTGAAGAATTTTGGTTACTGATCTTCTATGAAAAATATCGTCTTTTGTGTTCAACAGAAGATCGAAACTCATGCAGGTTTGGAACGACATGAGCATGAGATTATGGTGACAGAATTTTTGTTTTTTTTGGATGAGCTGTCCTTTAAAATGTAATTCTATTTAGAGAGGTCAAAAATGATCAAGATTTTGCCTCGCATGCAGTTGCAAATCCACTTCCAGAACAAAAATTTACAGCTAATGTACTCACCCCCTTGTCATCCAAGATGTTCATGTCTTTCTTTCCTCAGCCATAAAGAAATTGTTTTTTGAGGAAAACATTTTAGCATTTTTCTCCATGTAATGGACTGATATGGTGCCCCGAGTTTGAACTTCCAAAATGCAGTTTAAATGCGGCTTCAAACGATCCCAAATGCAGTTGTAAACGATCCCAGCCGAGAAAGAAGGGTCTTATCTAGCGAAACGATCAGTTATTTTCATAAAAATAGTACAGTTTATATACTTTTTAATGTCAAACGCTCATCTTGTCTTACTCTGCCTGAACTGTTTTTGTTCCGGTTCATGACAGTTAGGTTATGTCAAAAAACTCCCATCTCATGTTCTCCCTCAACCTCAAAATCATCCTATATCACTGCTTTACCTTTTTTGTTAAGGGTGTTTGATCTTCTTTGCATGTTGACTTTGCAAAGACTGGGTCGGTACTTCTGCAGTGATGTAGGATGATTTTAAAATGATTTTTGAAGTTGAGGGAGAAAATACGATTGGAGTTTTTCGACATACCCTAACTGTCTTGAGCCAGAATACACAGAGTTCAGGGAGAGAAAGGCAAGATGAGCGTTTGAGATCGAAAAAGTATTTAAATTGTATAATTTTAATGAAAATAACCAAAGTTTCGCAAGATAAGACCCTTCTTCCTTGACTGGGATCTGCATTTGGGATCGTTTGAAGCCGCATTTAAACTGTATTTTGGAAGTTCAAACTCGGGGCACCATATCAGTCCATTATATGGAGAAAAAATCCTGAAATGTTTCCCTCAAAAAACAATTTCTTTACGACTGAAGAAGGAAAGACATGAACATCTCGGATGACAAGGGGGTGAGTACATTACCTGTAAATTTTTGTTCTGGAAGTGGACTTCTGCTTTAATTGTTTTATAATAAGCATTGCATGTTTTCTTTGAGATAAGAACCTTTCGAAGATTACCTAATTAAAAAATTGCACCAACCTGACTAAACAGCTAGTTAGTTCTTACGTGACTAGTTGACCATCGTGGCCTGTTTCTAGTCCTTTGCTGTGCATGCAAACACACTCAACAGTTTTAACGTGGGCTGCCAGCGAAGAGCCGGTGTGAGGAAAAAAAAAATAAAAAAAAATGCCTGTTCGGTGTCACGTCGTGATTTGTGCTGGAGAGTTTTATTATTCCTTTTATCTTTTGTAGGGTTCATAATTCAGATTCAATTATGCATGGATCTTTTTTTGCGTCCGTTTTATATAGTCGAAATCCTCTTAGGTCTGGCCCGTGGCACTTGTTTTAAAATTAATCTGCAAACAAACTAATTAGATCAACAAATAACTCGTCTGCAGCACACACACTCCCGCCGTTCCCCTCAAAAACATACACACACACACGCACACAGGAGTGTGTGTGATTGTCTAAAAGTAGCTAGCTGTGACTTTCTCGCTCTCCTTCCTCATAAATTGCGCCTGCTACTGCATCTGCATTTCCCGACCTTCCTCGCTCTGTCTCTCCCTTTCTCTCTCTCTCTCGTGCAGATGTCAGGTCAGTTTAAATTAGGTCAGCGCTCTCGGAGCGTCTGTTCTCTCCCTCCGTTTCAATTGCACTTCTTTTTTGACATGCTCTACGAATTCCCTTCTCTAATGTAACTCCTCCCCCCGCCTCCTCGTCTTTCTGCATCTCCCATCACTCTGTAATTTCCTTAACTGTGCCTTTCTACTAGCCTCTTTTTTTTTTTCTTCCGATTTCTCTTCTTTCGCTCCCTTCTTCTCGCCCTCCCCTTTTCCCAGCCTCCCTCACTCTCTCTCCTCTGAAGATGTCATTTTGTAGTTGCCGTTCCCTAACAAGAAATCATTGTGTTTCCCTGGGGAGGGCTGTGATGGATGGATGTAGAAGAGATGGGGGTGGGGGTCTATTCCTCCTTTCTGGAAAGTGTGGAGGGGAGGAGGGTCTTCGCACAGCCAGTAATTCCCTTTAAGGGATAGTGGACTCAAAAATTTAAATACTGTCAGAATTTAGTCACACAATCATATATTTTCACACAATAAGGCATTTTGAAGAATGTGCTGGTCGCTCTTTTACAGGCAGTTACAAAGAATGCCAAAAATGTGGAAAAGTGTCCTTAAAATGGTCATACGAGGATTGTTTTTGTATTATTGGCATATTATTTGATTAATATGGTAATCCTTTACAATAGGGTGTCATTTGTTAACAATGAGTAACAATGAATGAACAATGATCACCTTTATTACACTATTTATTAATCTTTTATTTATTGAGTCATTAATTATTAGTTCATGTTAGTTCACGGTGCGTTAACTAATGTTAGCCAACACAACTTGTGATTTTACGGTAATAATGCATTATAAATGCTGAAATTAACATTGACTAAGATTAATAAATGCAATAGAGGTGTTGTTCATTCTTAGTTCTTGTTAACTAATGAACCTTATTGTAAGTTGTTACCATAAATACTTGAAGTTATTTTCTGTTTTAAATGTGTTTTAATTAAAAGTTTTAATTTTTTTTTTTTTTAATCTTTATTTTCGTATTTATTTATTTGTTTGTTTGTTTCAGGCAAATTGGGACTTTTTGTAATTGAGATGACTGTGAAAAATGTCTGAAATTACCCTGAATTAATGCTGTCATTATAGTTTTTATTTATTAATTTATTTATTTTGTTTATTTCCCTTTTTTAAGTTATTTTAGTAATTTAAGTTAAAGTGAATGGTTCCTTGGTAACTATCTGATATAAAATTTAAAAGTTTGAAATTTAATTTTCGGTTATTTTTCTATTTCAAGTAACTATTATTTATTATTATTATTATTATTGTTGTTGTTGTTGTTGTTGTTGTTTTTTTTTTTTTTTTTTTTTTTTTTTTTGGTGCATTTTTATGTTTTAATTTCAATGTTTTTTTTGTTATTTCAACTAACATTATTATTATTATTATTATTATTATTATTATTATTATTATTACAGTTATTTTGTTTTTGTTTTTGGTTTGCTTTTGTAATATTTTATTTTCAGTTAATGTTTTTTTATTTCAAGTAACTTGTTGTTGCTGTTGTTATTTTATTTATTTATTTATTTATTCATTTATTTATTTATTTATTTATTTGTTTGCTTTGGTTTAGTTTGTTTTTGGTTTGTTTTTTGTTTTGGTAAGATTTGATTTGGTTTATTTTGGTTTGCTTTTTATATTTTCAGTTAATGTTTATTTTAATTCAAGTTACTACTACTACTACTACTACTACTACTAATTATTATTATTATTATTATTATTATTATTATTATTATTATTATTATTATTATTATTATTATTAAAATTTAAGTCTCATACGGTCAGATTATTTTATTTTTTATTTATTTTTTGTTAAAGATACTATTATTGTGTTCAATATTTTGAATTAGCTTTTAATTTTAGTTTACATTTTTAATGTTTTTGTTAGGTTTTTAAAAATGTTCTTTAGATATTTAAAATAATTTTTTAGTAATTTTTAGTTATGTGTATGTATATATGTGTGTGTGTGTGTATATGTATATATGTATGAGAAATAGTAAGAAAGAAAAGAAAAGTGTTATTTAGGTATAAAATATTTATATGTAAGATTTAATTATAGAAATAAAAATGTAATTATTATTAATATTACAGATATTATTATACTATACATATATACATGTATGTGTATGTATTTATATATACATTATAAATATACACAGTACTCGCACATATATTATGTAAACAGATTTTTATTTTGGATTGGATTAATCACAATTAACAGCCCTGTTTTCATTATTTTTATGGTGTTTTTGTGTCCTTTTGAAGCTCAGAAACTCCCGTCCCCATTCATTATAACTGCATGGAAAAAAAACGATTAACACAGTCTTCAAAATATCTTTAGTTTCACAGAAAAAATACAGGTTTGATACAACATTAAAGTCACTAATTTGTGAGTGTACTGTCCCTTTAAGAAAAAAATCATGATGAACACGGATATAACAATGTTAGTTTATACCTGTTGGCAAAATAAACAGCCGTGGGGAGGGTTGCCCTCAGCTTGGAGGAGCTCTTGTTTGGGCCGTTGGTAAATGATTATAATAGTCTTAGCATGACAACCCCCAGCACTGCCTCAAAAGACACAGCAGCTCAAAGGGGCAAGACCGGTGTGACCTGCTCACAGGAGGAGGCGTCACTCCTCTCGGCTGGACCGGAGCAGCAGATGCTGGGCATGAATATTTCAGGCATCCCCTCTCCTTGCTGCGCAACAATTAGCATGAACCAGATGTGGAGGGCTAAAATATTTACTAGCTGTGTGAGCAGAGGTAGCAGGTTACACACCCTTGCGACATCTCGTGTGATGGATATGTTTCGGTGGACAGGATTGTATTTTTTTTGTTACTATTGCTGAAGCATTTCGGTTAGCACTGTTTTGTTTAGTCTCAGCCTCGTGCTCAAGGAGTGTATACGGGCCACTTGATACTTCGTGCAAAAAAAAAAAAAAAAAAAAAAAAAGCCTCTACTTGGCTTCTTTGGCTTTATGAGGCAAAATGTGCACTGTGGCATCAAACAATTCAGTAAATTTGTTCATTGGTCACATTATGTCAGTCAAACAGTGTCTGAGTGTATGGTTTAGTGTCAGTCATTGAAGTGTTTTGATGCCTTAATTATAGTAGTTGTGTCATCTGAACAAATGTAATAGTACTACTACTAATAATGAATTAACGCAGTAATATTTTAATTATTTTTTTTATTGTTGGCAGTAAGTTTGTTTTTTAGTAGTAGTAGTAGTAGTAATAGCTTAGATGCAATTAATAATAATTCTAATTATAATATAATATAATACAATATAATAACATTATTATTATGTAGTTGTTATACATTACAGTACATTCACACAGGGCGTCGTCATCGACGCTTGACAGAGGGCGTGGCTGAAGCGTGCTAAACAGCCAATAAAATTACTTTGCTGGTGTTGCATGGACATGGTTGCCTAACGTCTGCACTACTATATTTGCATAAGGCGATCTGATTAGCTGACGCCTGCATTGCCACTTGGAAAAGTTGAAAAGTTTTTAACTTCTGCCTTGAGTAACGCCAGTGACACGACAAAACGACCTCAGCAATGCTTGACATCACTCCATTCAAAGTAAATGAAGCATTGACGCTGACGCCCTGTGTGAATCCACATTAGTCTAATTGTATAATAATAAAAAATTTAATTTAATAACAGTAATATAATATAAATTAAATAATAAATAAATATTATTATAATGTAGTAGTAGTAGTAGTAGTAGTAGGTTTATTACTAATAATTATTCTAGTAGTAGTTATACATTAGCCTAAAATAAACTTAATTTAATAATAATATAAATCAAATAATAAATAAATATTATAATAAAAAATTAGTAGTAGTAGTTGCAGTAGGTTTATTACTAATAATTATTCTGAATGTGAAACTACTGTAAGTACTACTACTAACCACCACTATACATTAGTTTAAATTAATAATAAAAATAACAATAATAATAATAATAATAATATAATCATCATCATCATCATCACATTCACAACAATAATAATAATAATAATCATTTAGTAGTAACAATAATTTGTTGTTGTTGGTTTGTTAATACTATCATTAATATTATGAATAAAATATTATTCTAACATTTATTAGTAGTAGTATTTGTAGTAGTTTATTATTTAGTAGTGTTAGCAGCGTTACATATTCTGAATGCATATGAATGCAATGTACTACTACTAATACTAAGAATAATAGGCATTGTTGTACATTAGAAGCATATTAATGATCATTGTCATCAACATAATAATCATAATAGCAGTGATGATGATGATAATAATAATAATAATAATAATAATAATAATAATAATAGTGATTGTTTATTATTATTTTTATTATTATTATTTTATTTTATTTTATTTTTAATACTATGTATAAAATAAAATATTTTTCTAACGTTTATTTATTAGTAGTATTACTTGTAGCATTTTATTATTATTTAGTTATTACATGTATTATTCTGAATACATAACAAGTGTTAGTACTACTACTGATACAAAGAATAATAGGAATGGTCGTACATTAGATGCATACATTAGATGCATACTACTACTGTTAATAATAACAATGAATAATATGCATTAATATTTTTGTTATTATTATCAAAAAAAAATGCCAAATTAGGGTTTAAAAAGGTCATTTAACATGTCAAAAATGTACATTTTGTATTAAATGAAATCTATTTTTGCTTTCTTCCTGCCTCTCGCTCTCCATATCTGTGCAGACGGAGATCGCCAAACGGCTGAACGTGATTTGTGCCCAGCTCATTCCATTCCTGTCACAGGAGGTGAGATGAGACCAACACGCACTCAGTCCCACAGCTACACATCATGAGACTCACACATGCCACATTGCGTTCAGACGTTCCGTGATTGATCATTCACTCACTTGTGCTCACACACACACACACACACACACACACAAAATATCGCTCTCTGTTTCTCACACGCACACAATCACACTCTTTTCTCTCTTCCTCTCATATTTCCTCACGTTCTCACATAGTCTCTCGTTCAGATGCCTCTGGGAAGCCTATTGTTATTCTTGTAAACCCACTTCCACAAAAACGCTTACGGTTTGCCCAAAGCTTTTCCTGACAGAAGAAAAACAACTTCCCCCTCCTGTTTTAAGTCTGTGTATTCATACAAAATACAGCCCTGTGTGTGTGTGTGTGTGAGCGCACACGCTCCAGAAAATGAAAATCTCGCAGTACACAAAGACACACTAGGGTGGCCATCTGCCTTGTTTTGTTGCTTGTTGTTTGTTTATCATTGACGGCCATTTTTTTGACCTCCGTCCACAGCACCAGCAGCAGGTGGTCCAGGCCATGGAGCGCGCCAAACAGGTGACTATGGGGGAGTTGAATGCGTCGATAGGGGTACGTGGACTCCCCCCTCTGCCTCCCACAGTGTGTACTTCCATCTTTTCATCCTTTTTATTTAACACTTTCTTCTTGAGTTGTCATTGCTGTGTTCTTTTTTTTTGGATTAAGTTTGGTTATGTTAGAAAGCGTGTGAAGTAACACTTTTATAACTAGGCTATGGATGTGCAAAACTCCATATTTTCTAAATTGACTCGCCATTTGGCTAAAAACTAGTCGACTTATCTTTGTTGAAGATACGTGATATAACTGGGGTTTTCCAGACCACAGTTGGATACATTTTTAGGGGGTGTTAACGTAAAACACTGGATGATGTTGTTGCGAATCTGTCGCCTGCATGTCATACCAAATCCATATGCTGTTATTTTCCTCTTGGAACACAAAAAGAGACGTTTTTGCAGATTCTTTGTACTGTACTTTTCCATACAATGATAAAAACCAGACAGATACAGGAGGAGTCTGCATCTCTTTTGCCTCCCCTGAGCCCATTGAATTTTAACAGACTGCCTAAAGCATGCAGTGAATTTAGTGGGGGGTAATTGAGAATGAATGGGGGAAAGTCATGTGAGAGGAGGCAATGCGTCCATCGTGATGTGATTGGATATGACTGGTTATGACCTGCTCTGATTGGTTCATGTGGTAAATCCCGCCTTTTGTGTTTGTGTGCGTTTGCGTTCGCGAATCGGTCTGAATTAACAATATAATGGCGTTAATGGGAAGACTCATTTAAAACGGTAAGTAAACAACTCACACACTTATAACCACGTTACGACAAAATAAGACTTGAAATGGCATGAAAACATGATCTTTGGGAGTTTTAACTGAATAATCAGCTTGGTAAAATTTAAAATAAATCTGTGTCTGTGACTAATAGACCAATTCGGTGTTTGCAAACTTTTTTTTTTTGTGGGCAGAGCCTATCTGGTGGCAGAAAATGACAGTTTTCAAGTGGCAGTCTATGAGTTTGAGTCTGAGTTTATATCTGACTTTATTCTCCCAATTCTGAGATTATATCTCACAATTCTGATAAGAAAAATCAACTCGTCATTCTTTGAGTTTATATCCCACACTTCTGGCTTTTTTTCCCCTCAGAATGAACAAACTCACTGTTGTTGAGTTAAATCGAGTTATAAAGTCCAAAATGCACGCTATAAACTTGCATTTGCGAGGAAAAAAATTCTGAATTGTGAGAAAATAGTAGTAGTATTTCATGCTGTAACTGTAGGGTTAATATAATATGTTCCCTATAAACTGCTTATGTGGATCTATTGGTTGAATCAAATTTATGCTTTTAAAGTAGAGTAATCATAGCAGGTTTCATCAATAGTCTGTCCATTTAAACGTCTGCGTTTAGCTACAGATGGCGTCTTTTGACCACAGTGTTCTATAAAAATGATTTGCGTTCTGATTCTGACAACGGATATTTGCAGTTTCACTCCACATTACTACCACAATGCATGCACAGCTGCAAGTGACATCTGTGACGTCAACTCTGTGTGGCCAAGTCCGCGGTTTTCCTGCTCAATTGGGCTACTTTAACGCTGTTGCTGCAGGTTGTTTTTCATGTCTGCGGGTTGAAGCGACCGCAAAAAGGTGATATTTATTCCCTGGAATGTGAATTTTACCAGGGGAACCCCGTCAAAAAAATGTGTTTTACCACAACAAATGTGAATTTTAACAGTTTTGAGTAACGGGTTTTGTTGTAAAAACCTGGCAACCCTGCATATACTTCAAATTGGTCTATATTTGCTGAGCTTTGATGACTGACTAATTTGAAAAATTAAAAAATAGTTAAACGCCAACTATTAGAAAGAATTACTGGTCATAAGTTTACAAATGAAATATATTGTTTAAATAGTCACTGCCTTTAGTCACTTATTTTGGAATAAATGTAAAATTCTTAAAAACACAAACTTGATCAGATTCCTACTTGGCTTTAATAAATAGAATATTGATTACATTGTTAATGTAAAAATATATAATAGTTTTTTTTTTTTTTTTTTTCTTCTAAAAGTGTAAGTAATGTTTATTAACCAAGAAAATGTGACTGGGACATGAATTTACATTTTGATTTAAAAAAAAAAAAAAAAAAAAAGAGTGAATAAAAATTGTAAATTACGCTTTAGGGAGTCTGTTAAAACTTAATGGGCTGAGGGTAGGCTTCATTCCTCTGGAATCATTTTTGAGCTTAGATTTTAATAGCAGATGGCGCTTTAATTTAGCTTTTTATCCGCACACTCAAATGCTCATTAAGAAGAGTGCTGAAGAGAGCTTGTACATTCGGCTGAAATGCGATGCATTCGGAAAATCCTAGAATCGATGCTGAATCATTTCTCGATTTGCGATGTATTGATTTATTTTCCCAAAGAAATAGAAAGAAGAGGACGGTGGAAATTTCTTCTTTCGTGTTCTGCAAAAAATAACAGCATACAGTTTTGGAACAACAAATTTTTGACAATTTTTGTCTTTAGCACCCCCTAGCATGAGGTGAGAGTGGAGGCTCAGAATAGTTGAGTGTGTGTCTGGCCGCCAGTTGACATCCCACTTGGTGTTAGACATTTATAATTCTTCACATATCATTTGCCATATTTTTATTCACTTTGGTTGTGTTTTGATTTCTCACATGGCCGTCATCAGCTTCAGCTCTGATTTTAATTTTATTTTGGGGTGATCATTAGTGAATGCTGCAGCACTGCTGCTCCCCGAACCCATCCGTTAGAGCAGGTCGACTCCAGTGCGACGGGCTCCCTCGCTGCCGGTACACTGGGAACGAGTCATGAATGCATTCCCTTTGTAACTCTGGTGCAGATCCAAGTCTTAACTGTGTTGTTTTTTTTTGTTTTGTTTTTTTTCCCCTCTGTCTCTCTCTCTCTCTCTCTCTCTCTTTCTCTCTCCCTTTTGTCTCATCTCTCTCTCTCCTCCTCCTCATGCTCTTTTCATTTCCTCTGGCTATCTGTTTCTTCACTCCACTTCCATCTCGGCCTCTGTGTCACTCTCTTTTATCTCCCACACTCCCTTCATCTTTTTTTTTCTCTCCTCTCTATCTGACCTCCTCCCTCTCTTCATCCCTCCATCGTCCTCTTCCTCTCGTTCCCTCTAGCAACAGCTGCAGGCTCAGCACCTTTCCCAGCATGCTGCCCAGGGGCTGCCCATGGCCCCTCACCCCTCCGGTCTCCCTCACCCGGGACTGGCTCTGGGGGGCGGCTCTGGGCTGCTGGCCCTGTCCGGGGCCCTCGGGGCCCAGCTGGCCTCTAAAGACGAGCGAGCCCATTTGGAGGCCGTGGCGGCAGCTGCCGCAGCCGAACACCACAGAGGTATAACAAATAAAATCATAATGACAGATCACTTGACTGGGACAGAACTAACAAGTGCAGTTGTAATGGTAGGATACTGACAAATGTATAATCAGATTGATCTTTCTTAAAGGGATAGTTCAACCAAAAGTGAAAATTCTGTCATCAATTGCTCACCCTCACGTCGTTCCAAACCCGTAGGACCTTCGATCATCTTCATAACACAAATTAAGATATTTTTGACGAAATCCGAGGGCTTTATGACCCTGCATAGACCGCAACACAACTGATACGTTCAAGACCCAGAAAGGTAGTAAGGACATCATTAAAATAGTCCATGTGACATCAGTGGTTCAACTGTAATGTTATGAAGCTATAAGAATACCTTTTGTGCACAAAAAACCCCCAAGAATGACTACTACATTCTTTACTTCTTCTCTTCTGTGTCAGTGTCTGCTGCACGTTCGTAAGAGTACCTTGACGCATGCGTCAAAAACTGACACGGATAAGAAATTGTTGAATAAAGTCATTAAAATAGTCCATGTGACATCAGTGGTTCAACCGTAATGTTATGAAGCTGCAAGAATACTTTTTGTGTGCAAATAAAACAAAAATAACGACTTTTTTCAACAGTTTCTTCTCTTTTGTGTCAGTCTCTGCTGCGCGTTCAGGAGAGTAGCTTGACGCATGCGTCAAAAACTGACGCGAAAGAGAAGAAATTTTTGAATAAAGTTGTTAAAATAGTCCATGTGACATCAGTGGTTCAACCGTAATGTTATGAAGCTCCAAGAATACTTTTGGTGCACAAAGAAAACAAAAATAATGATTTTATTCAACAATTTCCTCTTTTCCGTGTCAGTCTCTGCCATGTGTTCATGAGATTAGCTCGGCGCATGCGTCAAAAACTGACATGGAAGAGAAGAAACTGTTGAATAAAGTCATTAAAATAGTTCATGTGACATCAGTGGTTCAACCATAATGTTAAGAAGCTACAAGAATACTTTTTCTGCGCAAAGAAAACAAAAGTAACAACTTTATTCAACAATTTCTTCTCTTCCGTGTCAGTTTTCGACGTATGCGTCACGATACTACTTTTCTGGGCCTTGAACGTGGTAGTTGTGTTGCTGTCTATGCAGGGTCAGAAAGCTCTCAGATTTCATCAAAAATATCTTAGTTTGTGTTCTGAAGATGAACGAAGGTCTTACGAGTTTGGAATGACAATAAGGTGAATAATTAATGACAGAAATTTCATTTTTGGGTGAACTTGCCCTTTAATGTCTCACTCTTTCTTTTCAAATTTGTAGATTAATTAGTACATACAGGTAGTGTTCAATTTTAGTATATTACTCTTTAGGGCTAGTAATGATTTTTCTAAAAAAAAAAAAAAGATAACAGCAACTTCAAAATTCCATTTAAAAAAAAAAATGCTGTGTTTTTATGGTTGCACAATTTGGCCAAAAATGTGAGCATTTTTGACAATTTTGCTACGTAGTAGTAGTAATAATAATAGTAGTAGTAGTAAATTAGTAGTAATATTAATGATTATTAATTATAAAATAAGAGGGATATTAGTAATGTAATATTTTACTGAAAAATTAAAAATTGTATTTAAGAAAAATCATATATTTTACTGTCCAGCTGTAAAATTACAATAGAGTAGCTGGTGTTTAAAAGCAGTGTCGCTTTTTTGATGATGGCGTTAAGCCATATCACGATTTTGGTTTAATTTCGATAAATCATGTGTATTTATTACTCATCCCATGATGTTTGCGTTCCGAACTTGATTGACAACTCAAATCGTGAGACTTGATGGGGAATCGTTTTCCAAAATTTTTTGAAGTGATCAGACTATAGTTAATAGCGACATTTCAGTGCGATATTGTATAAAATCAGCTTTTTGTTGGTCAGTTTGGCAAATCCACCAACTCAAACATAAGGGAATTTTGCGTGAGGAATCATTTTTTGTGCTCGCATGAAGATTCCGCCAAAATTTGCCAAGCAACAATACATGTGACCGCGCTTTAACAATTTAGACTTGGCAAATGATAAACAAGGTAAAAAAAAAGAAATCCGAAAAAGAAATCCGAGTTACAGCTATAGATTAAAATGTGATTGACCAGACTTGAGTGTTCACCTAGCAACAGCATTGCACTAATCACATTTCCTTTATAAGACTTAAACTCTACCCTGAAATGTTGACCAGTTCATCTTTGAAGTCAATCAGCTCATATATGTGACCCTGGACCACAAAACCAGTCTTGCGTAGCACGGGTATATTGTAGCAATAGCCAAAAATACATTGTGTGGGTCAAAATTTTCATTAGGATATTAAGTAAACATCATGTCTCATGAAGATATTTTGTATATTTCCTACTTTGAATATATCAAAACTTAATTTTTGATTGGTAAGAACTTCATTTGGACAACTTTTTAGGTGATTTTCAACCATATTCATTCATATTCTATCCTAACAAACCATACATCAATGGAAAGCTTATTTATTCTGCTTTCAGATAATGTCTAAATCTCCGTTATGACTGGTTTTGTGGTCCATTTTCACGTATTTATTCAATGAAACATGAAAGTGAGAACTGAAGGGATATGCTTTTGTTATTATTAGCAGTGGACTAATTGTTTTGTCTGTCGGAAGGGTGAGTTTTGTCTAACCGTCATAGTCACATTGTTTGTTTTTTGCTTTGTTTTGACTGGCCGCGGGGACGTTTACCTGCCCTTCCCATGATCCCCATAGACCGTGAACCTGGACCAGTGAGTATCAGTAGTATCCTTTCGTTTTCTCTCTCTCTCTGTCTCTTTCTAGTTGAGTTCCTCTCAGTGCAGACTGCCATGCATTAGGCGTCTCTATTGCCTGTGGGTCCAGCGGTTATGGAGCTGATTTGATTTATCCCTCGTCTCCTACATCATTATCTCTTTCTTCTTGCTCGCACACACTCTCACACACATCCTCTGTCTCTCACTCCGCCGTTCTTTCATTTTCTCATCTTTCTCTTCCTCTCCTAGAGTTCACTCTCAAACGGAGACAAAGGCAGGCCTTCAGACTACCTCAGCAACGGAAAAAAGAGAAAAGCAGATGAGAAGGAGTTTATGACCGACTACGTAAGTGTTAAATCTGCGTCGTTCTTTTATGAATCATCCACATGATCTTTATTTGATTCAAGCACATGTAGGGAACAAATAAAGAGTCGCATTTTCTCTTTCAGGGCAGTGACGCGGAAAAGAGCGATGACAATTTGGTCGTCGATGAGGTCGGTTTGCGTTAAAAACAAACGAACAAAGCCGGCTATGTTTTTCCCTGATTAATCCGACATGTGCATTGCATTTCCTCAGGACCCTTCTTCTCCAAGGAGTGTGCAGTCGTACTCCTCCAGAGAGAACGGATTAGATAAACTCCCTCCTTCCCGTAAGGAGCCTCTGCCCCAGGCCAGTCCGACCTCGCTGGCTTCCTCCAGCAGTGCTGCTTCCCCTTCACGCAGCAAGGAGCCTCCACCGGTGCGTACTCGAAAACATACGCATGTTCACTTAATGTTAAAAAATTGTTTTCCCTCCCCCCAAATTCAAGTCTAAAGTCACAATTTCCTCAATCCCTCACCTTGCTTTTGCTCTGTGTCTCTTAAAAGTTGAGTTTAACAATCGCTGCATCTTTTTCTCGGTTGTTTTCTTTGGCTGTATATCTTGCTTGAATAATTAATGTGTTTGAATGCATTCCCTAACCTTGCAGAGAGAGAAGTCCAGCACTCCAGGGATGAAACCTGGTACCCCCATGTCCCAAGAGTCGTCCACACCAGGTCCAAGCGTTCCGCCACAGTTTCGCCCCGTTCCTGGAAAGCCTGGCGTTGACCCTCTTGGTAATATCTTGATTAGTCCAAGATTTTAGTGAGTGAATTTGTAGAGTGTTTCATTCAACCAGGTTTGAATGGCTTTATTTAGGGTTGATGGCTAGTCAGCCAGCAGAGGGCAGTAGTGGTCTTCCTGTTTCTGAAAGGACGTCTTGTTTTAATTGTATCATCTTGCTGAGCTTGGGTCCTTGGAGGCTGTGTAATTGTTTTAGCATTCTCCAGAATGATATTAATGGGTCACTGACATGACACAGTTTTTTTTTTTGTCATGAGCTTTTAATTTATTCTAAAATTAAAAATGCAATTCGTACATACAGTGACTTGAATGCAGCTTCTACGATGCGCATGTTTTTAATTTCTGAATTAAAATTAATTTTAATATTTTTGAGGGCATAAGTCAGAAATGTAAGTGTAGTCCAGCTGTCTTGATATCATAAAGACGAAAAAGAAGTTAAATAAAAGGATGCAGCTCTGAGTAACCTTAAGAGGTTCGGCATAATCTTTTATTATTAATATTTTTCGAAAAACAACAACTTTAGTTTGGAATAATCTCATTATTTCTCCAAAAAAAAAAAAAAGTTTGCTATAATCTTATCAAAAAAAGGCAGTTTGGCCTTTTATGTATTTATTTGTTTATTTAACATCAAATTTAGGTTAAAATAATCTCATTATTTTTCAAAACCAAAAATGGCAGTTTGGCATAATCATCTATTATTATTTTTAATTTTTTTATTAAAAAAAAAAAAAACAACTTTAGGTTGGAACGATTTCATTACTTAAAAAAAATGGCAGTTTGTCGTAATCATTTATTATTATTGTAGTAGTAGTAGTAGTAGTAGTAGTAGTAGTAGTAGTATCTTATCTATCTATCTGTCTATCTATCTATCTATCTACCTATCTACCTATCTGTCTATCTACCTATCTACCTATCAACAACTTTAGGTTAAAATAATCTTATTTTTCAAAACAAAAAATTGCAGTTTGGCATAATCATTTATTATATATGAATATTACATTATTATTTATTTGTTTATTTTTAAAACATCGACTTTTTTTTTTTTTTTAATTAATCAATTTATTTTTTTATTCATTTTTTTTTTTTTAATTGTTGTTGGGTGGTTTTGGAATAACCAAACTCTTTTTTTTTCCAAAAATAAAAAATTTGCCATAATCTTATAAAAAAATATATATAGCAGTTACAAAAAGGCATTTAGTACTTTTATTATAATTTCTTATCATTTCTTTAAAAACAAGCAGTTTTAGTAAAATGTCAATGAATTTAATAAAAATCAAAGAAATGCAATAAGATGAAAAATATATTTAAAAACATCTTTGCAAAATAACTTTATACTAATCCTGCATTATAAAAAAAGCTTTTTCGGTCACATTGTCAATAAAATATTGCTTATTTATAATATGCTTCAGCACTGAGAAAGAAACTTGCCTGTCTGTTTTGTCTGTCTATTTCTTAAAGGGATAGTTCACCCAAAAAAGAAAATTCATTAATGCAGTCATTAATTGCTTACCCTCAAACCTGTAAGACCTTCGTTCATCTTCATTAACCTCTATTTCTGGATTTCTTAGCTTTAGGTCTGAGGAATCCATTAGCAGTGCAGGGTGCATACCCCCCTGGTGCGTTTGGCCTTCCACCCCCGGGAGTTAATGGCGAGTTGGCTGGAGCCGCAGGATACGGTGCCGGTCTCCACCTAGTCTCCCCTCAGATGAACGGCTCGGCTGCTGCCGCTGCCGCCGCTGCTGCAGCTGCCGCTGGATACGGACGCTCACCTGTGGTGAGAGGAAAAAACAGAGGCTGTTAATTTTCCCCTGTGCCTTTATGATTTAATCTAATTTCTAGCTTTTTTGCTTTCAAAGGTGGGCTATGAATCTCCTCACCCTCATATGAGGGTACCAGGATTACCTGCTAGCCTGCAGTCGGCAGCTTCTGGAAAACCGTAAGTTTCCAATTCCAGTTCTGTTCTGAAATCTCCAACTCAAATGTCGTTAGTCAAATCTAAATGTTAATTATACATCTTTCAGGGCTTACTCGTTCCACGTGAGCGCAGATGGTCAAATGCAGCCGGTGCCCTTTCCTCCTGACGCCCTCCTCGGCCCTGGCATCCCACGTCACGCCCGTCAGATCCACACCCTCAGTCATGGAGAGGTGGTGTGCGCGGTGACCATCAGCACCTCCACACGTCACGTCTACACCGGCGGGAAAGGCTGCGTCAAAGTGTGGGACATCAGCCAACCGGGCAGCAAGAGCCCGATGGCCCAACTGGACTGTTTGGTGAGATCTGCGTCATGTTAAACTCTACTTGTAGTTGGTACTTGCCATCCTAGTACTCACTAAATCAAAATTTACACTTTTGTCCAATCAGAATCGAGACAACTATATCCGCTCATGCAAGCTCCTTCCAGATGGGCGGACCTTAATAGTCGGGGGCGAGGCCAGCACACTGTCAATCTGGGACTTGGCCACGCCCACTCCACGCATCAAGGCCGAATTGACGTCCTCGGCTCCGGCCTGCTACGCTCTGGCCATCAGTCCTGATAACAAGGTCTGCTTCTCCTGCTGCAGTGATGGGAACATCGTGGTCTGGGATCTGCACAACCAAACGCTCGTCAGGTATGTACGGACTCCTGCTCTTGAGATACAGTGCCTTGCAGTGCCTTGTTTTGTGTCGCTGCTTTGTTAAACTGCATTAAATTACTTTTTTTTCACATCAGTCTTCACTCCATACACCATTGCAAAGCAATAAAAGATGTTTTTTAACATCTTTGCAAATTTCTTAAAAATAAAAAAACTTCCGTTGCATAAGTATTCATACCCTTATTTCAGACAGTTGAAAATTAGCTCAGGAGCATTCATATTGTTTGTAGATGTTACTACACGTTTAGTAAAGTTGACATAGTTGACCTGTAGCAAATTCAATTGATTGGGTATGATTTGGAAAGGCACACACATCTTAAT
Organism: Cirrhinus mrigala; assembly: GCA_036247105.1. Classification (NCBI taxonomy): domain Eukaryota; kingdom Metazoa; phylum Chordata; class Actinopteri; order Cypriniformes; family Cyprinidae; genus Cirrhinus; species Cirrhinus mrigala. Next base: position 18,863,743 of record CM070028.1, on the reverse strand, counting down.
AAAAGGTGTAACAGGTGAAAATGCATGTCAGAGCAAAAACCAAGCCCTGAGGGGAAAAAAAAACTGCCTGTAGAGCTCAGAAACAGCATTGCATTCATGTAGTCTGTTACCCTAAATGGAAGAAGTTTGAAACAGCCAGGACTCTTCATAGAATTGGCCTCCTGGCCAAATTGAGCAATTGCTGGAGAAAGGCTTTGTTTAGAGTGGTGAACAAGTAGCTAATAGTCACTCTACCTGAGCTCCATGATCATATGTTGAGATAGGAGAAACCTACAGAAGGACAAACATCACTGCAACGCTCCACCAATCTGTGCTTTATGGCAGTGTGGCAAGACTCAATCCTCTCCTCAGTGAAGACGTGTGAAAACACACTTAGAATTTGCAAAACAGCACCTAAAGGATTCTCTAGTCTGATGAACCTCAATTCCAAGCATCATGTTTGAAAGAAACCAGGCACTGCTCATCACCTGCAGAGTACCATCCCAACAGTAAAGTGTGCTGGTAGCTGTTTTTTCAGCGGCAGGGACTGAGGAACTCGTCAGAGTAGAAGAAAAGCTCAGCGCACCAAAATTTTAAGATGGTCTTAATGAAAACCCAGTTCAGAGTATTCAGAACCTCAGACTGGGCAGAAGGTTCACCTTCAAACAGGACAATGAATCTAAGCACACCGCAAGAGTGGCTTATAGACACCTCTGTGAATGTAGTTGAGTGGTCCAGCCAGAGCCTGGGCTTGAAGCCAATCAAATATTTCTGGAGAAACCTGAAAATGTTTGCCAGCTCCCTTCGCGGCGGACAGAGCTTGAGAGGTGAAGAGGTGAGAAGTAAAATGGCAGATAATTGGCAAATGCTGATGTGCAAAGCTTGTTGCATTATAACCAGAAAGACTTGAGGCTGTAAATGTGCTTCAACCACCCTGGTAGTACACGTACATATCGGAGACGTCTATTTTACATCTGCAAGACGTTTTTTTTTTTTTTTTTTTTTTTTTTTTTTTTTAAAAGAGCGTTTGCTCATCTGCAGTAGTCTGCAATACGTTTCCTATCAGATGTCAAATAGACGTCTATTAGATGTCATTAAGATGTTCATGATTTAGAATGTATGTAAAACTGACATCTTGCAGACGTCTGTCAGATGTTTGTACACAGCAGATGCTTTGCAGATCAAGTGATCTTTAACCGACATCTTACAGACGTTCGTGCTATCTGGGTAGGTACTGAGTTAAGGGTATGAATACTTATGCAATGTACTTATTTCAGTTTTTTTATTTTTAATAGATTTACAAAGTTGTGATAATTCTGTTTGTGCTTTGTCATTATGGAGTATGGAGTGTAGATTGATGTGGGAAAGAAAGTAATTTAAAGCAGTTTAACATAAAGCAGCAACATAAAACGTGAAAAAAAGAAGGGGTGTGAATACTTTTGCAAGGCACTATAGACAATGTTCTCCTTCCTGAAGTCATGTGATGTCTTTGTGTCGCTCTATAGGCAGTTCCAAGGTCACACGGATGGAGCCAGTTGTATTGATATTTCCAACGACGGGACCAAACTGTGGACGGGAGGTCTGGACAATACAGTACGCTGCTGGGACCTGAGAGAGGGCCGACAGCTGCAGCAACATGACTTCACCTCACAGGTACTGAACATCTGAGGTGTTTTCATGCATCTCTGGCTTCTTCCACGTTTTAGGATAAATTCGAAAATGCATCTTTTTCTTTTGTTGTTTTGGCCTTCTATCCACATTGAGATTTTAATGTTCTTAACATGAAGTGATGTGTTTGTGAACGCAGATCTTTTCTCTGGGTTACTGTCCCACGGGAGAGTGGCTTGCGGTGGGAATGGAGAGCAGTAATGTGGAAGTGCTGCATGTTTCGAAACCAGACAAATACCAGTTGCACCTTCACGAAAGCTGCGTTCTCTCGCTCAAGTTTGCCTACTGTGGTACGTTTCAGAAAACAATCATTTAGGGTTGATCATTATGGAAACGTAGCTGTTTAAATAGACTGTCTAAAATTTTACTTTGAACTTTTGCAGGTAAATGGTTCGTAAGCACAGGCAAAGATAATCTACTGAATGCATGGCGAACTCCATATGGATCAAGTATATTCCAGGTATTTCATAGTGTTTGGATGGATAATAGTGACTGTTGATTATAAATACTGTAGTGTTGAGTAATGAACTAAAGTGATGACTAGTGATGCTATTAACCTAAATACTTTAAGGGGATAGTTCACCCAAAAGTAAAAATTTACTTGCACTCAAGTCATCCTAGGTGTATATGACTTTCTTCTTTCATACGAATACAAATAGAGTATATTAAAAAATGCCGTGGCTCTTCCAAGCTTTATAATGCCTGATAATTTAAATGGCATTTTGATGGAGACCTCATCACAGTGTCAAAAATGAATGTTCCAACTTTTTCTATTTGTTTTATTTATCTGGATACATAAGACAAACACATTTGATTACTGATATAACACCTGAATGAACTCACTAATTTTTTTTTGTCTCTAGTCAAAGGAATCGTCGTCCGTCCTCAGCTGTGACATTTCCCCTGACGACCAGTTCATTGTCACTGGCTCAGGAGATAAGAAGGCTACTGTGTATGAAGTCATTTACTAAACTGAATGTGTTTTGGAACATCGTTCATAAAACTGATTGGACGGAGACCAGATTCATCATTAATTTGCCTTGGACTTGGGAGACAAAAGGTGTGGCATGGATGTGAATATGGACTCTGAGACAGCGGTACGGCTGTACTTTTCGACTCCAGGATCGGATGGTGGATCTTCAGAACTGACCTTGTTGTTTTTTTAATGCTGTGAGGAAAGCTGGTAGTCTAGCTTCAAAAACATGGATTTTCTCCAAAGACCTCCTCTTTTCTTCTTCTATCTTTCTTTCTTTTTTTTTTTTTTAAACAAGATGAAACCTCTGTAGTGAATATAATAGTAAAAGAAATCTTATTTTTTTAGCCTTCGGAATTTTCACGGAAATGGACGATTATGGAGCCGCAGTGTATGAATGAATTATGACGAGACCTAAAGGACTGGCCTATGACTTCTTCATCGATCGTTTTCTTAAAAGCTGATCTGATCTCGGCTCTGTGTTATGATTGTATGGATGATGTATAAGATCATGGACTATGATGTAGGACAACAAGGCTCTGGATTTTAGTGTTTCATTGACTTCAGGGAAACGGCTGTAAAGACACTCAGTTAACGTCCTATCACGTGAATACTGTATGTTGGAGCATGTTGAAAATTATTTTGCCTTTGGTCGCAAACTTGGTATGTATGAACTGTAAATAAAGCTCTTTAAAAGCCAAAAGATGCATACTGTTGGGTACTTAGCGCTGAAGCCCTATTGTCATTGTTAGAATGGCCAAGCATCAGCAATCTCCAAGTAAAACTGATCAGAAAGACCAAACCGAAAGTTGTAGAGACTTGGAACTTGGAGGGATGGTAGTACTCGCATCTACAATGTCACCGAGGCTCGCCTCAATTGGCCTGACGGGGGCGCTACAGCGCTCAAAAGTATGAAATCGCTCATAACTCCTAAACTGCTCACTGCAGACTCAAGTGTGTCTTATATCGTTGGAATCCTTGGAACCAGATTCGTCCAAAGAAACTTTTGCGAACTAGTCCTAGGTTTTTTAACCGATTGGAACCAAACAGTGCAGGAAGATTCTCTGGAGACTGAATAGCAATAATTAAAAAAGGGACAAAGGGACGTCAAAATGTCCGAAAGCAGCAGGACTGCTTTTACTAAAACGGCTATAACTTTTGAACGGAATAAGATTTCTTTGCCAAACTCTCACCGCACATGTAAGAGCTGAATCTGAGGTCACATGAAAAAAAGTTGTGGAGCTTGGCCACTTAGTGGCGCTATAAAAGGAAAAACAAAAACAGCCATAACTAAACAACCGTTTGTCCTATCGACATGAAAATGGGTTTGCATGGTCTTGGTCCAAAGTGTCACACGTGGCTATAAGGACATTTGCGTATCTCAAAAACCATTTTGAACTTGGAGTACCTATTAGACAAGGTTAACAGAGGTCAATCAGAAGTTAACTAGGTGGGCCTGTTTGACTCGTGACCCTAAAGATCTATGAGAAATTTGAAGCCAATATCGTTTTTTTCACAGGCGTAAACGATTGTATTTTTTTTTATCAATAATTATCAAAAAAAAAAAAAAAGTTGCACTTCAACTTGCCGTTGCAAAGGGACACCAAAACGTTTGAAAGCAGCACCACTTTTACTAAAAAAGCTATAACTTTTGAACGGAATGAGATTTCTTTGCCAAACTCACAATGCATATGTAAAAAGCTGAATCTGAGGTCACATGAAAAAAGTTGCCGAGCTTGGCCACCTGGTGGTGCTACAAGAGAAAAAACATAAAAACAGCAATAACTGTTTTTCATAATTATCAAAAAAAAAAAGTTTGGCCTATCGACATGAAAAGCGATAAGCACGGTCATCTCAAAGTTAGCATATCTCAAAAACCACTGTGAACTTCAAGCACCTATTAGACAAAGTTAACAGAGGTCGATCAGAGGGAAACTAGGTGGGCCTGTTTGACTCGTGACCCTAAAGATCTATGAGAAATTTGAAAAAAATTGGCCACTGGGGGCGATATCACATTTTTCCTAGTCCTAGGTTTTTTTGAACGATTGGGACCAAACCAGTGCAGGAAGATTCTCTGGAGAGTGGATATCAATAATTATCAAAAAAAGTTGAACTTTCAACTTGCCGTCGAACCAATGTTCAAAAGCAGCAGGACCTATTTTATTAAATCAGCTATAACTTTAACGGAATGAGATATCTTTTCCAAACTCACAACGAGTATGTAAGAGCTGCATCTGAGGACGCATGAAAAAAAGTTGTGGAGCTTAGCCACTTGGTGGCGTTATAAGCAGCCATAACTACACAACCGTTTGTCCTATCGACAGGAAAATCGGTGTGCACGGTCTTGGTCCAAAGTGCCACAAGTGGCTATAAGCAAATGTGCGCATCTCAAATACTTTGATGAACTTCGAGCACCAATTAGACAAGGTTAACAGAGTTCCGATCAGAAGGAAACTCGGTGAGCCTGTTTGACTTTTGCATTTTTTGAGGGTGTAAACGATTGTATATTGTTTTTTCACACATACGCACAATATTTGTATCATACAATGGACCTCTTCATTCTGAACAACTTTCCCAAAAACACTTTTTTTTAATCATTGATTTAGGTGGTTACAGGCTTGCTAATGTAATGTCTTTTTTCATATGTGCTTATATGCCTTAAAGCGCTTGAACCCTGGTAATCACTGCTTGCAGCTATATTTATAGTTTAGAATCAAATTTCCGATGAATCACAAAAAAAAAAAAATCAATTCATTGTTACATTTTTTTTTTTTTAGATACATACACAGAGAGACACCATTTTATTGATGGTGTGCATCAGGGCTCTGTGTTAGAACCTCTTAAATTTTCAAGAATTTCTCATTTACTTTTAATAATACAATTTAAATATTACGTTCACATTTATTTGCCCATTTTGAAGGCTAATTCAAAAATCAAAGTTCAAGAGAAATGCAGACCCAAAATTCATGATTTCTCATTTAAAAAATTTGCACGCGTACAAATATGTGAACGTATTAAGTTCAATAATTGTAACCAAACTGGTGTTCATGTGGCTGATGAAATGGCTTTTTTATGCGTACAACTACAATATAAAATACTATTTACAATTATTAGATACAATTTACATTTAATACATTTATTACAATCTGTTATTAGCATGAGTTGGTCTGTGATATTGAACCGCTTGTCAATAACTCAACAACTTCAAAAGATGACCACAAGTTTAATTCGTCAATGTATACATGTCTTTTACATCACATGGGAAGTGCTACAGGGATATCACAGCGATGCCTTCGAAAAAGTTCCTTGGCTTTCGAGAGAGAGCGTCTTTAACAAAATCGTGATGGTGAACATCGTTCTCAGTATACAAACATAATGCATTATATAAGGTTAGATAGATACAGATATTCAGATAGCATGACGTCAAAGACAGATCGTGCAGCAGAGCCGGTCTTGTCTTGAAACGGACAAATGCCACTGTTCGCAGGCAGCCATATTTTCAGCTATTCGAAAAAGAAAAAATAAACACGCCGCAGTTTCTGCGTAATAAACAGACTGATCAAAACACTGTAGTAACACTGCTTACTATTGCCATACAAAAGAGAAAGAACCTAATGATACAATTCCTTCTGTTTACAAGCAAAAAATGGCTCGACGCATCCAACCATTTTCTGAGTGCTGAGAAAAGATCAAAAGAAAAATGAACAAAACAAAACTGTAATTAAAAAAATCTGTTCCCAGCAGGATGTTTGGTGCATGTGATGAATGTGATGAATCCTGGAGTTTGTTTCCTTGAACATTCCTGGCCAGGTTGGCAACCACAGCTCTTCTTATTGATGGTGTGCATCAGGGCTCTGTTTTAGGACCTCTCAGATTTTCAAGCATTTCTCATTTTTCAGATGTCAATTAATTAAAAAATGCATTTAAATTAATTGTGTGACATCCCTGATACTAATTTAGCAATATTTGCAATTCTCAAATGAAAATAATTTTATCTTCATAAAGAATCAGTTCCATGCTGTGCTGATTAATTACGTGATTTCTTTTTTGGAATCTATTTTTATAATTGTTCCGCATTAATCACCACATATACTTTATACATTTAAACAATTCTTACACTTTTTAATGACATATACCTATTTTGAATATTTCAGTATTTGCATCATCTTACTGAAGTCGAACAATCATGAAAAGATTTCCCCATGCAAAGCTAAAAGATAATTAATGACATGAAAATGAGCGTTAAACCACAAATGAGCGCAACATCTGTATGATAATCCACAGGAATTAAAACCGAACTGCCGTGGTTGTGAATATTTGCCACACGAATCCTGCATGCTTTACCCTTGCTCCTCATTAGACACTGACTTGTGGAAGGAGGAAATTAAATGCAGGTTGGTGAATTCGACTGGGATTTGCCACATGAATGTCTAATTGGGTTGGATAGGCGAGTGGAGAATTGTTTGTACGCCCATATTGTGTTCATCCAGAGACGCTCCAGCATGAGCCAGGAGCCTCAAAACTGTCTTTTCTCATTGGAGGAAAGATGTTGTGCTCTCTTTATGGAGCGAGTTTTCGACTAATGAAATGATTGTCTGGTTTTGGTGTTTCTGTAAGTAGAAGCTCCCTAAATACCTGCTGTCTGTGGGGCTTTCTCTTTTAGCTTGGAGACTGTTCTAATTAACTCCTCCCCACTCACTCGCTATGTTCGTAATGGAATACTAGCATACTGCATACTTCACAGTATATACTGTGTACTACATACTATTTTTTTAAAAAGAACGTTAACGCAAGAACGTTAAGAAACGTTAATAGAAGTGCAAATAGAAGAGCTATGGAACTGCAAATGGAAGAGCTATGGTTGCCCGCCATGCCATCCATGATTGTTTTATGCTTGGCGCTCTTTGTTCATCTGTCCGTCCGTCGTTGTGTTCAGTACACCACTTCGTACACCGTGGCTTTCTTATCCCCAGAACCAGTTACAATATACTTGTCGTCTGGGGACACGTCACAGCTAAGGACGGACGAGGACTCCTTTGACTGGAGAGAGAGAGAGAGAGAGCGAAAGACAAAATGAGATGTATTTGCAAATAACGAGATCCAGCTAAATCTTACTGATACAAGAGAATCGTGCAGTGATTTTCAAATCTGAAAAAAACTGTCTCATTTTAGATACAGGCTTTGTTCGCCATGTCCTGTCTGCGCACAGCTGCTCTATTATTCTGATATGTTAATAGTGTAGCAGCATTTTTAAGGTTTAGGACATCCAAAAACATCTCTGAGGAAGTAAGAAAGTCATATGGGTTTGGAACAAACCTGGAAAATACTGGCTCCATACGGTGTCCTCCACGCATTAAGCAGATTGTCCTTTCCTGTGCTTACAAACCACTTCCCTGAAATACATACAAAGATAATTAAATCTTGTGCCATCTAATAGAATTTATTTTAAATAGGCATAAATAATGAAGAAGGCTATGAAAGCCTGTTTCCATCAGTGAATATAAAATAAAAAAAGGTTATCTCACAATTCTGACTTTTTTTCTCGCAGTTAGAGTTTATCTCTCGCAATTAAGATTTTTTTTCTCCGAATCGCAAGTTTATATCTCGCAGTTTTGACATTATAACATGCAATTGTGAGTTACTAAGTCAGAATTGTGAGATATAAATTTGCAATTCTGAGAACATATCAGTCTTTTTTCCCCTTCAAAAACTGGACTTTATAACAGTTACAAGTTCATATCTCACAATTCTGAGAAAAAATCAGAATTGCGAGAAAAAAAGTTAGAATTCCGATATATATTAACTTGCAATTGTAAGAAAAAAGTCAGAACTGAAAAAGTCAGTGAGATCATATCTCACAATTCTGAGGGAAAAAAAGTCAGAATTGCAATATACAGACTCACAATTGCGAGAAAAAGTCAGAATTGTGATACAAACTCGCAACTGAAAGAAAAAAGTCAGTATTGCGGGGTACAAACTTGTATCTTACAATTCTAACTTGTACTGTATTTCTCTTACAATTCTAACTTGTACTGTAAAATAATTAAGTCAGAATTGCGAGAAAAATGTCAGAATTGTAAGATACCAAGAGAGAAAAAAGTCAGTATTGTGAGATACAAAAAAAAGAAACACAAGTAACTACAACTCACAATTGAGTTCTGAGAAAAAAGTCAGAATTGCGAGATACAAACTCGCATTTACGAGAAAAAAGTAGTTCTCGCAAATGTGAGTTTATATCAAGCAATTCTGAGGAAAAAAAAAGTCTAAATTTTGAGTTTATATACACAACTGAGTTGATATCTCACAATTTTGAGAGAAACAGCAGAATTGTAAGATACAAAGTCGCAATTGTGAGAAAAAAGTAAGTATTGTGAGATACAAACTTGCAATTCCGAAAACTGAAAAAGTCAGTGATGTGATATATCTCAATTCTGAGAAAAAAAACTGAATTGTGATATAAACTCACAATTGCAAAAACTTGTATCTTACAATTCTAACTTGTATTTCTTGCAATTGAGTTTATATAACACAATTCTAAGAAGAAAGTCTGAATTGTGAGTTTATATCGCAATTCTGAATCTAACTCACAACTGAGTTCATATCTCACAATTCCAAGAAAATAAAGTCAGAATTGCGAGAAAAAAAGTCAGAGTTGTGAGATATAAACTCGCAATTGCAAGAAAAATGTCAGAATCGTAAAATACAAAGTCGCAATTGCGAGAAACAAGTCAGTATTGTGAGATACAAATTCGCAATTGCGAGAAAAAAGTCTGAATTGTGAGTTAATTTTGCAATTCTGACTACAACCTGGAATTGCGAGTTCATATCTCATGATTCTAAGAAAAAAGTCAGAATTGCGAGGAAAAAAAGTCAGAATTGCAAGATGCAAACTCGCAATTGTAAGAAAAAAGTATTTCTCACGATTGTGAGTTTATATCATGCAGTTCTGAGAAAAAGTCAGAACTGCGAGATACAACCTTCAATTGCGAGAAAAACTTGAAAATTGTGAGAAAAAAAGAATTGCAAGATACAAACTTGCAATTGTGAGAAGAAAAGAACAAATTTCAAGAAAAGAAAGGCAGAATTCTAAGATACAAACTCGCAATTGCAAGAAAAAGTATTTCTCGCAATTGTAAGGTCATATCACAAAATTCTGAAGTCATATTTTTCTTATTTTTTTTTATTCAGTGGCGGAAATGGGCTTCCATAGAATACACGGGCAGCACGGGGCAGTTTTAAAGGGTGCCACAATACATCTGCATAATGACTCGTACCACAGTAGGCGAACTTGAGCGAGAGAACGCAGCTTTCATGAAGGTGCAGCTGGTATTTGTCTGGTTTGGAGACGTGCAGCACTTCCACATTACTGCTCTCCATCCCCACCGCAAGCCACTCGCCCGTAGGACAGTAACCCAGAGAAAAGATCTGCACGCACATAAAAAGACTTCAATAAAAGATCCAGCGCATAAAAATATGCCTGCAGACAGAAAAGTGGACCTTTAGTCCATAAAAGTTCGAAAAATTGGAATATAAAGGCACAATGACCGAATTTACTCTGCTAATAAAAGTTTCCATTTTATTATGGATGACTCCACAGTTGCTAGTGTGTTGTGGGTGTTAGCTTGGATAATGCTAGCTGGTTGCTAATGTGTTGCTCTAGGGTTTTTAGGATGTTCTGGGAGGTTGCCAGGGTATGGCTAGGGTGTTGCTATGAGGTTCTAGAATGTTTTGGGTGTTTTCCAGGATATTGCTTGCTGACATTACGGTCTGGGTGGTTACCAGGCTACTGCTATGTGTTTGCTGGGGTACTCTGAGAACATTTAGTACTTGAACTTGCTACCTGGTTGCTAGGGTGTTGCTATGTAGTTTCTAGGATGTTCTGGGCTGTTACCAGGGTATTGCTAGGATCTTGGTATGTGGTTACTAGGATGCTTTGGGTGCTTGATATGACAGTTCTATCTGAAATTGATAGCTGGTTGCCAAGGTGTCATTATGTGGTGTCTAGGGTGTTCTGGGTGGTTGTCAGGGCATTACTAGGGTGTTGTTATGTGGTTGCTAGGGTGTTTTGGGTTGTTCTTTGGACATTTCTTGTTGACAATGTAAACTGGTTGCCAGGGTGTTGCTGTGTAGTTTTCTAGGATGTTCTGGGTGGTTACTATGCTATGAATGTGCTAGGGTGTTTTGAGGACATTTACTACTTTCATACCTGGTTGCCAGGGTGTTGCTATGTAGTTTCTAGTTCCCAGGGAATTACTAGGATCTTGGTATGTGGTTTGTAGGATGTTTTGGGTAGCTGATAGGACATTTCTATCTGACATTGATAGCTGGTTGGCAAGGTGTCATTATGTGGTTACTAGGGTGTTTTGGGTGGTTTACAGGGCATTTCTAGGGTGTTGTTGTGTGGTTGATATTTGGGTTGTTGTTGTTTGGACATTTCTTGTTGACACTGCAAACTGGTTACTAGGGTGTTGCTATGTGTTTGCTAGTGTGGTATGTGGGTCTTGGATCTTGGTATGTGGTTACTGGGATGTTCTGGGTGCTTAATAGGACATTTCTATCTGATGTTAATAGCTGGTTGTTGAGGTGTCGTTAAGTGGTTTCTAGTGTGTTCTGGGTGGTTGTCAGGGCATTATTAGGGTGTTACTAGGATGTTTTAGGACATTGTTTGTTGACATTTTTAACTGGTTACAAGGGTGTTCTGGGTGGTTTCTAGGACATTACTAGCTGCCATTGTGAAACCACAGTATGTGGTTTCTAGGATGTTCTGGGTGGTTTACAAGGTGTTGCTAGGGTGTTGTTATGTGGTAGCTAGAGTGTTTTGGGTTGTCGTTTGGACATTGCTTGTTGGCACTGCAAACTGGCTGCTGGGATGTTGCTATGTGGTTTCTAGAATGTTCTGGGTGGTTGTCAGGGTATTGCTATGTGTTTGCTAGAGTGTTTTGAGGATATTTACTACCTGACATTGCTACCTGGTTGCTAGGATGTTGCTATGTAGTTTCTAGGATGTTCTGGGTGGTTTCCAGGGTATTGCTAGAATCTTGGTATGTGGTTACTAGGATGCTTTGGGTGGTTGATAGGGCTTTCCTAGATTGTTGATATGTGGTTGCAAGGATGTCATGGTGTGGTGATCCAATCAGTTTTTTATCTTCTGAGTTGTGTTACGGTGAAAACAGCAACAGGTAGCGGCAGTAGCTCACCGAGTGCAACCATTACACGTCATCGAAACAGTGTTGTCCCCCATAGTCCAAAATATGTTCAAAACGATGTGGATTTATTAAATAACATAAGTGTTTCATGGGTTTTCTCCAACATATTCCAGTAAGAGACAACATTTATGTTATATTAAGCCATAATACCTGCGGTTCCCTCAAAATATGTTCCCACTGAGTTGCAGTACCTGTGAGGTGAAGTCATGCTGCTGCAGCTGTCGGCCCTCTCTCAGGTCCCAGCAGCGTACTGTATTGTCCAGACCTCCTGTCCACAGTTTGGTCCCGTCGTTGGAAATATCAATACAACTAGCTCCATCCGTGTGACCTTGGAACTGCCTATAGAGCGACACAAAGACATCACATGACTTCAGGTTGAAAATCATCATAGATCCTCAAAAGCAGGAGTCTTTAGCTACCTGACAAGCGTTTGGTTGTGCAGATCCCAGACCACGATGTTTCCATCACTGCAACAGGAGAAGCAAACCTTGTTGTCAGGACTGATCGCTAGAGCGTAGCAGGCCGGAGCCGAGGACGTCAATTCAGCCTTGATGCGTGGAGTGGGCGTGGCCAAGTCCCAGATTGACAGCGTGCTGGCCTCGCCCCCGACTATTAAGGTCCGCCCATCTGGGAGGATCTTACAAGAGCGGATATAGTTGTCTCGATTCTGATTGAATGAAAAGGTAGATTTTGATTTAGTGAGTACTAGGGTGGTGAGTACCAACTACAAGTTGAGTATGACCATGACGCAGATCTCACCAAACAGTCCAGTTGGGCCATCGGGCTCTTGCTGCCCGGTTGGCTGATGTCCCACACTTTGACGCAGCCTTTCCCGCCGGTGTAGACGTGACGTGTGGAGGTGCTGATGGTCACCGCGCACACCACCTCTCCATGACTGAGGGT